>OX465097.1:12056162-12088662 GCA_949987625.1 Chalcis sispes
TATTATTGAAAATGTCCAATATGTAAATAATTAAATTTTTATATAATAAATTTTGCCCAAAAAAAAATTCAAAATTAATATTTTTGAAAGTTAATGTGTTAGTTAAAATTTAATAATTTCAAAATATGTAGAAGATGTAGACAATGTAATAATACATTGCAATCAATTTAATCGCTAACACAGATACAACATTTACAAAGGCATTAAATCTCTCCTCGCAAACACGAAATACATCGTACGGTTAAGCGAAAACATAATAACTTTATAACCAATATACCGGCACCAAAGTAACATCAATAAAATTCGCCATTAAAATAATTAAACGTCACATTTCAATTACGTGGATACAAAATAAAAGCCCGCGAAATTTATATTTATTAAGACTTCAAAACGCTTTACTCTTTCCGAGCACCTCAATCCTTAACCCACTTACATACGTAATTTTTATCCCCTCCCCCCCCCTCCCCAAGGGCTTTCTTTGACTGTCTTTCTCTTTCTTCGTAAGAATAATGCTGAGCGCTGCGCGCACATGCAAATTCGCGACAACAGAATCGAGATATATATATATATAAACCCGTGGAGCGGAAACGCGTGTCGAGTGCGCGAAACCCACAGCATCTTCCCGTTCTGCGTGGAAGATTAATCGATGCGACGGCAGAGGTACTGGGACCTAAGAGCTATAGCTACTTCCTCCCGTCGGACCCCTAATTTAGCTTCTTTTACGAGACATGGCATCGAGTTTTGCTTTATGTACGGGTAACACTGTAATTATTGAGCGTTTCCTATTTTTGCAATGAAATTTTTTATGAAAAATATTTAGTTTTTATATCGTTGAAAGAAACAACAGTTTGATTAACAACAAATCGATTGCGTTGATTAAAAAGAAAGATGAAAACTGTTATATTTAAGACTTGTATTCGAATGTAAGTGAATTTAAAAATTCAATTTATTTTTTTTAAATATAAAAAAATTATTAAAATATTGATTTTAAAATATTTTTACAATTAAAAAAATTAAATTATACAAATGAATCTTTAATATTTTTTCTCGAATTTAGAATTAACTTTTACCGTTCATCGTTTTTCAATCATGATAAAGATGAAAATAGCCGTGTCAGAAAAATACGATCCTTATTTTAAATAAATATACTATTTAAATTTACAAAGTGTCAGTAAAGTTTGGATAAAAAAAGGAAAGAAAGAAAAAAAAAAAACAAAAAAACAAACGAAATAAAGTAGAATCTGTTAAAATTCGAAATTCAACTTCGCAGCACGAAAAAGAAACTTCGGAATACTTTTACCCGTATCTGGCCTTTGAAAGATAACAAAAACTTTTCTCATTCAACTTACTTTATAAATCAGTCCAGCTGGAGCTCGATCGATCGTGACAAAGAAGCAAAAGAATGCAAAACCCGCGCTCTTGCGCTACTCTAACAGAACTCCTTTTTCAGTCTCGGCGAAAAAATCGAGTAACGCACGCGCGCACCTTACCTCCAAAACCATCCCAAACTACATTACGTATACGAAGATATAGTACACTTTTAAATTTTCAACAAACTTAGCTTAATAATTGTCAATGCTTATCGTTATTTATACCTTTAAATTTCGAGTAACGACGCTTATATCGTAAATAAAAATAAAAAAATTTATACCTATCAATCTCAAATTTAATTTGTAAAATCAACAACTCGTCGTACTATACATAAAAACGCATAATTAAAATTTTCTTCATCGGGGTCGGCGAGAAATATTTTCAAAATCGAGCCTTCCATCTACGATATACACTATATCCATCGCATAACGATACGACAAACTTTTTGCGCTCGAAACGAATAGCCGCGCTAATTCACGTCCCCGTCGCGCCATTATATAACAATTCGAAGCGACTTTAATGCGTCATATACAATAAGAGAGGCACAATAACACGAGTCTTCGCGCAACGCGTGCTCGTGTGCGCGTGTCTGTATATGCGTAAATAACGATCGAGACGGCGGGAGCTTATACTTGCCCCTCGCGAGAGCCGAGCTGTTAAACTGCAGTTATCTCGAATGATGGGCTTTTGACTTTCGGTACTTTTACCCAGGGTGTAGCTTAACTTGTTTTTTCTTCCTTTTTTTTTTTTTCTGTTGCGCACGGAAGTCATAAGGAAAAAAATTACAAATTGATCTGCGCTTTATAGCTTACTTAGAGGATCGTCGTTTGTCATACTGGCGAAAATTAATTTTTTTTTCTTTTTATTCAATGAAAAAGTATTCTTATGGGGTCCGTTAATGTATTATAATAAATTGTCTTAACAGTAACTTTACTAATAATTATGTTATTATATTAATCCATATAAGTAAATATGATTAATCATATATTAATTGATTTAATGAGGATAAAATAAAAAAATTCTCTATAAAATATAAATATACTTTGTCATAAACTTTATTAAAAAAAAAAAAACTCTAAAAGTAATAAATTTAACACACGTTTTAAAAAGTTCCACACGTGTGAGAAGTAAACTTGCACACGTTTCACGAGCAATCGATACAATGATTGTACTTTACGAAGGCTGTAAATTTTTTACATTTTTGAAACAATGTCCAAGACCAGTGACGAGAAATCGAATTTCTTTAAGACAATCGTCATTTTACGATTTTTTGACAGTACAGACCAATCACAAAAAGAAAAAAAAATTCAAATCATGGATAAAAGGTAAGTCAGATCGGGCACACAACTCCGGCGTGTCCTCCGTGATTCTCAATGAAAAGAGAGCCGCGGAAACAAGAGGAAGAAAAAAAGAGACCGTTAGGTCAAGCGCAATCTACTTTATTGTCCAGCGCTCACGGACTTGAGAAGCTCCTTAAAAAAGAGAGAGCAAGCGAGAGAGAGAGAGAGAGAGAGCAGGTAAACTGCAGCACTAAGCGACGGCCGAGAGACCATAAGGAAAAAAATGTCGGAAGAGGAAGCCGAAAAAAAAAAGAAGACGACGCGCGCGTTTTATACCTCTCCGTGCAAGGACGTCTCCGGGGATTGGCGAGCGAGATAAGCCTGTGGCTTTTGCTTTTCTTTTAACGTCCCTTTATTATTTATTTTTTTTTTTTTTCTCTTTCTTTCTTAAATCCTTCTTTCTCCTCTTCTAGCCTCCACGTTGAACCTCTCGCGCGCACACATACAAACTCTCGTGTATAATATCGAAACCGAATGTGCCGTCGTCGTCGTCCACTTCTTGCGAAGGTCAATGGTTACACACGACGGAACTTCGTAGTAGGCGAAAGACCGCAGTAGTCGGTCAACCGTAAAACCATAAATCCGTGGCAACGCCGTGCGTTTTTCGGCCGTTCGAAAGAAAGAGAAAGAAAGAATAAGGAGAAGAAACAAACGAAAAAAAAAAAAAAAAACCGGCAAAAATCGGACTCGCGCAGCTATACGCCAGCAGCTTGTTATAAAAGCCAAAGGCAGCATCGACATTGCCTCTTGAGTATTATTGTATACATGTATCTATACACACATGTAAGGGAGGAGGTAAGTCGGAGGGATGCATATATGTGTGTGTAGGCGACGAGAGCAAAGAGAAAAAAAAAAGCAGAAACGAAGAAGAGAGAGAAGAGATGAAACAATGCGCGTCGCGGCGAAGAATGCGGTCCGTCGGGCTGCAACGGCAGCAGCGTACGGAGTTTAGTCGGATGGGGGATATCGGGGGATACCTTGCTTCTTCTCTTTCATTCTCTCTCCTTCGTCCCTATACTTCTTCGTCGTCGTTGGCTTTGCTGACCACACGACAAATACATGTGGAAATTTACTGTTTCCCCGATTGTTACGTCATTGATCTTTTTCTTCCTTTTCATTCGGGAAGGGAGGAAGAGGCACTCTTCTCGTGTACGCCAGTCCTCGGAAATTCTCCCATTCTTTTGGCTTTTGGTATTTCTCGAAAGTTTTGGCATGGGAGAGAACGAAAAAATAAATATATATAAAATACAACGGTGAGAAATTGGACGAAGAAAAATCATAATACCGGCGTTTGTATAAAACAAGATCTACCGCTTGAGAAAATCACGTATGTTCGTGTACAAATGTTTAGGGAAAGCAGAAGAGGCATTGTGAAAACGATTCGGAAGGGCTTATACGCGCACAACGCCATTATTAGATCCTCTTTTAAAGAAATCGACTGTACACAAATCGTTTGTCACGGTAGTGTGCATGTGTATACATGTACATGTGGAATACAACTGCAACGGGCATTATAAAAAAAAAAAAAAAAGAAAAAAAAAAGAAAGAAAAAATCGAATTTACATCCATGTTTTCGTGAGCCAATATATATATAGAGAGTGAAAGAGAGGAAAATTAAGCTCACATAAATTTTGCTTGAAAACTGACTGTTAAATTTACGCAGTGTTAGTGCATAAGCTTTGTACATAAATTTTGGGAAAAACAGTGTTGAAAATCGTAGCTATTTCAAATAAATAAATTTTAAAATATGTACCGAATTTTTTATTCTCATGTAAAAATTCCGCACTCAATTATTGTAATATACAAAAGAAAAAAAAAAAAAAAAAAAAAAAAAAAAAAAAAAAAGAACAATGTATTTTTTTGTAGCTTTAAACTTGAAATTTTAATCCCACGTGCTCTGATTCTACAAACGACAAATATTTATGGTTTTTTTTTTTCTTTTCTTTTTTTCAAACAAAATTTCTTCTTTCAAAGTATTTCCAAAGTCAAGCGACGCCCGCGTAATCGCTTGTTCCACATCTAAAGAGACATTCCTTACCCGCGATATACGTACACGTATGTATAAGTCGGCTCGTATAATCGACCACAAGTACTACTACCCCAATCGTCTCTTAAATTATCTCCCGGCCATTTAACCAGCCGCACGAGTCCAAATCACGCGCTTGCGTGATAATTCGCGAGAACGAGATTAAAAGCGCGCGAGAAATCGCTCCTATGTTAATAAACGCGAGTGGGTGCTGTTATACATATACAAATGTGAGGATAAAGAAAAAACGAAAAGAAAAAAAAAAAAAAAAAAAAAAAAAATTAACGTATATAAGAGAAAGAGCAAATGAAGGATAATTATACTACCGCGTTCGGTCGGCAAACATTGCGCGCGTCGCGAGATAAACGCGCCAACGAATGGTAAAAGCGGCGCGCGGTTCTCTGTCTCTCTCTCTCTCTCTCTCTCTTTCTCTCTTACTCTCTCGCGAGAGTCGTCGCGAGCAAGAAGAGAAACTCAGGATGAAGATATCTCGCGCGTCGTCTTCGCGCACACATACATGTACACAAGCGTCGATACCGGATAGGCTCGCCGTTATCGATATAATTGCGAGATAGGCCCGGTGATTTACGAGCTCGGCTTCTTATGTATCGAAGTAAGTCCCGAGCGCAAGTATATGCCCCAAGAGACTCGGCGTTTTATTTGCCAGCGCTGTGTATATTTGTATTAATAATTTAAAGGTAATCTGTGCGTATGTCTGCTTATTGTGTATGGATAAGTAACGTTAAAGTAAAGGAATTTTTGACGGTTTCAAGATGCATCGATACTAAATATATATATATATATATATTTTGCTATTATAAATACATTTTACTAAATATATCAATTACTGAGGAATTTCTTAAGGATTATGCGGACTATCTGCCTCTTTGTGTTTTTGATCTACGAAAAAAATTTATCGATGCACGCTTGTACGATGTAATTATACAGTCGTACATTTTACATTGTTTAACGCGTATCTATTAATTCGAAAATAATTATATATCAATTGTAAGTTAAATATATTATTTATTAAAAGGTATCCTAATTTATCGGTATTTAATTTATTTCCATTAATAATAAATATTGCATAATTCGACAATATTTTTATATAAATATGTTTTTAAATTAGAATGTTTTTCTTTTCTTTACATTTATTCATAAAAAAAAAATTACGCTAATAATCTATTATAGAATAATAATGCTAAAAGCATTAAATTCAAAAAAAGATAAAACTTCATTTACACACGGTGTCCGCCTGTTACCTACTTGCGAGCGATAGTCCAACAAGCTCTCGCAACTTGTATAAGAAAACAGCAGCCGCGTAAGAAGAAAACTAAGGAAAGAACAGAGAGAAAGAAAAAAAAAAGAATACACAGCGAGAGAGAGAGAGAACAGCGACAAGGACGCAGACGCTTGCGCCTTAAGTAGCGTAGAGAATTGTCGCGGCAACGCTAATGTCACCCTCCACCACTTTTACCCCCTCGACCGTACGCAGATAAGAAGCTCAAGGCGCTCGCGTACCCATTCCCCTCTTCGGCTTGTCCGCTTGAGTTATGGGGGTGATTTTTATTATTCACCCGCGCTCGCGCACGAGAGCGAGAGAGAGAAAGAGAGAGAGAGAGAGAGAGAGAGAGAAGAAAAAAACCGACCCTCTTTTTCTTCCTATCTGCGCGATGCCTCGTAGGCGTCGGTTCTGCTTCTGCGTCGACGAGAGAAGCAACTTCTTTCTTTCTTCTTCTTTCTCTTTGTCTCTATCTCCCTCTCTCTCTCAAAGACCTTCCTCTCTTTCTTGCTATCAGCTTTTTTTCCTCGCTTCTCGCGGCGGTACAGTGGGGGGAGGGAGTTTGGATGATATTTTTCGAGAGATGCTTCCATTAATGTTTGCGATAAAAACGCGAAAACAATTCTTTCGCGAGCGCTTTTACGTGTATATATACATCTATATATATATATATATATATATATATATATATATATATATATATATATATATATACGGGGCTCGCGTATCTTGTAACACTTCTTTGGAGATACTTTAAGCAATGAGTAATGGAGATGAAGATTTAAAAATGCTAATATAGTTTTTTCGAAAACGGGCGGAATTCGTGCGATGATTTTTCCTTCGAATTTTCAAGTGACGCGTTATTTTTTTTTTTTTTTTTTTTAATGATACATTGATAAACGCTTATTAAAGAAATTTTTATCGCGACAATATATGTATGTATATGACAAATAAAAAAATTTTAACCAAAAGAGTCGCATAAAATCTCATAATCGTGTAATATTTCGCTGTTGGCAAGAGCAATTTATTTCTGATAAACCGTAAGAGGTGGAAAGAAGAAGAGGAAGAAGAAGAAGAAAAAGAAGAAGAAGAACGACGTCTACCCGGCTCTATGGTCCTTTAGCGATGGACCTGGAGAGTTTTTAAAAAGGGAACTTGCTTGGCTTTTGCTACGGACGCTTAACACACTACTCGAGCGCATTTTTAATGAGTTCACCGTGATCTCGTAAATTCCCATTACCCTTCCTACAACTTCCTAATTTCCAGCGCCCGCCGTTATAACGCGATACGCGCACACGCGGAATAATAGAAAAAAAAAAAGATAATAAAAGGAGTAGATTACTGTACTTCCGAGAGTTTACGTTTACACGGACTCGGTTAATCGTCGATCGCTCATAAAGTACGTCGTTGCGATGTAAACAAATATTTTTGAATAGTCTATTTTATATTCGTGCTTAATTGTTTTTATTACTCGTGAATGCAAACAAACTTTTTGTGAGGAAAATTTTAGAAAAATATATCATCGGTTGACTTTTATTTGATTTTAAAATAGTAAAGTGACCAATATTTTTATAGGAAAAATCATTATGATTATTGTAAAATAATTTAAATTTGTAACGCAATCTTCCTAAATAAAAAATTGAATTATAATAGATGATATTATACCGATTGAGCAAAATGTACTTTTGAACACAGTACGAAATTCGAAAACAAAAAAAAAAACAAAGCAAAAACTCTAATCCATTAAACTCTCCACGGTGGGCTAAGCGCGTCAAAACTTTTTGACGAATCGCGCGTAATTTAATTGCCGAGCGAGAACCGCGTTGAAAAATCGTCTCCCCTTGTCTTTTTTTTTTCGTTTCCCAAGAATTTAGAGCTTAATAAACCACGTGAGCGTGCGCGCGCAAACTGACTCCCTTGCTCGTTTGGTCTCATTCACTCGCCGGTAGCGTAGCCTCGACTGCTACCGTCTCTCGTACGTACGCGCGTCGGGCGTACAGTGTCTCTTCCGCGCGGAAGAGAGAGAGAGAGAGAGAGAGAGAGAGAGAGAGAGAGAGAGAAGATTCGCAGAGTGTACAGGGGTTACCGCGCAGCTCGGCAATGCGCTTTAACGGCCGCTTGTATGTGTATACATATGTCTATATACATATATGTATATATGTACGTATCGCACATATATCGCGGAGGACGGCGACGCACGGAGGGTTACTTCGGAGAGTTATGACGCGGCGCAATTAGCAGCTCGCGCGAGAGAGATCGATCGCTGCGAAGAGCATTAATCAAGGCTTGCTTTCTCTCTCTCTCTCTCTCTCTCTCTCTCTCTCTCTCTTGCTTCGTATACATATAAACACAATTTTCACACGTTAACTCACACGTGTGCATGCGCCTATATAGCGTTTAAATTCGAGAGAGAGAGAGAGAGAGAGAGAGAGAGAGAGAAACTGTCCATAATGCACTCGACCATTTTCCTCGATTTGTGCTGATCTGGCTAGCGCGCGCGAGAGAAAGAGAGATAGAAACATCGCGTTTCGTTGCCATTTTTTGCGGAAAGGGTTTATTATACGCCCGAGTGCCGCTATTCCCCGGCGTTTATTAAATAGAAAGAGTAAGCGAAAAGGGATATCGGTGAATTTTGATTAAAATGCGACAGGACCACTTTAATTCTAAATTTAATGCGACCAAAAACATGATTCGTATCGAAGGAACGAGACTATAATTTCGGAAATGCATAATGCTTTCTCTCTTTCAATCTCTCTCTCTCACTATTTGTTAAGGTAATTACGCGTTAAAGAGAGAAAATTAAATTCTTGGTGTTTATTTCACTAATAGAAAGTGTTAAATATTTGAGCTTAATTTATCATCAATATCGTTTTAATAAAATGTAAAAAATCCTTCAATTTCATTCGATCTATTAATAATATAATTCTTTTAAATAACTCGCGTTCCTTTAATAATTTTATTTTGAATTTTTATAAAATTTTTCGTTCGTATTAAAAATAAATAATATATAATTATCAAAATATTAGCATTAAAATAATTTAAAACACTAAACACTTTGAGACGAATATGAATTTTTTAATAAAAGAGACTTGTAAAAACATTCACTAATAATTTAATTTTTAACACAGAATTTTTCTCAAAAATATATAAATATTTTTTACAACAAAATTGTTTTTCATCAAAAAAAAAAAATTATATTCACAAAAAACAAACTTTTGATAAATTTTCAAATAAAAACAAAACAATTTTTAATGTATAAATCTAAAAATTCTTTCCTCAACCCATATTTAAAAATTAAGACGAACCTGCGTGCACACTTTTTATTGCGTTCCACACGAAAATAATAAATTTTACTATCTCTACTAAAAAAAAAAAAAAAAAAAATTTAGACGATAGTTTTTAAAAACGAGAATAGAAAAACGCACAATAAGAAATACACAACCACATAATAAAGCATTACCTTGAACCTCTGAGAAAAACGAGATAAGTCATGTTGACAGCATTATTTCACGTTTCAAAACACACAAACCAAACTTTTTTTCTTCTCCGTTTGATATTTTCGCACTTTGTTGATATACAAAATATAAAATAATAAAAAAACAAAAAAGCTAATAATATACTGTCTTATACAAAATAAGTAAAATTCAAAATATTAATTGACGCTTCGTTTCGATGGTCTTTCACCTTCGCATCCGCGACAAACATTACAATACACGCGAGATATATCCTTCGTTTTCACGAGTCAACATCATAAACTCGAAAGAATGGGAAAGAATACAAGGCGCGTGCCGAGTTAAGTTACGAGGCGTTTATGAGCCATGAGCGATTTCGGGGACTAGATACGAGTTACTTAGAGAGTTATTCCGCAACTTTACGAGGTTAAACTTTCCTGCGGCGCGGTACGAGAGACGACGAAGAAGCAGCAGCTACAGCCAAAACGCGGCGGTCTCTCTCTCTCTCTCTCCCTTCTATCTTGCTCTCCGGGTGTACGGATAGATCAGAAGGACCGCCTGCGACTGTCTGATTTACTATGGTGGACCCCGAGACGTGGGACCTGCTGCTGCTTTTACCGAAAGAGAGAGAGATGCTGAATGGAGTCGAAACACAGCGCGTCCGTGTGTGCGTGTCGGTTATACGCCTGCCCCCTTTTTTTTCGTCTTCCCCCTCCCCTTCTCCCTTCTTCTCTCTTGTGTACGCGTAGGTTACACAAGAGATGGGGTTTTTCGAAAGGGAGAGAGAAAGAGAGAGAGAGAGAGAGGAGGGGAGGAGGACGGCCTAGACGAGGGTTACGCGGCATATCCTTAGGTTGCGTTGCAGTATAGCGCTGGGGTGGGGCGTCGCTTCGCTTCTAATCCCACTTCCCACACCAATGAAGAGTAGTCCTGTCGTTGCTGCTGCGTGCGATCCTTGCGAGATATATACAACGTGGAAGGGAAGAGGGAATATTTGTGGGTTCGTTTATACGAAAGTATCCTCGAAGAATTAGCCATCTCTCTCTTTCTCTCTTCATCTCTTTAACTCGATCCGTATGCTCTCAACGAGTGTCCTTTGGTAGCTCGTGTGCGAAGACTAATTCGGAGGTAAAGCTTCTCTCTCTTTCTCTCGTTTCTACGTCGTTCGTTTTTATTGCTTATATTGTACGATTGTGCTTCAAATTAATTTGCTATAGCTTTTGAGACGAGTCATTAGGTATTTAGTGAAGGCAGGCCTCTTAAGGTGATGACTGCCTGCCCACTACGATGGGTTTATCTTTTCTCGATTCCTCGCTGGGTAGCTAGTGTGCTTTCTTTCTCTCTCTCTTCCTCTCTTGATCGCCGCTTTCAAGTTAATGCGTTTTATTTTTATCGTAACACGTTTAAATGTATATTTAAATTATCTGGTCCCTTGCTAACATGATTTAATTATTTCTTTTTTAGTTTGTTCGATGTAAATAGTTATATTTATTATTGTATTTTTTTTCAATGTTTTACATCAATTTTTATAGATATGATTTATTCAATTAATAATTTGTTGTTTCGCTTGTTTAATACGTAATAAATGACACATTTTTAATTATAATTTCTGCTTAATTATTATAAATAAAATAATATTTTTTATTTTAAAAATTGTCTTTTGTGATTCGTATAATAAACTATAAAATAAAGTAAAGAAATAAGTATAATAAGCATAATTTATCGTATACTGTTCAAGATACAAAATATATGATAAAGTAACTATAAAATAAGTTTGAATTTATAGTGAATCACACGTATTAGCTAAATAATTATTAAATTGAGCGTTGATAATTGACATACGTATTTGATCACAACATATTTCATATCTAAATATAAAAATTTATAATTTATATGCGTCGAAATTCAATTTTAAAATTCCAAAGACTCGATTCCGCGTCAATTCTACTCTCGATAATCGTCAAAATGAAAAAACTCCATTACGTCGAACAAATTAAAAAGAGCTTTAACGCTTCAAAAGCGTCTTTCTGTCTCATACAATACTCGTTCGGTTCTCATACGCACGTCCCTTGCAGAATATATCCGTCGAAGTCATCGTGCAACCTCACGCCCCGCGAAGCGAAGCCTTTCTTTTCTCTTATAATAATTTTAATTTGTACCACCGAATAATAAAATGGCTCTCGCAGCAGCCCATAAATAATCGAATATTGCACGGGCGTCAGAAAAGCGCGCGCAAAAGAGAGAGGGAGAGAGAAAGATAGAGAGAGAGAGACTTATATAAGTGAGCCGAGAAGAAAAGATAACCTTATATAGCCTAAGGGGTGGAGTCTGATTTCCAAAAGAGAGTGTATCCGATGTAGTCTCCCCCTCCCCCACCCTTATTTCCTACTCTTCTTCGTTCTTTCATCTCTAAAGAGAAAAACTCGAGGGCACGCGTGTGTGTATATATATGCAACAATAGTCGCACTCGGGGTGCATGCCAATAAGAGAGCGCATAGCGCGGCGACCCTCGAGAGGTGCAAGAAAAAGGTTCTCGCTCAACTCGCTCGCTCGCTTGTTTATTATGTATAAATACGCGCGTGCGATCCCGATTATTTTTAACCATTCTCTAAGACGGTACATATATATACATATATATACACACACGCACCATTCAGAGGGAGAAATTTTCACGGGTGGGTGAATTCCTTTCGTGGAAATTAATAGCGTTTATGTGCGTGCGTATATGTACGTATATATCAATGGTCTCTCTAGCGCGCGCGTACGCATGACGAATGGCCGCGCGTCGCTCCTCGAATCCCGTAAATTTATGCAGGGCTACGCGACGAGACCGACTGCGACTGCGCGATATACTATTATATGCCTCTTGCATATATGTATGTATATATATGTAGGCGTGCGTATGTACGAGCACGAACAAACTATTTTTTATTATTTACTTTTTTTTTTCGTTCGGATGCGTGCGGATCCTTTCTTTTCTTCTTCATTGTGTGCTATTTTCCCCTTTCAGTCTCGCGTTGCGTTAACGGCAATATAGCGGTTGCTTCGTTTTTTTCTCATCTCGCCTTTGCATTAATTGTCTCGCTTATAGACACGGATTTATATATACGATGTGTTTTCGTTCGCGTTTCCCGAAGCGAAAAATTGAAATATTTAACGATCTCGTAAATAAGTATTTATGTCGTAAATTGAATTCATTGTGATATTCGAAGAAAGAGATCCGTTGAAGCTTTTGAGCGTGGATACGAAACGTGACGTTTGTTTCAATTTTTTTTTTTATTTCCAAGTCTAGTCATCGGTATTCCCGTTTCGAGTATATAAACACTTCAATTTAAAAATTCATCATTATTTATTATCATTTATTTAATATAGATATTTTATGATTTAAATAAAATTGATTGCACAATAAACCTCCTATTTCATATACCATATACAATCTGTACAATGCAAGTGTAAAATTTACAAATGCCTAATAACTAACAATTTATCTAATCTCATGTACAACTCGGCAATAATCATGAATATATAATCATTAATAGATTAGCATACAGAGAGGTACAATATAATGACAAAAATATCATTATACACAAGGACAAGTATCAACGTCGGATCATTATAATTTATTAGTTTTCTCTCCGGCAGCCGATGATAAACGGCAAACATTTATTTATTTTATTTTATTTTTTTATCAAGAAAGAATGCGCAACTACGGTAACTAAGCTCGCGACGCTCGGTGAATTTTTGATTCCTATATATGTATATATATATATATATATACGTCTAAAAATGGTGAGCAACTCGATCGAAAAGAAACTTTATACGATAGCGCGTGAAATATATTCGCACACATCGGTATTATAATGCGATCTTACGTGAAAAACAGACAAACTGCTATATGCATGTATGCGTATACATTTACTTATACGCTTATGTATATGTACATTATATACGCATGCAAGCGCATAATCCGTCGAGAAGCGAGCATTCATTGTTGCTTGTTATTCCGGGCAGCAATAGATCTCGATAAGAGGAGGACTCTCGAAGAGGGAGAGAGAGAGAGAGAGAGAGACTCGCGCTCGGCTTTGACCAGCCACATGTGAATTAAGCAATCATAGCTCTATACTCTCCTTCAAAGAACATATTTAAACGAGCGAGAAAGCAAAAGAGAAAAAGAAAGAGAGAGAGAGAAGAGAGTCTATATATGCAAGAGAGCCATTCGTCACCGCTTGTCAAGCAGACTTTTACCCGTGAGCGGCATTTACTTATATACCTGCCTTCTCCTCTCACGAAAACTATACAACGCGTTCTCTCTCTCTCTCTCACTCACCTTATCGCAATCTCGCGATTACCCATAGGCGCGAGTCAACTAAACACGTCGCGTGCGTATACGAGAGAGAGAAAGAGAATGAGATGACGGAGACCGCGAGGTGAGTCTCTTGCGTTGATTTACCGATGCGCCTTTTTTCCCTTTCTCTCGATCTCCTTTTCTTTTTCCTTTTCTCTTCGCGTTACCTATTTCTTTTTACGCTTTGTTTCAATTATAAGCGGGTTAGAAAAGTCCGGCCGGCATTTTTTTTCTTCTGTCTGTCTTTCTCTTCCTCCCTCTATACCTAGAAGCGGGCTGGCCTGGGAATTCCTCCATTATTTCTGACTTTTGAATATTTTTCTTTTTTTTTTTTTTTTTTTTTATTTATTTCTCGTCACTATGTATACCGAGCCTTTTCAGGTGTATAAAATATAAACGTTGCGCACTAGACGCCCGCATAATTTATGTGTCTATTTGTTTGTTGTAAAACGCCATTCACGGCTTGAATTTCTCTTTTTTTTTTTTCTACTATATGAATCGAGATAAAGTGTAAAGCGAATGATAATGCTATTTAATAAAACCGTCGTTATGGGAAAATTTATAATGCTTTCATTTATGATGCGTAAAAATAATTTATATTAGAGAAATTCAATAACGCATTTGAAAAAAAAAAAAAAAATGGTTTCAACTTTTTAATTCGAATAAAATATCTCTATTACTGTTGTTTATTGATAAATATAATTACAGAATTTTTTATATCTATAAATGATTATTACGCTAATACTTATCGAAACTTGTCATGGAATTCGATAGCACGTAAAAAGCATATCACTCGTTAAGTTGCTCAACGATTAAATTCCGTAATGTTCCTCAAAATCAATTTCGCAAGCTCAACCTGTCACGCAGATAGTATAACACCCGAACGTAGAAATCACGGAGCAGTTCATCAAAAGGTCGAGAAGCAAGCGAATCCGTACGGTGTAACCATACACCGAGTATAATCCGCATAATCCTTAGCGGCATCCTATAAGACCGTCGCTCGCTCACTCTCTCTCTCTCTCTCTCTTACTCTCTCTCCCTTTCTCTCTCGATTAATTCGCCGCTGACGGTGCGCGAGTTCGAGGAGGCGCAAGCACCCCATAGCGGCGTTGCGCTGGGTAATGTCGTCCGCTAACGAGCAGCAGGCAGTATATTAACTACTCCCAAGCTCTCTCTCTCTCTCTCACACTCTCTGCGTTACTCAGCTCGCGCGGGGTGTGCGTATCCTGCCGCGAGGATTCCCTCTTCGTTGATACTCTATATCTCATTGCCTCTCGCGCTAATATGGCGACGTAGTGTATTACGTAACTACTAGAGCTCTATTACCATTTTCCTACGCGCGAAGACGCGTGAGTGGTGCACTTGCGAAGAGAGTGAGTGAGAGATAGAGAGAGAAAGAAAGGAAAAGCAACATCTCGTGGTTTATTACTCAGAATCGACCAAAAAAGGGCTACTTTTTTCTCCAAGATGTCTGGTATTTTCTTTTTCAAAAAAATTTATGGATGACTTTGTACAGTGGGTGTTAACGAGCGAATAAAGAAACCGAAACAATGTGCTATAGTTTTTTTTTTTTTTTTTTTTTTTAATGAGTCAATTAATGATAATTCTTCTATTACTTTAACGACAAAATAAAAAGTTAATACAAAACAATGATATAAAAAGAATTAATATCATTCAAAAGGTTATATTTTTCATTTTGATGTACATAAAAGTTCACATTAAAATTTTAATCGAACGATATAACTCTCTTGCTCGTTATTTAAAACAAAACTAATTAATTCATTAATCGTGAATTTTTTTTCTCTCGAAAGATTAATCGTTTGCAGCTTAAAATAAAAAAAGAAAAAAAAAAGAAAAATAAGGTGTTTACCGTAATTAAAAATAAAATGCCATCCGACCTTACATCGTTTCGAATAAAATTGCTTCCATAAATGATTTTACCGCGGTGTAAAACACGTTCAAGATAAGAAAGCAACTCCGATGCACGCAACCGCAACCTTTCGAGTGTTTCGCGCGAATTATTCGCTCCGCATCCATAAGCGAAGTAAAAAAGAAGAAAAAAAAAAGACGAATGTTTATAGCCGTGTGTAAGAAAGTGGCACGCGTCCTGCACAACTGAATTCTCGTAATGAAGCGTAATGGATCTACATCACTCTCTCTCTCTCTCTCTCTCTCTCTCTCTTGCTCTCTTTTACCGCCTCGATCAAGACGAAGCAAGAAAACATCGAGAAAGCCACAAGCTTTCGGGCAGCTCGTCGACTGAGCTGAAAACCGCAAAGTGCGCCAAGCCGAGTGAAACGAACCGAGAGCGCGCGGCCTCTTAATGGAGTGAGGGAAACGGCATTAAACCGAAAGGGGTGAGTCGAGGGAGGAAAACGAGGGGTAAAGGAGGAAAAGCGGCTGGTTTCACGTTCGTGTGTACACGTGTACGCGAATACGAGCGAGAGAAGGAAGAGGTTGGGGGGGGGGGTTTGGATACGATTCATAAAGCAGCAATTACCGAGCGCGGGACAAGAGCCGCACGCCGCCGCGAGGAAACCGCCTTGTGCACCGCGTAAGACCATTTTAACCCCCTTCCTCTCCCCCACCACCACCCACCCATCCTTTGCGTGCGCACACATAGGTATATATACAAGAGACTAAAGTCAGTAGTCTACGGCCAAGTGCACGTCGTAATTTTGCACCTCTTAAATAAGACGTTCGCCGGCTTTTTCATCGCTTTCGAGATTTCCGTCGAAAAGATTCTTTATTGGTTTCTCTTTGGTATCGGTTATTCTAATAATGATTATTCTAATAATTGCTTAATCGGCTTTCGGATGCGTACGTTTAATGAAAGGCTTATTATTTAGTGATTTCATTGAAAAATAATGTAAAAAAGTTTATTTATTGCCTACGTATCTCGTAAGATTTTTTCTTAAATTTATATTTGAAAAATCGAATAAAAATTTAAATAAAATATTAAAATTTTTGTAATTATTTATATTGCAAGAAACATAATTAAAAATTTGATTATAAAAATTATTATTTATTAATATTAATTATAAATTAATATTAATTATGATTAAAAAAACAAATACGTATATTAAATATTACATATTTATATAAATTTTTAAATTTTCATAAATTTAATAAAATAATAAATAGTTTATTATAGAAATAAATACTCAATGAAAATAATATTCATTCAATAAAATTTAAAGAGACATATATATGTATATATATATATATATCGTGTTGAGAGATGTATTAGGCGGGAGCGCGGATATTTTGTTTTGACGCTCGGCGAAGGTCGCGCGAGTTCTTGGAATCGCGGCCGAGAGAATTTTCTCGGAATCATTTAATACCGATTCGAGCTGTAAACTTTGCGCTTGAATGAATGAACTTTTAAAGGGGGATAGAACAGTATAGAATTATATACAAATGTCTATTAAAGAAATTGCTAAAATATTAATGGAAATACTTCAGTATCTTCTGTATCGACTAAATTTAAAAATATTTACATTTGGAATGTACTACTATGTACTATGGTATATTGAAAAATAAAATTATATTTAAAAAAAAATTAAATGCAATTAATTTTAGATTATATAATGATATGAAAACAATTAATACGAAAAACATGTAAATTTTTGTATGTGAATAAATAATCGTTAAAATAAAAATCAACATTATATTTTACAAAAACGATATTGAATTTAATAAATCTTTATTAAAGCTTTTGTTATAATAAGAAGATAAAAAAGCTTTCAGCTGGTATGAATGATAATTCATTTTAAATGAAAAATTGTACCAAGCTTGACAGAATTGATACATTATCTTATAAATACGTTTACTTCTTTTATTCTTTCACACGCAATAAATAAAAGTAATTTCTTACAAAATACGAATAAGTACAAATATTTATTTATCAGTGTAGCAGTGACCGTTTTTCCAAATCTTTGAAGGATTTATCAAACACTCCTTATCGCAATTGTCCTATCTCACCAAATCGATATGTCATCAACAACGACGATAGTCCTTATACATTTTTTAGAGAATCTCTTTTATCACTGGAAATTTCATCCCCCCCCCCTCCTCAAAAAAAAGACTACACATATACTGTCTATAGAAAAGGAAAAAAACGATTAACATTGCCGCCTCGAGTTTCTTACTCACCGCAAAGAAACTAGTCAATTGATGTGCTATTTCCATCCTTAAACCTTGGCTAACATCGAGCCGAAAACCATCGCTACTTGTCCATTACTATCATTACCGCGATACGTTTTCAATTTCGCGGTACCGCTTACCTTCAGACGAGCATCTCGTGTGTATACACGTCGCCTTGTTCCCGGGAATAGCGATGGATATGATAAGTGCGCGATCACGCGAAAATGGCAAGCACAATTTTTTACGTCAACGGCGCAATATCACGAAACGCGGAAATAGATTTTCGTTCGGAATGTGATATTCTTTCGTAGAAAGGGGACTATACGCGATCGCCACGCAAGAAAGATTACGTATATGTGTACATCGCTTTGAGAAATCTCGTTGTCCCTAGAGAGTCGATTTCTAAATTTTTTTTTTTTTTTTTTTTTATTTTATCTATTGTTTTACGGCCAATATGCGGCTACATTTTTTTACCGCGAGGGTGAATTGATAAGCCGTGTTAAATGAAACTATTTAATAAGAATAATTGAAAATTGTTTTTATTTTACAATTACATATCTTATTTTCGTTTACTTAATATTTTAAAAAATAAATAAATTAACTCGTTCTCAAAGCATTAATTATAGCTTACTTTTATATTGTAATTAGATTCAGTTTAAAATAAAGCTGATTAAACATGTAAATAATTTTAAATACGCATGACTAATGTTTACTTTATCAAATGTATATGTTTATAATATGTATATATTTATAGATAAAATTTTGCATTAAATCAACAATTTACGTAGCTGGAACTATCTCAATAAAGTTTTTAAAATTTTTAATTATTCTTATTAAAAATTTCATTTTTTTATTATCGAAAATAAATAAGATAAAAAGTTGAACTTACGTAATAATAGAAGTTCGATAAATTAGAATGTTTTGAAACTCACCTGAAACAAAAAAACAAAAATAAATAAATAAATAAACAGCTTTATAAATATATTCGATTATAATGCATAAAAATATGATTGTGGATTGAAATATTATAATAGTAAAACTAAAATAATTAAAATGAAAATAATGGGAAAAATGTAATCAACTTCTACATTAAAATTAGTAAAAATTTTTATAAAACAATCTATTAAAACGTAAACAAATTCGTTTATAATTAGTTAAAACGGACCGCGTATTTTCAATGAGTAGCCATTGTGTTCGAGGCACCGCGCCATTGTCGAGATATCTTCAAGTACGAGCATTGACAGAATTCATTCTTTCTCTTTCTCTCGAAAGTGGCTGAGATATACCACGGGACGGCAATTTATCGAATGATAAATTCCTCGGAGATAGGATCGTGACGCGTCTAGATTAA
Source organism: Chalcis sispes (assembly GCA_949987625.1). Lineage (NCBI taxonomy): Eukaryota > Metazoa > Arthropoda > Insecta > Hymenoptera > Chalcididae > Chalcis > Chalcis sispes. The sequence goes on from OX465097.1 coordinate 12,075,476, forward strand.
ACGACGATCTCTCTCTCTCTCTGTCTTCTCTCGCTCTCATTCTCGCGCACGAAATTAAATATAGGGTCGAATTGCAGCCACTTCAGCTCTAGAAGATATAGGCTTCTCTTTCTCTCCCTTAGTCCTCACCCCAATTCCACTCGGAGAGCCGAGTCGAGTCTTATCTGCCACCGCAGACTTTGCCACCGAGCGCCTCCTACCCTCTCTGCTTCTCTTTCTCTTTCAGTCCGCCGCCCCTTCTCCTCTTTCTTCTTCTTCTTCCCACAACTCGACAAACAGCGACTGTCTCACTCTCTTTCTCTATATACGCGTGTATCTGCATTCGTGGGGGCTATCACCGTTGCCTCCCTCCTCTATGAACGAATCCCCGGTGTAATGCTGTTCTTTTGCCTCCTGGCGGTTTAGCCGAATCATTCTTCACGCGTGCTATCGCTCTTGAGTTTCCTTTTTTTCCTTCTCTCTTTCTCTCTCCGTCCCGCGAATTTTCCCCTATAAGTGTATATATACCGTTCGCGTGATTCGTCTTACGCAAAGATACGCGCTCGGTGCGTGTATAGTATATAAGCAGGCGCGTTCGATTCGTTGCCGAACGCTTATCGCTCGCGACGATCTGTCGTATAGGAAAACGTCTTGCTCGAAAGATTACGGCAGTTATAAGCGCGGAATTCGGTGAGTTAGAAACATAGAAAGATGAAAAGTTTAACGAGCGCTTACGCGTCGACATTAAGTTAAATGACAAAATTATGTTTAAATTAATGGCGTGATAATCGATTATTTATACATTAAAATTAAATTTATAAGCGAAAAAGATTAATTTTTAATTTAAATTTATTCAAATTAACTAGTAAAGCATAGGAAACCACTCAGGAAAATCAAAAACTCGACAAGGAAAGTACAATTTTCAAATTTCAAAATTTTTCTTCTTCACCTTTCGTATCGTATTGCTAATAACAAATTTCAGATCACTACGCACACCTCGCCTCAACACACATAAACGTAACTTTTTCATATCCTACATCAAGGGTATTTTAAAAAGATAGAAAGATAGAAAGAGGGATGGAGAGAGAGAGAGACAGAAAGAAAGAATACATTAATTACAAAAACACGCTAAAAATTACCCTCCACGTCGTAACTGTATTTCGTCGTCAAAGAAACGATAATAAATTATTTATAAGGCACCTTATATTCAAGAGCCGCGCACGCGTTTGCGCTCTTTCTGTCTGTCTGTCTGTCTCTCTCTCTCTCTCTCTCTCTCTCACCGTTTCAATCAGTACTCCCTGGAGTATATTAAAAATATACGGATAAAAGTAAGGGTACACGACAAAAAGGAAAGAAAGAAAAAGGTAACAACCAAGGTATACATACGACTGCTACCGAGTGATATATAATTTATGGTCTCTATCTAGCGCGACTCGCGAAACAAGTAAATCTCAGTAACGTATAAAGCTCATACATATATCTACAAGTGACACACATGATCGGCGCCGATCGAAACGATCCCGAAACCTCAAAGAACCAAAAGAAAGAAAGAGAGGGAGAGAGGGAGGGAGGCAGAACTCGGCGCCCGCAGTTCATAAGAGTCCGCGAGCTTCGTCGATAATGTAAGCGCGCACAAGAAAGAGAGAGAGGGGAGGGGGAGAGAGAGAAAGCCTTGAGGCGAACTGGGAATATGTATAAAATAAGGGAAAGGAGGAGATGGAGGAGACGCCAAGTTTGCCGTCTTCATAACCCGATTATAAGGAACGGGGACGCGATGCGCTTGGGAATAGATAAAAACAGGTTGGACCACTATTGCGTGTAATTAGTCCGTTGAATCGTAAAATCCGTGAGATGCCTCTCGCGCGAAACTATTGAATTGTTTGCCCTTCTTACTTACGCTGCGACCTTGAAGTACTTCGGTATGATTAGTCCCTTCCTTTTTTTTTTTTTTTAAATAAGTTTCTGTATAATATACAGCGCGATATAAGTTTTTGCACAACGGAAAATGAAACTTATAATGAAACGTAAAAGAGTTTAGCAAACATAAAATTATCGTTTGAAAATATAACAAGTTTATCTATCTGTTTGAAATTTCAATTGCAAATGTAAATAATTATTGACGATAACTTGCAAATTATAACATTTTTTTCTTCTTTTTGTTTTATTTTGTAAACGACACGTCACCAATTTTGAATACGAAATTTGATAATATTATTCTAGAACGGTTTCTTTGAATATATATATATATATATATATTGTATATCTTTAGCATTAAATTATCGATTTGTGCTGTATAGTTTTTCCGTGAACCCAGAGCTATATGTATATAAACAGGCACGGGGGCCGCGAAGCTTTATATTAAAACAGTCAAAAAACACGCAATTTTCACCGGTTGATTTATCATCGCGTCGCAAGAAACATAACCCATCGTTTCAATTCACGAATAATTTATGGAAGCGTTAAACGAACGTCTCTATTTATATCTTAATTGACTTTCAAAAAGGAATTGGAATTTTATGAACTGGGAATTCTGTTATTTATTTCAGAATGAGACAGAACTTAGTCTCACAACGTCAAATTATTCAAGAACTAACAATAATATATGCAAGTATATACATATACCAAAAGTATCCGTATAATACGTATTTCTTATCTTGCGTTATCGCGCTTTACAAATGAAAGAAAACCAACGAAATGCTCGAGAATAAGAGAAGGGTAAAGAAAGAGAAAGAGAAAGAGGAAACTTACTTTCATACGCACAGATAAAAGTAAAAAAAAAAAAAAAAAAAGAAACAGAACCGACAAAATGACTGCAATTGGCCGACTTTCGATTTGCGCGCAAAGACAACCGACAGCTGTGAACCCTCGAAAACTTTCAAGCTCCGGTGAACACCCTTTAAGCGTATAGAAAACGCGACCCTTGTTTCACGATTTAATTGCAGTCGAGTTGCGCCTATGGGATAAATCGAAGAGACGAGAGAAACGAATGTCCTCGTGTAATAATATATAAAAAAAAAAAAAAAAAAAAAAAAAAAAAATGGTCGCGACAAGCGACGGAGGTATCAGATGCGACACGCAATAAAATTAAGAGAAATTTAAATGAATGTTAAACCCTCTTTCGTTTCTTATTATTATTATTATTATTATTATTTTTTTTTTTATTTTTTTTTTTTAACCGAAATTAGCTTTGTTTTTTGCGTGAATGTTAATTTCTTGTTTAACGTACTTCAATCTTGTCTTGTAAAGCCAGCTCGATAAATATTTATTGCATTCTATATGAACCGATAAATTTACAATATTTTATTTTATACATGTTAAAATTATCATTGATAAATGTTTCGAAACAATTCAAATATGTAAATATAAATACTTTTTGCATTGCTTCATTAAGTCGATTTAAAACTTATTTGAATACATTTTACTATTTTTTCTTTATCTCTAAATTTAAAAGTTAAAATGATAATTTAACGTACATAAAATTAAACTCAACTCGATAAATTATCAACAATCGTCTTGAACGCATTTTTTTCATAGTCAAGACAGCGTGAAATAAGAAGGGCGAAGCTCACAACGAAAAATAAAAAACAGAGAGAGAAAGAGAGAGAGAGAGAGAGAGAGGAATAAAGCAGCCAAATTGAGAGGGGAATAAAAAAAAAGGACTAAACGAATGACCTGCGAAAAGATGCGATACAATTTCGTTCCAACGCTCTATCTATCTCTCTTGCGAAAAACGATTCAAAAAAAAGGGGGACGGAAACACATGCACAGACAGGCATTTTTAAGCGCAACATACGCGGCCATTTCGAAATGCTTTTATTTATCTTTGGTGAAACTCTACGTATCGTCATGCAAGTACGAATAAGAGAGACAGAGAAAGAGAGACAAAGTTCATCTATACGAGTCTCTTGAGAGCTCGAGAGAAAGAGAGTAAACGATCTCCTCTCCCCGTGCGTTGATTGCGGCTGGCTGCAAACGAGAATTAAAGGGCGCTCTGAACTTTATTATATTTGCTCATGATTCACGCGGCTACGCATTCCGAAAATATCGGTTTATAAGCACACGAGGCGAGATGAACCGATTTTTGCTCGCGTATAACGTGTCGACACTCTCTCTCTCTTTCTCTCTCTCTCTCTCTCTCTCTCTCTCTCTCTTGTTCTATCTCTCATTCGATTTCTATTAATAAAAGCCGGAATCACTAAGTCTGAAGTATGTTTTTTTCTTCTCGTTGCTTATGACCTCATTAAGCGATGATATACTTAGCGGTTTAACGGAAGTCTTCGTTTCTTAGCAATTTTAGAATATAAGGCGTTTCTTGATTTATTTCAGGGCTGTATACCGCATAGATTTTGTAATGAAGTTTCTGATCAATTTTACTGGCTGTGAGATTATGTACCGAGGGAAATAGTTGATTTTAAATACGTGGAAGAAGAAACGATATTGTTTATCTTTCGCGTATATTGCGACGTTGTGCAAATATTCTTGCTTTATATCGAATAACAAGTTGTTTCAAAACAACATAAAAATAAAATTACGATCAAGCGTTACAAATATGCCAATTTACGTTTTTCCGAAAAGCCCTTTATCGATGGACATGATTTTTCAAAATTTAATTGATTAATTTTTTTATTATTAAATTACTTATATCTAATTCTGTAAATATTTAAATCAATAATCAAATATATAATTAAAATTTATCCGTCAATTGACAAAGCTGCAATGAAAAAATATAAAAAAAAATATAAAAATATAAATTTTACTATCGATTTGATTAGAATTTAAGGAAAAGGAAACAACAATCGATAAATAAAATGAAGGAAAGTAAAATTTTCCGAGCAGTAGCTTTATCGAGCACAACAACCTTAAAAAACCATCGCACGCGCCATAGACGCGAGGCGACGAAAATCAATATAAACTCCGGCGCAACATAAATCAATAAAACAACTCACAGCCAACCCAAACACGCACACAATCCATCCCGTATAGCCTATCGCCTCGTCTAAATCCAACGCAAAGGTGATTCGGCGCGCGTCTCGGACTAGCAGAGACGTAGACTTGCCACACGTTTCCTTCCCCCCCCCCCGCCCCTCCACCACTTTCTCTCTCACACTCTGTCTTTCAGTGTGTATACTGGTATAAAATGAGAGGAAGCGAGAGAGCAAAAGGGAGGGAATGAGAGAGATAGAAACAAGCAGCAGCGACCTCGACACAGCGTATAGGGTGCAAGCTGCTGCTTGCTCGGGTGTAGGTGGGTCGAGAGGGTGGCTAGAGAGAGAGAGAGAGAGAGAGAGGCAGCGTGCTGCTGCTGCCCGCACCAGGCGCCCCTTCGCATATTTCACCGGGAATTTACGAGCCTCGATACGACAGGGAAATTGCAAGAATGGCGGAGTAATCTATCTCTCCTTGCCTCCGCGTGCTCGCTCTTCTTCTTTTCCCGGGGTCCCTCTTCTCTCTTCTCGCCCCCTCTTCATGCTCTCTCTCTCTCTCTCTTCTACTCTCACCCCCTCCCCTGCGCCACCTCCTTCACCCGCGTGTGCAAGTACCAACCCCCTTTTCCAACCCTCCTCCACCTCCTAACACGAGAGAGCTTGCGCGCACGGGGTGCTCACGTCGACGGAAGAAGAAAATTCTCTCTCTCTCTCTCTCTCTTTCTCTCAGACCGAGAGAGGGAGAGAATATAGCACGTTTGCTACTGAACAGATAAAGGGGGATTTGTCCGGGGCTCACTCTCTTCAGAGATGGTAGCGTAGCGTTAGAGCGCGAGGCGGCCTAATTGTCCTCTCCAGATAACCGGTGATCTATCGCGCAGTCCAAGCTTCTCACTCTCACTCTCGCTCTCTCACCCTCAGCACACATATAAACGTGCCAACGGTTAACACACGCGGAGATCTTTGATCCGGAAAACAAAGAAACATTTCGTCCGGTTTGAGATATCGAAAAGGAATGGCGCGGATGGTAGACACACAAATATGTATAGGAAGAGATCTAACGCGCGTCTATGTGGTGCGAGCAAGGATAGCCCGTCATTTTTCACTCGGTTTATTGAATCTGAGCTGACTTATTTGGGAGGTGAACAATTATTTTGATGTACGACCGCCGAGGCTATGAGTGTGAGGAAGCGATTGGTTTCTGGGGAAGTTCGGAGGTTGTAATTCATTACTCCTCTGCCGATGTGGGGATAGGTAATATTGGTTATAAGCGGAGACAACGAAAGGAAAAGCCGCAGGAACCAATAATTAGACGCGTAGATTAGAAATTCTATAATTCGACTTGATTGATTTTATTGTTTCAACTTTTTGGCAAAGTTTATTTCTTTTAAAAATTCATAAATATTAAATATTTTTGATAAATAGCAAACAAATATAAATTTTTTTAATTTATCTTCAGATGTGAAAAAAAAATTTTTTAAAAAGTAAACAAACTATGGAAATTTTTATGCTTATAATAAGAAAATAATTAAAACAGAAGCATAAATATTTATAATATTTTTACGAATAAAATACAAAAAAAAAAAAAAATTATCAAGCTATGCATCAACATAAACATGCAACATTATTATCGTTCAGTCGATTATACTCCGCTGCTATTTAAAAGAGGATATAATTCTATGAGGCAAATGGAAAGTTCTATAAAAATTTGCCGTAGGTCAACAGTCGCGTCGTAAAGATAAATTGCACAATTCAGAACAGTAAAATTAACAATAATAAAAGCTCAAAAAATATTCAAGTAAAACGTGAGGGGGGAGGGGGAGAAAAAAGAGTAAAAGAAAACGAGGAGAAAAGAAAAGCAAAGCAATCGACGAGCGATCACTGGGATTGATTCGTCCGCGAAGGAAGAAGACGCACGCGAAAGAAGACAATTAAGGTAGAGTGAACGAAGGAGGGAAAGAAAAATGAAAAGGAGGATGAGTCGATGCGAAAGAGACTGGTCATCGGCTCTTATGCGCTTCGCGAACGTCGGCGGATGGGCCGCGCGAGGATCTCCTCTCTGCCGGCGGCGCGCATAGCTAACTGTACTCGCTGTGCACGGTTGCGTGTATGTATATATAAATATATATACATACATAAAGAGAATGAGAGAAAGATAGTAGCGTGGAAGGGAGAAACCCGTGTGCGCGAGCCAGCGACCGCCTCTCTCTTTTTCTCTCTCTCTCTCTCTCTCTCTTTTGCTCTTTCTGTATATGTACGCCATGGTATGTAGATATAGACGAAGAGAGAGAGAGAGAGAGAGAGAAAGAGAGATGGCGCTCTCGGTTTAATTTAACACAGCAGCTGTAATCCCATCCATTACGGGCGCGGTAATATACGATCGCTCGAGATTCATACTCCGTTTTTTCACTAATTAACAGACGGGACAAATCGCTCCGGCGATTCTCTGTCGCACGCTCGCGCCTCTCTCTCTCTCTCTGTCTCTCTCTCTCTCTCTCTTGCAACACGGCCGTTTGCTTCGTTTTGCGGTGCGACACACAATCCGCGACGCGCACGCACGTTACTTTTTGTACTTGTGTATACACACAATATATATGCGCGTTTGTATGTATATATGCGTCTCTTCACGCTTCACGGCGAGGCAAGCGACTGCACTTTTTTTTTTTACACGCGTAGCGCCCTTTTACGCGCGATGCAAATTTTACAGGGAGTCGAGGTGAGAGGGACGATGGGAGAGGGGAGATGGAACGGAGAGAAGAGAGTGTGAGAGACGATGGATAAAGGGAAAGAGAGAGAATGCACGCGTGGGACAATAGCGCGGCTGACGCACGGTAGCCGCTGTTGCTAATCGACAGCGATTTGTTGCTAGGAGAGTTTATCAATTTTAACGTACTGGAAATGTTGCTTTCATGCTTGAATCAAATTGTGATTTTTATTTTTTTTTTTTAATTTAAGCGTTACTTTAAGCTTTAATTCGATTTTGAAATTATTTTTAAATTAAATTCATATAGAGTAAGATCAAAGAAAAACGCAGTTTTTTACGTGAGACCATAATACGTGTACCAATTGTTTAATTATTTTATTGATAAATGATATTAATAACTAAATACGATAAGAAATATGAGTAATTTAATTTCACGATACTCTTAACCGCTATTTAAGCTTATAAAATTAGGCAACACTATTTTTAACCATTAAATCGGTAATAAATAAAAAAAAAACGATAAAGATCCAAATTAAAAGGCAAAAAAAGAAGAAAAAAAAGTAAAAATCAGTTCACCGAAATGTAAGAAAAGACGTTTTATCACATTATCATGTCGTACACTCGTACAAGCGCAGTAGGAGGGGAGCGAAGGCGGGATATCGTAACAAAAACGACGGATAGTCATTAACGCCCCTGTTGACGAGACAAAATATCAGGAAGAAAAGGCCTCCGAGTGAATCGCAATCATCATCGATGGCTTCCGCGCCATAACTCACGTCGTCTCGACAATCGTTCCGTGCGGTTCGAACCACTGGAGAAAGGGAGAGATTGTACGCGAGCTTGTAAAAAGCGTCTTTATGGAAGAAATAGCCGAGACGCCGTGCACATTAATCGCTTCGTTAACGCCTCAACGCGCGTACTTGCCCGGCTCGAGGCGTTAACGAACGCGCGTTAAAAATATTTACTCGCTCGAGTTTTTTTATGACGATAATTTTTAAAATTTTTTTTACGCTTTGTTATCAATTATTCAACGCACTTTTTTTACAATAACGTTAAGGATACGAATATATGAAAGAAAAACTTTTTATTCATGCTAAATAATTTTTGTTTAACAGGTGTTTAATTATTTGTGCTGTATAAGATAAGCGCACATTTTTTAAGTACACATTTTCATTGAAAATTTCTTTCAAGATGAAATATTAAAAAAAAAAATTAATTTCATGTAAGTAAAATAAAATAAATGTGGTCAGAAACACGAATAATTTTTTCCTATATTCTTTCGACAGGAAAAGTGAAGAGTTTTGTATTAACTTAACGAGAAAAAAATAATATATACGATTCTTAAATAAAATTAACGAGCTTTTCTTTTACATTAATTTTAATCAGACAGTAAAAGATTTATGAATCAACAAGCTGTAAAATTAGCGCTCATTAATTAAATAAAAAAATTAAAAGAAAATAAAATATCCTATCCAAGCAAAAAAAAAAAGACATACCTATCGAGTTAACGAGACGAAGAAAAGTTTACGGAAGAGAGTAAAACCATAGAGTTGGCAATCATAGCCGGGTTAAGGTGTCGGGCACATCATTGCCGTGATATTTAATTGGATGGACAGCGTCGCAAGACGCTTAATTAACTAATTAATTTCACGCGTCGCGCACGAACGCTTCCAAGCTAACGCTTCTTTCTCTTTCTCTTTCTCTTTCTCTTTCTTTCTCTCTCTCTCTCTCTCTCTCTCTCTCTCTCTATCTCTCTCTCTCTATCTCTCCTTTTTTTTTATTTATTTTTTGTTTTTTTATTCAACGCAAAGCGTAGTTGGGCGCGTCTTCGCGAAATGCATCTCTCTCGCCAAGCAATATAGCGTATGTGAAAGGTCGCTGTGTGCAGTTATTGCCGCGAAACTAAGTGTGCAACTGATCAAAGAGCTTATTTTTCTCTCTCTCTTTCTCTCTCTCTCTCTCTCTCTCTCTCTCTTCTCCTCCTCCTACTCTTTCTCACTTTGACTGTCCCATTTCTGAGACGATGACGAGAGAGTTCCGTTACTCCAGATATAACTTTTCAACGAAATCAAAAGTTCATTTATTCGTGTGTATTTGTTTTTAGTAAAAATACGACTTCGCTTATTATTATCGCGGCATTCTTTCACTAAATTTATATATAATTCTGGCGAACGCGTTGAAATTTATAATGGACGTTTTGCAATGTTTTAGTTTGTTGTTTTCAGTAAAAATATTGCCTTGAATGAATATTTACGCAAACGATATATTTATGGATGTTGAAAGTTCAATTTAAAAAAATATAATTTAAGAAAAAAAAAAAATGAATTTTATTCAACGATACGATATAAATTCAACGCATTACACGAGAGTATATTGAAATTTAATATCGTTGCTACCAGGCCATTATACATGCTTATTTTTATACTATACGCAATCAAAGATCAATCATCTTTGGAACTCTTCCCCTCCTTAAAATCGTACGAGTACTGCCGAACCACAAAGCAAAGCAAAACGCAAAGAAAAAAAAGAGGCAAAAAAATAGAAAGGGAGCGAGAGGATGAGGAAGAAGTCACGCTGATAAAGCGAAATAACTTTCGAGCATGCGCGCACTCGCCAGGAATATAGCCTCTGGGCGACTTCGATAAAGCCGCATGAGATACGGGCGCGGAAAAATTTGCATTTCATAAAATACGTGTCCTCGAGAGCAAGCGAAAGGAAGGAAGGAAAGGGGAGGGAGGAAAGTCAAGTTACAAAAAAAGCCCTAACGGAGAACAGCCAAGGCTCGCGATATGTATAAGAAACTAAGAGGGATGGCGAAGCTTACTCAGCATCGCCGGAAGAGTTCGATGACGGTGGAAAGCGGAGATAAAAAACTCGCGGAAAGAGAAAGAGAGCAAAGTGAGATAAGAGCTTGCGAAAGAAAACTCGAACGAAACAGTAGTGTGACAGCGTGATTCGCGTTTCGTAAGAGGGATGGGAGACAAAAAAAAAAAAAAAAAAAAAAAAAGAAAAAGGAGAATAAGACTACCCTACGAGGACAAAAGAAGACGTCTCTCTTCGCGAGAAAAGGGAGAAACTGCCAGCGCGCCATAGCAAAGTACAAGAAGGAGGAGGAGACGATGTATACAGTGGAAACAAATCAACTCGTCCGTCTGTGCTCTGGCTCGCTCGAATTTTTAGTGGCGAGACTCCAAATATTTGCTTTGGTCGGCGGATCGCGTCCCCTTCCTCGCGAGAAGGAGGAAAAAGAGAGGGAGAGAGAGAGAGAGAGAGAGAGAGAAAGAGAGAGAAACGGAGAGAGCTCGATTCGGCTTGCGAGATGGATATACCGACCTACTGCCAGCCGGAGAACAAGAAGAAGAAGAAAAAGGTAGAGTAGACGTACGAGAAGAAAAAAAAACAGGGCAGATGAAAAGAGATAGAAGGTTTTTGGAGAACATACAACGACCAAGAACTCATACCGCTATTTCTTTCTCTCTCTCATTCTTGTATTTTCTCATTTTTCCTTTCGCTCTATATCTATCCTCTTCTTTTTTTCGTTCGCTCCAGCGCCCCATCATTCTCCTCCTCTCATTTTTCTTATCACTGTCTCTCGCTTTTCTAGCCGTTCTTTTTTTCTCTTCCCCCGCATTCACCCCACTTGGTTCTTCCTCTTCTCTGGCGAACTGCCGCCCCTGTATCTCTCTTTCTCGCTTTGTGCGTATATACATCTTCCTCGAGTACGTAGTACCGAGGAGCGCTCGCGCGCGCATAACGCTATACCTTGGAGTATGGCCCTCACTCGAACAGTCTCCTCCTCCTCCTCCTCCTCCTTCGAGTCTTTTCCGCTCCCTCCGGGCAAACGCAGAAAAGAGAGAAGTCGTTGCCAAGAATACGCTAGAAAGCACTGCATCATGCGCATTATTATACGCGAACGCCAGCCACGCGATATCGCCACTCTGCATCGTCTTTCTCTCTTTCCTTCTTTCTCTCTCTCTCTCTCTCTCTCTCTCTTCTTCTCCGTGCCTTTTCTCCCGCTCTTCTTCCAAAACTTACACACATACACGCACGACGGCAGATTCGCGCATGTACATACAAGTCTGTATGTATTTACGGTAACCAGAAGTATAAGTTCTTTTACCCCCGGAGTGTATAGTGCACAGCTTCGACACAGCGCAACTCCTCTCTTTTTTTCTTATTTCATGTGTGTGTGTATATGGATACTTTTTCGGGACTCTGTACCCCTGGCTATATACCTTCTTAATGGTATTTACCGAATGAGAGAGGAAAGAGAGGGAGAGAGATAGAGAAAGGTCAAAGCTTGTATAGATATGAGAAATGTAGTATGTAAAGAAAGAGAGAGAAAGAGAGACGCAGTTGAGGGAAGCATCGCGAAATTCTACGGTAAACATGTCCTCCGAAGAAGGAACGTTTTACGATTTACGACGTCGTTGCATGATTTCTATATGTATACACACACCGCAAGAGAGTTAGTATAGCACGCGTAGTAGAGAGTGGGGAACTATATAGGTTATGCGCTTTATGTATTTTCCCCAGTTAACGATCGAATTTTTGCTGTCGTTTCGTATACGCGTATGTATTTTCTTTGTGTGAGCGTATCGAGTATATCGAGATTAAATCTCCATTACCGTGCGATGCACACGGCACTGATTTATAATGTCGCGCGGAAAATCAAGAATCGTCGAGCTAAATAATAGTAATAATAATAATAAACGAAACGGTGAAACAATTATTGCTGTTGATGTAAGCACTTTTTACAGACTGCCGCGGGAGAGAATTTATCTTTTGTAATTTTACGGGAGTTAAATTTAATTTTCGCTCCCCTCTTATGCTTACCATCCACTTTTTTTTTTCTTTCAAATGAAATTTATAACGTAAACTCTACTAAATTCATTATTTATAGAGGAAAAAATTTTGCATCTTCCGCAAATCGAATAAACGGATAAACAAGGTTAAAGTACCGCGGCACGAAATTCAACAGTCTAACGCAATAATTGCCGACGATTCTTATTATCTTACGATAAACTTCGCGAATTATATATATATATATGCATTATTAAAAGAGCAGCGTCGCATAATCTACCGATTTTTTGTTGCGTATAATATGCAAAATTATATAGGAAACAAAACAATGCGGCATTAACTACGCTCTTAATTCTTGCATTTCGCGTATCTCCGCTAACGCATGTATAAATACGACGTACACTTCGCGCCCATCTTACCGACTCCCAGATCCATAAATAATAGACACGCGCGCGCGCTCGCGTCGACCAATTATCAAAACATATATGCAAAATTATTGTAATGTATTTGTATGTGTGTAAGTATATGCGTGCTTGTGTGTACGTATATGCGTGCTTGTGTGTACACTACGACATGTACCTCCGTAAAACGTCCGTCTCGCTTAACGTCCGCGAAGCGCGACCTCCGGAATTTTTCTCCGGAATACGCGAGCTGTACCTATTTATTTATTTTTTTTTTCTCTCCTTTCCCTTTGTTTCGTTTTCTTTTTTATCTTTCTAGTAGGTACGGCAGTGGGAAAAGGATAGAAACTATCGAAATGCATTTTCACGGTGCCA
>OX465097.1:12093662-12283662 GCA_949987625.1 Chalcis sispes
AGAGAGAAAGAGAGAGAGAGAAAGAGAGAAAGAGAGAGAGAGAAAGAGAAAGAGAGAGAGAGAGGAAGAAGAAGAGAGAAAGATAAGAGAACTCGATGAGGATTATTATGTAGGCGTGTGGGCTGCATGTTTTTTTTTCAATTTTCTTAACCGCTTTACGCGACGAGATCAGTACGTATACGTAAACACATACAATGGGTATACGAAAAAGAAACGTTTTTGATTCGTCGTTGCGTTGGCCCGAAGCGCGCGTCTCTATAGCTCTTGCGAACCATCTAATTTGCATCCACCCAAGAGAAGAGAGAAGAAAAGAGAGAGAGAAAGAGAGAGAGAGAGTGAGAGAGAGAGATGGAAAGAGCGATTAACATAATCTGTATTCCGAATATTTATTCGGAATTAGCGGCGGCTCGACTCGTAACTCATACGGGTATTAGTTAAGCTCAAGGATTTGGGTCTTGCCTATCTTCAGCCTCCTGTTTACCCGCCTCTCTTTCTCTTTCTCTTTCTCTCTCACTCCCTCTCTCTCTCTCTCTCTCTCTCTCTCTCTCTCTTCCTAGCTTCGCCACCTCTTCGTTATCGTGCGCTCGATCCCTTTCCCTCTCATACATCCTTTTGGCCTCGAGGTTATATAGTCTCCGCCGTTGTTTGCGTGTGTGAATATATATATATATATATATATATATATATATATGTGTCCGAGCGCGTAGGCGTTTCGCTTGCTTTTGAGGGAAAAAGAAAATTTTCTTCTCTTTTTTTGTCTTTTTTCTTTTTGTGAAGGAGAGAAAAAAAATGAAGGAGAGAATTACTCTGCTGTTTTTTCTGCGTACACATAGGTTAGATTCGCGCGACGAAGACGAAAGTCTTGGGTATAATGGGGGAATCAGGTGAAACGCAGGTCGTCGTGTTTTATATTCGTTTTTTTCTCGCTACCTTTTTTCGCCCGTTCTTGTGAAGCGGTATAAAAATAGAAACGTGACGATAAGAAGGGTGATTTTTTTCTCTTGTAATTTATATCTTAACAGCAGGCTGTGACGTCTTTTAGATACGATGAAAGTTTAGTTAAAGACTTTTTCTTTATTTATACTATAAATTTTGATGTTTATCGTTGGCTTTTATTTTAAAAACGTTCAAATTATTTAATACAATCTTTCGAAGTAGGTAAAGTAAACCGAATCATACTAAATAAATATTAATCCTTACACACTTTGCGCTTAAAATTTAAAGCCGATAAATTTATTCAAAAACTAAAAATAAATTACAAGTGTAGAGGAAAAAAAAAGTGCAACAAAATGGTGTTACGTAATTCTTTTACCAACGATAAATCAACCTAAACGCAAACACACAGACGCACACACAGGTACGTATATAGAACAAAAAGAAAATTACAATCTATCCTCCAGAGTAACATATATCACCTAGACAAAAATCCCTAAGTGGCGAGGAAGGAAGGAAGGAGAAGGTGGAGAGAAAGAGAGGGAAGATGGGCGGAGGAAGAGGTAGAGGGGGCGGGGGGGGGGGGGGGGGTGCACGCAAGTAACTCGAAAGTTCAATGAAGAGCCCTAACAGCTCGCTCGCGCGCGCTCGCCGTTGTAAGCAAGTCTCGTGTTCACCTTTGGCTCTCGCGCTAGAGAGAGGGAGATAGAGACGGAGAGCGATAGAGCGTGGGTGTAAGGTGGGGTTGCGGCGGCGCCACGAACTTCACCTTAATACAGAGTAATGTTGATTTATGGGTCGTGGAGCGCGCGAGCGAGCTACTGTTTCACGCGCAACCCTCTGCCTGATCTTTTGCCGCTCTCTCTCTCTCACTCCCATAGGTCGTCTCGTATACATCCTTGCGTACTTTCTCTCTCTCTCTCTCTCTCGACTCATAGTTTGCAAATTTCCGCCATTATTCGTATTTTCAAGGAGCATCCTCGAGAGTTAAGGGATTTAGCCAAGGAAGATCGCGAGCCGACCACCGCAGTCACCGCCACTATACCGGGACGAGGTAAAAATTATACACGAGACTAATTTGTTTTTGGGTACGATGATTTTTTACGACTTTCAGTTGCTTTGCTTTACGTCGATGCGAGGAAGGGACACCTCGTGCTATTTTATACAAGAATATCTTATCGCCAATCGCTTATATATTTTAACCGTATGTAAATTTCTGTATATTTTATATTAAATCTGTCAAATAGTTTCACCGATGAGTTTTTTCTAAACACAAAATATTAAAATTTAATCAGATAAAATAAAATATTCATTTATAAAATTCTTCGTAGGTATAACGTCCTATTTTATATTTACTATAGAACAACAGTTTGTTTATTGAACATTATTGCGTAGTTTACATATTGAAATCCATTAATAAAAAAATTGCCATTCAGAAAAAAAAAAAATTACTGGCTTTAAATGAACTTGCACATCCTTAAAAAGAAGCAATATTTTTTTATTAAGTAAAGTTTCGTAAAGTTAAAAAATACAAAAACATATAGGAAAAAAAAGGTAAATAGCACGATGGGCATGAAGCAACGCCTCGTAAGAGCACGAGCATAAGGCTGGACAAAGGAGTCACCGATCCTGCACAAGTACGTATAAGCGCATCTCTGTATAAGTTAAAGCTCGTCAAGCATCGGAAAACGCTTAATTCAGGAGGCGTATATATATATGTGTGTGTGTGTAGATTGCGCGTGTACCTCCGTTACACAAAGCGTCGAGAGCGTACGATATATCTGCAATTGCATGCACGAGGACGCTTGCGCTTGCGCGCAACGAAGGATCTTTCCAACCTGTCTCTCCTCCTCTCTCTCTCTCTCTTTCTTTCTCTCTTAGACACATCTAGACGTATTTGTGTGCGCGTAAAAGCACTTATACAATCATCTGCACATATACACATACATATGGAAGAGCGAAAAGACGTGCAGAAGGCGCGGTACCGCGGCACCGCGTGGGTAAATGTTTTATTGGCTCGTCTATTGCTCTCTCATCGCCCCTACGAGTGCATGCAAGGTACATGCAGCCACGGGGCCTTGTATATACTTTTCTTGACTCGATGTATGTGCAGAGTACATGCGGTGTATGTAAAAT
Organism: Chalcis sispes; assembly: GCA_949987625.1. Classification (NCBI taxonomy): domain Eukaryota; kingdom Metazoa; phylum Arthropoda; class Insecta; order Hymenoptera; family Chalcididae; genus Chalcis; species Chalcis sispes. The sequence goes on from OX465097.1 coordinate 12,096,732, forward strand.
CACAAAAGTAAGAGAGAGAGAGAGAGAGAGGAAGATGGAGCACAAGTCTCTACGGGGGATCACTTACAGCGGCGATACGTATGCATCAGTTTCACGGCTCGCCGGACAAGAGACAACGAGAGAAAAAGAGAGAGATTCATGCCGTCCTCATGCATGAATCAACAACCTTTTTAATATTTACATAATAACGACGCGCTCCGACGACGCGCGCAGTTGCAACAAATGTATATATGTATATATACATATATATACATACGCGCCATTGGTGGGAGGCGCTTGACAGATTGGGACTACGGATAAGGAATTTAATCTCCGAGTATATATCTGTATACCTCTCTCTCTCTCTCTCTCTATCTTTTTTCTTTTTCTTGTTTGCTATATGGAGCAAACGTGCCTTTATGATACAGCGAACGCGAGAGATCTTGACGAGGCGACATGAGGGAGAGAAAAAAAAAATGCAACAACCGCTGACGCGGCGACGTTGCAGTTTCTTTTTTCTTTTTCTTTTTTCGTTTGTTGTTGTTGCATTTGTTTGCGCCGTTGTTGCTTTTTATGCACTCTGATATGATGTCGCTGATTTTTGTGCAATTTTTTTTACGCGATATCGCGGAGATTTTCTTTTTTCGAGGCTTTTAAACTTTATTTTTGGTGCTTGAGAACTGTACTTCTCAGCGTTAACGCTGATGTTCAAATTTTGAAAAAGCAGATGTTTAACGCGTGACGGATGATTATTAACAGACGGGTACTTAAATTTCTAGCGATATGGAAAATTTTATAGAGAAAAACGCGCTACCTTATCATAAGATATCATTGTTGATTTACTAAATTTTTAAACAAGAAAATAATTATAAATAAATTTGAAGAATAATTTTAACATTAAATATGAAATGAATAAGCTAATTTTGTTATTAAAAATAAATACAATATAAGTAAGAGAAGATAAATTTATTAGTTACATAAAATTCTATTCAACGAAACAAGCGAATCTTAATCAACGAAATGAGCGTTTCACAATCTGTAATTGGATTATTATTACGATAAACAATCTATTTAGAGTGAGTTTTCCACGTATCTCTCGATAACAAAAAAACACAAACGCGGTATACAAGACGCGTTCTTAACCGATCAAAATAAGCTCATTCGATGCATATACATATATACATAAGCTAACTGCTCAATGCGCTCAGTTGTGCCCACTATTCTTCAGTGAATACACAAGCGATTCGTTCAACGCTACATACATATACACTAAAGACGCGAGAGGCGCGAAAGGAGCAACAGCAGCTCTCTACGTACGGCATATCTCAAGCAATATGCTAACGTCGCGAAGAGTAGGCGCAGCGATGAATTACGTCTTCATACGGCCTGTACGTATGCGTACGCGAGAACGCAAATGTGTGTAGGTATCTGTACGTGCGTATTTGTACGCATATATAAATATACACGCGGCAGTAGGATTTAACAATTATATGCGCATTCGGTTAAGTTTCGTCGATCCACCGACAGAGAAGCACGACGTACATTTAAAGATTTTCATTCGTCGAATTTCTTTTGGAGTATGCATGCGAGCGCGCGCGGTCGTATTAACGTCGGCGACAAAAAAATTCGAGAATTATGCGGCAAATATATGCGGCTAATGCATCCAAGAATTTCATACATGCGTATATGCCGATGTCGTTATTATCTTTTTTTTTTTTTTTTTTTTTTTTCGAATTTATTAAAATCAAAGTAACATCTTTTATTTTTTTTATTAAATTCAAGTAGCATTTTTTGAGTTATGAATATTGATCCCAGATAGGTTGTGATTTATTAACAAAAAAAAAAAAAAAAAAAAAAAAGGATCAATGGATACACAAGATGGATAAGGAATATCAAACGAGACGATGAAAGAAAGAGTGCAAATTCATAAGTATAATCGGGAATATTGCGAATTCTCGCATCTGTAAATGGCTTCGTTTCTCACAGTGAGCATAAGCTACTTTTTTATTTTTTCGTTTCTTTACTTTTCCATAATACACTCTACCTTTCTTGGAAAATAAGTGCTATAAAATAACTTGAACGACTATCAGTCAGAACGTGTCCCACATTTAATTCTATCTTTTTAATGCGAGTGTTGTGTATTAAAGAACTGAAAAACTTGAAACCGGAATTTTGAACTGCTTTCTTTAAGTTTATGAAACTTGTTCTTCTTTTTTCTTTTTTTTTGTTTTCGTCGCATTTTCATATAAAACTCGAAATATTGTGTACTTATGGCACTTGACACGAATACAATTTCAGTTTATTCGATGTACTTAATTTACATTTAATAAAATTATTCTATTTTATCTACATGGAGAGTAGCAAGAAAGAGATTGATGCGTAAAATACAAATTTTTATTGCGATACCGACGATATTATTCACAGTATAGTTTTATTTACTCGATAATATTATAATACTAAATAAAAACTGGTACTAAATAAAAATTGTGCAATTTATTATTATTCATAAGTTATTAAATATTTAACAATGATTTTAATCATTACCCAAATTAGAAGAATATAATACTTGCATAATTTCGCATGTAACTTTGAACGCGTAAAAATAAACTTATAAAAACGTTTAAATCCACGTCTTAGAGCACATCGCGTTCATGCAAGACATAACGCACCCGACGGCAAAAGATACAACAAGCTCGAACGCGCATCGAGGCCTAGTAAATTCACGAGACCGGCAAGGATTCGCGGCGAGCCGTGAACTCGGCTAAAAGAGCAACGCGAAAGTCGAGGCATATCTCGACGTCGTCGTCGTCGTCGTCGTCGGCGTCGTTGCTTCCGTATTCTACGACTAGAGCGTGATGCCGAGCAAGAAAGGAGGAAGAGAGGAGAAAGAGGAGGGAAGCAGGCGTGACAAGACTGGCCGAGCAAAAGGAACCAGTAGAGAGAGAGAGAGAGAGAGAGAGAGTCACCCGCGCCACGGAGAGGGTGACATGCTGCCAAGCCGGTTGCGACCTCGACTTCTCTCTTTCTTTCTCTCGCTCGCTTTGTCTTTGGCTGTTTTCTGCTTCTCCCCCGCTCGCGCTTACTCGCGCTACTCAGCAGGTGAATATAGCCTAGGCTCGCTCGGGTATATGTATATATGTATACATATAGCGATCGGGTGAGCGCGCGCGGGGTCCGATGTACACGTTGCGTGTCGCGCGCGGCCGGTACAGAAAAGAAAGAATGAGATAAAGTGGAAGAGAGAAGTAGGAGGGGAAAAGCAGTTGGACAGTCGACAAAGATGAAAAATAACCACACGAGTACAACGTATAAAAGATAAGACTAAACGAAGGACAATAAAATCTGAGAGAGAGCCGAGAAAGAATGAGAGAAGAGGTGGGATTTCTTGAATTTCTTTTTTTTTCTCTTTTTTTTTTTTCGTTTTTATTTTTGAGAATGTACAATATCTGGTCTCGAGGAGGAGAATTGAATTCAAAGGAATGAAATGTTTCAAAAGGTTGTTTCAAATACTGCATTGGTGAGCTTTATATTGCATTTTTTAAACTTCTACACCCATCTAGAAATAAATTATCACAACCAAATATACGATATTCAGTGAAACTAAACTACGTACATAAGAAAACAATGGGATTTTACCCAAAATTACCGAAAGTTTCCCGAAACAAGGAAACTCATGAACAAATCAACGTGTTCAAAAATTAACGTAGCAACGAATAACGCAACGCTCTAGAAATTAGATATAACCGCATGGGGTATTCAACGCGTCTACTACATACGCATCTCCGTGAGTGAGAGAAAGAGAGAGAGAGAATCGGGGGCTATCCGTGTGTATAGTTCATGGCTTGGTTAAAGGTGCAATATGCAATTACACACTCGCGCCACACCTACACGGCTGGTGTACGCGCTTCGTGAAAGATGAATAGCGCGAGTGAGAGTAAGAGTGAGAGAAAGAGAGAGAGTGCGAAAAGCTCATACTTTGTTCGTTTGCTGTAGGCTCAACAGCAGCGGTAACGCGCATATATACACACATGCGCGCGAATTAGCACCACACCATGAATCATTGGGTGCGTAGTTCGCGAGAGAACGTAGGCAAAACTTTATACGCCAGCGTTGCGCGCACGCTAGCTTCTCTCCTGCATGCCTGCGACTTGCGAGTACGAGGGCGCGTTATGGGATTTTAATCGCGTGTATGGTATAGAGGAAAGAGAGTTTGTTATACCAAGCCTAGACGAAATTATGCAAATCGCACGACGCGGACATGATTCTCAAGAGTGAAGATTGGAAGAAAAATGCGCACGCGCGATATTTTCCATCGCGTTATTTCGCGTATGCGAGAATTTACATGCCGCGAGAAAAAAAAGAGAGAGAGAATGAGAGAGAGAGAGAGAGAGAGTTCAGTGAAGAGAACGAAGTAGAAGAGAGAGAGTGAGAGAGAGAGAGAACGTGTTAAAGGGGGCGGATACGCTTCGAGAATAATAATCTTATAGGTGCATGCATGTACACCAATACGTACACGTACACGGGGTTCGTGCATGTAGCAAGGTTAAACATTCACCTGTTTTATTTTTCATTCTTTAGATTTACGAACGCTTGTCAGGTCTGTTTTTTTCGCATGCCTTATCCCTTCCTTTCTTTCTCTCTTACTCTTTTCTTATTTTTTTCTTTCTTTCTTTCTTTCTTTCTTTCTTTCTTTCTTTCTTTCTTTCCTTTCTTTTTTTTTCAAAGTCGTTCCGTATTTAATTAAGTTGTTCAAAAAGTACAGTTTCTGCTTATCGGCCTTGAATCTTAATTGAACGCATTGGAGGAATTTTCGATTTGGTTTTATTGTTTTGGTAAACAATTATAGTCTCATTTAGTCCTGGTTAATCTTATTTAACATGCAATTTTCGAGCTCGTAATCGCAGGCATATATTCGAAAGAATTGATAAATTAATTAACTTTTTCATCGAGCAAAAAATTTTTTTTGTAATGTTTAATCGGATCAACTTTACGTTTATAATAAAAAATATTATTTTGCATAAATATTCTCTAGTAAAAAGACAACAATCGACAAAATTATTAAATTCTTTAAGCTTTCGTAAAATTTATGTTGCATCTAATTAATCCTTTGATTAAAAAAAAAAAAAAAAAAAAAACAAAAATCAAAAAAAAGAATATTAAGTTTAATAAAAAAAAAAAAAAAAAAAAAAAAGAACACACTAACAACAACTTCCCAACTCCACCCTCTCTTTATTACAATCACGCAAATCCTCGCTTACACGCGGTCAATTATTCTCGAATACGTTATCCGCTCGCGGCATCGACATCACCGAGAGAGGCGATACATCTCTCGTTCTCACACGAGCCTCTCGCGCGCCACCATCTCGTCTTTTTGCATCGATCGTTCTCGCCGCGTCGTCGTGCAATAAACCGGGCGCGCGCGCGCGCGCGTTTGTTTTAATATGCTCGGTGCGCCATCTCCTCCCGGGCGTTTTTATCGAAATCGTTCTGTATACGCAAACACACACACACACACACTAACATACACACACACTAACATACACACATGTAGCGTGCAACGGGCGCCTTTACTCAACGTTTATACGTACACAAACGTATATACAACTCGGTGAATTCGCATTCTAGTTGCGAGCGCACGCGTTACGCAGCTTTAATCGGCCTTCCCGTACGTGACGTTAATTCCGCAAAGGTGTGCATTTAGGTATGTGTGTATGCGTATGTGTATGCGTAGTTATATACGTGATAATCGCGACTCTTTTACCGGTGGGCTCTTTTTTGCCGCGGCGATTTCTTTCTTTCACTCGTGATGATCGCTCGTATTATACACTCTCTTGTCTTGTATTCCCTTTCTCTGTCTCTCTCTCTCTCGCGCCGAGGTGAACTTTTTATTATTTTTTTTTTTTTTTTTTTTTGTTTCGGTTCTGAGCGTTAAGATTATGGTCTTCCAATTAAATACGTGTCGGGAAAACTGTCGTCTTAATTGGAAATTAAGTTAAAGATATTTTTTTTCTTCTCTTTTTTATTTTTATGAAACTCGAAGAATTATTTATTGCTCGATCAATTTTCTTTTTTCTTTCATTTAATACGATTTACGTGTGATGAAAAGAAAAAAAAAAATTATTCGTAATAAGTTTTATTATAAAGTATTACATAAAAGAGTAAACGATTGAATATTTAACTTTATTAAAATAATGATTTATAGCCTCTATTTTGTACGAGTCAATCATAATTTCATTTAATTTAACGATTTTGCTGTAAATTAAATTTATTATTATCTAATACAAAAGCAGTAACGTCGTGTATTTTTACATGCAGTACACACGTTGATTAGCAATACAGATGAATGTAACAGCGAGTCGGATTTAACGCTTTGTTCCGTGCTACAGCAAACAATCGATGTTGAGTAATGTTCTGTATGAATATGAGTATGTAAATGTATGACGAAATAACAAATATGAAAAGCAATAAATATCACACTTTACACCGATAAAATATTGACGTTTATTGTCATTATATCACAATACGAATTTTTCATCGAAAAGACTAATAACCTGCGTATTTATGTACTTCCTATGCTGCGTTTTTATTTCTGCTCAAGGCAAAATATATTTATCAAATTTTTGTGACAAACGCTGGTATGATTACGGTGAAAAAGATCTCATTTCCTTTAGTAATTTCTGCATATTAACATCTAATAAAATTAAAATACAACGCTGCAATAATCTATACAAAACAACGTCATAATTGTAAATTATTTGAAAACGTTACAATTGTAAATAATACAATAGACCTTGATATGAAAATTAATTAAAATTAATTGGGCAATAATCCATTCAATTCAATTTAATAAACGAATACGATAATAAACAAGATTTAATTCAAAAGTATTTAAGGACGAAATATTGTATGTACAAGAACAACGTAATTTTAGCATTCGCAAAGCGCGAGAAAATCGTCGGCGACAACACGGCGGGATTCATCGATATGGAATTCAGCGCATTCGGCTCTCTATATAAAAGAACGCAGTGTAACTGAAGCAACGGCAATAAATAATATCGCGCGAAACGGGCTTGCGAAGCATTGAAACGAAACGGAACACAAAAAGGCAAAATAGGAAACAGCTTTATAAATACGAAACAGTAAAACGATGGTGGATCTTCAGAGCCTCGAGAAATCGGGATGAAACTAGGTAAGATTAATTTCACAAAGGATAATTACGGCCGGGTGGTATACGTGTATGTACATAGTTAACGTTAATCAGATATATCGCGAGTGTGTAGCATAATCCTCGCGAGGTCTATACATCGGGAAACAAGCGGTAGGAGAAACAAAGAGAAGAAGCGGCGAGTTTGTTTCACAAACGGGCCGATATATATATATATATATTTATATACACATGACGTGCGAAAGGAAGCGCGCGAAACCGTCAGGTGAGGTTGACGTATGTATACAGACACTCACACAAATACCGCGGGCGTAAGATGGAGAGAAACGCGTTATAAGTAGACCGATGTAGGTTACCGTAATTCCGGCTCCGTGCTGTGATACATATATATATATATATATATATATATATATATACTTGCACACAAGTAAAACACGTACATACGTGACCGTTGTCTGTCTCTCTCTCTCTCTCGCTTTCTCTTTCTCTCTCACACTTTATCGAGCCTGTCGAGCGTAAATATCGAGTTTGCGAATCGGCGAAACGCGAATCGTGTAATTGAATGAAATTGCTAATAGCCAGTTTTCAAAGTCAATTCGGAGTGGTAACGCATGTGAGCGCACGCGTATATATATATATATATAAGTGAAACACATTGCGAGCGTTGTTACACGCTAGCTAAATACAACGGTGTACGTGAGCTTACATCTACGTATGCGTACTATATATGTCTACCCTTTCGGAAACGCCTCGCCGCGTACGTACGGGAGGCGCACGCGCGAGTTGCCGGGCTTAATTTCTCGGTAAACAAATGGGTTTAACATTTTTTTTTCTCCACGATAGCTCAAATTTTTGTTTTTCTTTTACGCGCACGAAACTTTACACTCGCATTGATGTTTCTACGTATACATACATGTATAAAAATTTATCCTGATAATTTTTATTCCTTATCATTTTGTAAATTGCAAAAGTATGTTTTAAATTAAACATAATAGCTGTTAAAAGTAAGTTAATAAGCGCGTTTTCCTCGGAAATGAACAGTAATTTATAGAATTTCGTACGTCGATGATAAAAACTTGGACACAACTATTTCGAATTATATGTTTTTTTTACGATCCTCGTTTTCAACAGTGTATATTTGAAAAATTTTATATAATTTTTTTGTAATTGATATTAAACTTTAGTTTATTTGTTTTTTTTTTTTTTTTTTTTTGTATTTAAGTAACTTATGGAAATCCTCAATAAATATTAAGCTAATATTAAATGATTTTTAATTAAATTGGATTTTTAATTAGTACTCTCATATTCATTAAATTAATTATGGAAACATTGCAGATAATTGAACGTTACTATTTATTAATTGATTTAAAGTGTAAGATTTTCGATGCATATTCAGCCAGGAAATTAATACTTGTAGCATTTCTATTTGCATTTCATTACCTTTGAAAATAGTCGATGCGAATAATTTTTATGAAAATTTGGCAAAACATTGAAAATCATCGATCTCCTTTTGTATGCCATTATATATATATTTTTTCTACATAAAGAAAGTTTTCATATTTATAACGTAAAGGATATATTCAGAAAGTTATTTATAAAGCCAAAGATAAAAAGCTTGATTTACAATTATGATACGATTGAAATCGACTGCCACGAGATTCCGATACATATACACATACACACGCAGATTAATTTATGTCCATCTCAACGTGGAGAGACGATGATAGTTTTGCTGTAAGTTCGCCAACGCAACTTACGCGTTGCTTTTATAAAGCTGAAGTTTGTCGAAGTTTATGTAAGCTTTGAATTAATTCGCAAATTTTTACAAAGCAGCGCAGCACACGACCTTTTAATTTGCATTTTCAATTTATTTCATATAAATTTAAAATTTCTTGGAAATGCAATGTAATAGAATAAATTATCTTAATAAGTTTCAATACATGACAAGATAAGCTTAATATTGAAATTTATAAATCTTGAAATTGTAATATATTAGATTTTATGTATCAATTGATAATAAAAGTTAATATTATTAAATGAAAATTGGTTGTTTAATTGACGAATATGTTTCTAAAATTCATCGCGTGCTTAATAATAAAACGTTAGAACACGATTAAAACAATAAACTATTAAAAATTATATTTTTTTTCGTCAGAATTTAATTGTAAGTCGAAGATAAACAGTCAATCAATTATCCAAAGAAAATATGATATCTAAACGTGCATTAAAATCATTAAAAGAAATGTTTCCCATATCATATGATACCATTTATAAAAAGGAGATATAATAAAAGTAAAAAAGCTATTCTCATTGAAATCTGTTTTCCAACGTCGGCATCTCGAAAATCGAATCTGATCTCGGAATGATCGAGCAAAGGAAGTCACCGGAGGAAAAACGAAAACAAAACAAAAAAAAAAATAAATAAATAAATAAATAAATAAAAATGAAAAACAACGACGGCGCGTCGTCCTTTTGCGCAACGGTTTAGGAGAAAGATAGGTAGGAAAGATGGCTTCGCGTCGCGAACCGGTTTACCCAAAGAAAAAAAGACTATACACACACAACCGTTCCGTTCGTCCTAAGCTCTCTCTCTCTCTCTTTCTCTCTTGGACGCATCGATGGTACGGCTAGTGGTCCGCGTGTGCACGTATTACGATACCAGGGCCGAACGAAACTCCGGCGAGTCTTTGGCACGCGTACTTTTTCGCCGCACCTGCGCGCGTCCACGCGTTATTCGATACTCGCCCCGCTCGCGTGTACTTGTGTGTATATGTGCGTGTATATGCACGTGTATATGAGCGTTTGTGAATATGCCGTATGAAGTTGAAAGTGCGGCATGTACGTGGGTATAATCCATGCGGTAATCCCCGAGTCCAGAAGTACCGTATCGTGCGCGGAGTAATGCGCGCGTTTTGTTCATTGCGGTTGGAGAGAGGAAAAATTTTTGATAATGCCTTATCGTGAGATGTATTTAAGCGCGAGGGACGTTGGAAAATTTAAGTAAACTTATTGCGCGCTGCTTGATTTGTTTATTGGACATTAATACGTTAAGTGGATATAATTTATTAGAAATTTCTAAAGTACTAATTTTATATATTCTAAAGAGAATAGTAATGTTAAAAATTAAATATGTTAATCAATGTTTTGTTTATTAATTTTTGCAAATACAGAATAAAGTTTTTTACAATTTGAATTTAAAATTTATAAAAAATTTATAAAAAATTTATGTAATACAGATTTACTATTTGTAAATAATTGTTAGAGCTATAATATTATTTTGTTAAATTTTATTTTTCTTATCGAGAAGAAAAAAAATATTGTAAAAAATTATTTTTGTGCATAATTATTATGTGTATAATTATAAATAAACATTTTATTTGAAGTTTCAATTATCTTTTATATTTTACCAAGCAATTTTCGATCAATGATCAATTTAGAAAAGTGCGTTAAAGTCAACTTTCTTTCAAAACTTAAAACGCTTAATGAAATATTTATGTAAAACTAAACATTATTTTTAAATGAACTCTGATTTATTACATATGATTCATACAAAAATTAAAATAAAATCATTGTTATCTTATTGAATGACACACATAAGTTAATAAAACGACTGTTGAATATTTATTTATTGAAATTTTTTCAAATTTCATTCATAATTGTTTAATTCAAAACGTTTCTCATGTGTTCTAAATTTCAAGTAATCTTCTGCAATGTTTTATCGAAGCTGAATGTATAAAATGGTTCATAAAGCTGAATGTATGCTTATTTGTAATGAATCAACTGTTTAAACTAATGCTTACAATCAATATTTTTCTTTCCTTTTTCATTCTAATTTAATATCAGATAAAAAATATTAAAAGATCATCTCTCACTCTCTCGCTTGTGTACACGAATACTGAAAAAAAAAAAAAAAAAAAAAAGAAAAAGAAATGAAAAAAATATCTAGTCATGGGAGTATATAGTTAACTGAAGTATAAACACGCCGAGAGAGAGAGAGAGAGAGAGAGTGGAGCGGCCATAATGCACACCTCCGACATATAAAGGCACGTATACGTGCACAGCTGAATAACAACGGTTACTCCGGCACTGACCACTCCCCCCTTTTTGCCCTCACTCATCCGTTTGCCGCGCGCGCTAAGGCCGATCGCTTCGCACCTATACGAGAGAGAGAGAGAGCCGCTTTTGTATTTGCACTCTGCCCTCTCTCCCCCCCCCCCTCCTCTATCTTTCTCCGTTCTCCTTAACTTTTTCTGGTCGCTTGTCCGATACTTAATATATATATATGAACGCCGACTCGTTTGCTATTATGTTCGCTCGTTTTTTTTTTCTTCCCTCGCCTCGCTTTTATCCTCACGACGTCGCGTTACTTTTCTTGCCGCGGTATATTTGATTGATGTAACAATGCGCGCTTGCGCACGCAGTTGTTGCTCAAGATTGGTTACTCGTTTGGATACGACAAAAATTGAAATCTTGCGAAATAGTTTATTAAAATTATATACGAGATATAAATTAATATTTTCATCGGTATTTTTACTTTTTTAATTCGTAATATTGTTTGAAAGAAATGAATTTACGATAACGATCAATTATTATTGTTAATTTGAAGATTTTGGCTTTTTATAAAGACAAAAAAAGTCGACAATTATTACTATTATACGCGTATAATTTATAGAACCACTGCATTAACGTGTGTAATAATGATTGACAGTCTTGAAAACTTTCAATTTCTTTATAATAGAGAAATAATTAGATCAAAAGGAAATTAAAAAGCAACATTTCAACAGTTCATAAAGTCTCCAACAAGATGTAATGACAGAATACAATACTAACATGATACAAAACTGTAACAAATCCATTGCATAACTCATTTCTAAACGTTCGGTTGACACTGTTCCAATCTTACTTCTCGCAACATTATCTCGAAAAACCTGTCAGACGGAGAGAGACGGTCGTTTTTTTTTTTTCGCAAACTTCGAGGAATCGAGCGAAACACCGTTGTAATTCACAAAGTGTTGTTTGTTACACATACGTACACGTGTATATATAAATAAAACAAGCATCGACGATATATCGACACATATACATCCACGATGCAAAGCGTACAAGAGATCGCTATAGTCTTTCTCTCACGGAGTAGTGTCGCTCGCGCGGCTGTGCACAAGTTTTGAAATTACCCGACCTTGGACGTTCGCTTTTTTTTTTTTTTTACCGTTTAAAGTGTTACATGGACAGCATCGCTTAGCTCGATAATCTCGGACGTCGATCTCGACGGTTGCGACGGTTGTGTGTATGTGTGTGTTACCGCTTTTACCGTCGTCGTTTGCCGCCGTTACAGAGCGCAGCGAACCGTCTTCTCTCTCTCTCTCTCTCTTTCTCTCTCTCGCGCGCTCTCTCTCTCTCTCTCGCTTATACCCCAAGGCCCTCGCTAGCCGAGCTATCTCCCTTTCGCGTCCGTTGCTTTTTCACCGTGAGCCTACGCGAGCGCGCGGTCTCTCGCGCTCGATTATAAACTAAGTATACGGATGTGCGATGTATGTGCTGTATACGTTATTGCCTCGCACTTTCTCCACCAACGTCGGCATCGATGCGTACAGGTATCGTCTTCGTGTGAATGTGTGTGCGTGTGTGTATGTTTTTACGGCGAAGCGTTAAGAGGTGCGAAAAATTGCGATTGTTCGATCGCGCGCCCGATAAGCAAACTCTTTTCGGATGCGCGAAAGGTATTTGACGGACTATTTATGGAAATAAGGCCGATGTACCTGCGATTATTCTATTACGACGCTGTGCCTATTGTAAATGTTCTTATAATTAATTGTAATTGGAACTCGAGTAAATATGCGATAGAATTGCGTAAATGCATAAGAAAATTTTACCGATCAAATTATTTTATTAAAGTTAAATTTAACAAAGACGAATAAATCATAAGCCAAATAAGTCGTAAAATTTTCCGATACATTTAATTCGCGTAAAATTAACAATAAAATTATTATCCATCTCATTAATCGCATTATTAATCGTATTCGTACGAAATTTTCACTTAACTTCATAATCGCACGTGTCCCATTTTGTAAAGGTATAATCGTACACAATCCATTCTGTAAACTAAAACGTTAAATTTACAATAACGTAAAGGAAGAGAAAAAAAAAGATGAAAAGAGCAAAAAAAAAAAAAAGAATATGTAAAGGAGAAGTAAGTGCGCGAGCAAACAAACAATACGTAAAAAAACAGCGTAAATAACCGAGGCGTGTTTACCGGCGTATAAATCCCTTAATGCACCCCCGGCTTCGTGTACATACAGCAACGAGTTAGCTTGCGCCGTCGTAGAAAGAGAGAAAGAGACAGAGAAGGGAGAGGGGGAGAGAGAATGAGAGAGAGAGAGAGAGCGCAGATGTATTTGCATATTTGCATTGGTGGTACCGGTGCCGCTGTTGCTACCGCTGCGACGCCATTAACGCACAATGGAAGGATATCGCTCGAGAATTACGAAAAGCTTATTTACAAAATCCAAAAGCTCGCTCTTTTTACCTTCTACGAGTCTCATACTTTTATTTTGTGTTTCGTTATACATATACGTATGTGTATATGTATATAAACACGCCCACTTCTTTTCTTCCGCCACGTAATAAACGGCCACTTTTATCAATTATTCTCTCGTTTTTAAATTTGAATAATGACCACGTTTTGTTAAAAATAACTATTAAAAGTGTCGGCACTTTATTTACCAAGTGAGATAATGTATAAGCGCGCGCTCTTACATTGTTCATAATATTCTTTTCACCTTTACTCTGTCACGTGTTACGCATTTTTTTTAAGAGTTTGTTTTTAATGAAATTTTTTTCTTTCAATATTTTAATTAATAATTTATAAAAAAAAAAAAAAAAAAAAAAAAAAAAAAAAAAAAAATGTTAAACAATATTTTCAAAAATATTATTTATAATTGTAAAAAATTAATTAAAAATAATCATCCGTCACTTTTAAAATTTTAAGTTATATCTTGCGATACAAAATAAAACGACGTAGCTTTAATCAAGGTCAGGTACAACGTTAAAAATGTCGATAATAACTCGAACTCCGTAACAACGCACTAACGACAAAAAAAAAAAAAAGAGCAGGAGAACAAAACACGATGTAAACACACGGTTAACGAGATTCGTGAGATCTCGTATAATATAGCGTGCAAAACATTTGTCGCGAGCGGCAACTCGTCTCTTACGTGCGCATTCTCTCTATTTCTCTTACTCTCATTCTCCAGAATGGCGCATGAAAGTTCACCGATTATACTTGACTCGAAATCTTTCGCGCAGACGTAAGCTTAGTCCCGGTTCTTAATCATCTCCGGCTCCTCCTAGAACGACGAAAGGCTCGCGCGCGTCCAATATCGAGAAGAACAACGGGTAAATAAAGAGACAAAGAATAAGGGAGAAAGAGAGACACCGAGTTCATGCGTCCCTCGAGAGAGAGAGAGAGAAAGAGAGAAGATCGAAGAGAGAACCAGTTTCATCGCTTAAACGCTTAATTAAGCTGCTGCTGTTGCTGCTCCTACGTCGTCGATCGTTCGCTCGCTTATAACTGCACGTGTATACATGTACATGCATACGAACACACGCACCCCGTATGCCTGTCTCTTTCTCTCTCTCTTGGGAGAGCGAGCGCGCGTAAGCTGCAGGTAAATCCGCGAGAGCGAGCAAGAGTCGTCTTTGCCGCGCGCGCTTAAGAGAGAGAGAGAGAGAGAGAGACACATTGATACATATCCACCGGTCGTGTGTTCCTTACCTTGGCTTTAGCTGCGCGCGCGCGCATTTCGAGTTCGTTATCGTTAACGGCTTTATCTTTCCGCGAGAACTCAGAGAAAGAGAGAATAGCGCGCGAGCGAGCAAGCGCCGCCGCGAAATACACGTAGAAAAAAGAGTAAGAGAGCGCGGCTCGTTAATCATGCCCCGGTCAAAGTCGTATAACCGCTCTACCACCGTTGCCTCTACGTACTTTTTCATACGTACACAAGGCACTAGCTACGTTCTCGACTTGATTTCTCTCTTTCTCTTTCGCGGCGAATTGGTTACCGATCTCGAGTTGTATCGGTATGAGTGTGCATGTGTGTATGTAAGCACGTATGTGTAAATAACGTAATGAACCAGCTGTCTACGAGGTACAGTCTGCGGTGATGGTTATACTAAACTCGTCAACTCGAGTCATTGCTAAGCGATTTAAAATGTTACGTTTGTAACGTTGCAATCAAGAAAGTTCTAGAAAGAATTATTTTGCCGTGTTGCGCAAAAAATTTTGCGCGAGGTACATGTCCTTTAAAACTGTAATGTAGATGCTGAACGTATGTAAAATTTAGGTGTTTGATAATTTTTAAGGTGTTTGATAAATTTTCGAATGCGGGTAACACAATCATTAAACTATATCATTTTTAAGTACGTTTTTGAAAATTCGGTATTTTTAAAATTTTTTTTCAAGAATTCACTTAATAACTAAAATAGAATAAATTATGAAAAATATAATTTTTATCATATGACTAATATTTTCGAATGAAGAAAAAGTAAATTCTTATTCTATATACATATTTTTATTAATATACTTATTTATTAATGTCTAAAAATGTAATTTTTAATGTCTATTAAATTTTTGATTAATTCAAAGTTACGTTTAATTTATTCATCTTCTTTTTCTAAAATTTCATCATTGTTGAAAAATGATATTGAAATCACAAAATGCAAATAATGCGCGAGAGTAATTATGCAAAAGAAAAACTTAAATTTATGACTAGTTACTTATTATCTAGAATATATCAGAATTAGTTAATGGCGCGAAGGCACGAAATATTTAAAGCTACAGGTAAAATTTTATTTCGCTCGTAAATCATAAAAACTTGTTTGATTTCCTACAGTTATCATCTCTATGCAAAATTTTCATTGAAATTTTGCACGGTATTATTATGTAACAATGATTGTAAGAGAATGTAATAATAAAGATAAGAGATGTCGAAAGGTTTAATTAATTATTAAAATAAAAATCACTTTTATATTCAATAAACCATCTTTATAGCCAGGCGTTTTATTTATTTTTCTGCTGTTAAAATTTTATTAACGTCCTTTGATTTTTTTTTTTCAACTTTGTGTACTATGATGCACTTACTTTTTTGCAAATTAAATTATTAAGCAATTTAATTCTCATTAAATTAAATTTTTATAGTCAAAGAATAATTTTTAAGACTCTGATTTAAAAGGTAATATTCCTGTTAAAAAAAAAAAAAAAAAAACAAAAAAAAAAATTTACTTTACAAATAAAAAAAAAAAAATAATTTTCAAAGTATAAAATAAAAATTAAGAAGCAAAAAAATTTAATTACAAAACGATTAAAATTTCACGACATTTACAAATGCATAAACATGAAGGCCCGTAAGTATCCATTCATTCCCCATTCAACATCGAGATTTTAATCAATAATTCAAAAAAGCGTGAAATCGTGCGTTTAACGTTCACCCGCGCGCTCGCGCACGAGCGGGACAGTTTTATTATCGGACAGTTAAATACTTTGTATATATTTTGTCGTTGTACGTATAACCGACGGCGTAGAAAGAAGAAGAATGACGCGTCGTTGCTCTCTCGAGAGCTCGCTCTTCGATCGGGAGGCAGTTTTGCACTTGCATACACACATACACACACATATATATACACGTTTTCTTATAAACGTATACACGAAGGAGTTCGTTGCGAGTTGTATATACATTTCGCGCTCGAAAGCAGAGAGAAAGACACAACAAGAGATAGACAAAGAATGTACGAGAAAGGGAGAGAGGTATGTGTACGTAGACGCAGGTGTTTCAGGTCCTTACACGTTAATCAAGCGAGCTTCCATAACGTTTTCGCGTATGTATACACATAGACGCTTGTACACGTATATGTATATACGAACTGTGCACGAGTATGCAAATGCAGTAAGGTTCGGAAACGGTCGAATCTCGACGTCGCACGAGAGCGTTTACTCCTTCGTTTCAATCGACACAGATTCGTCGTACGATTAGCAAATTTTCGCATTTGTGTCTATATATATGTATATATATGCGCGCTCGCGCGTATTACGTTTGTTTACGTATAAGAGTTAAAACGCGGGCGTGCTTATGAGAGTAGAAAAATTATGGATAGTTTTTTCACGCTCGGTGTGTGTGTGTGTATTATCTTCTGGCATCTCGAGACATATAAGTCTTACAATTACTCGAATTGCCGGAAGAATTTATTATTTCGCATATATTTTGACGTTAAGCGCAGCGAGGAAATATATTTATGAGTTTTTATGCGATTAATTGAGATTTGTTGTTATAAAAACAGGTTCGAAGTATTTAACTTTATCGCCGGAGATTAACGGGGAAATGAAATTTACTTTATGTATACATGTTATATATATATATATATATATATATATATTTCGTTTAACACGATTATTTATTAACGCAAGTCATAGATAAAGTGAATGAAAATAAAATAATTGTTAAAAAAAAAAAGAGAGAGGAAAAAATAAGGAAAGTGAGTTATATCGTTGTATCAGTGGATCGTAAATTATTTGTATTGTTCGCATTTAAATACCTATCATTTTTCAAAAGTTTGCGGCAATATTTGAGCTGAATGAATCTTAAGAAAGGTGGTAATTTACATACTTTTTGATTGTGTAATAATAATTCTATCGTAATAATTAATGAACTCGGTATCAATGTCAAAACGCTACCAGAAAATGAACTTTGTGTATTATATTAAAAAACAATTTTAAATAAAAATGATCTAATCATTATAAAAATCAATTGCTCATAAATCTAAATATATATGTATTAAATATAAAATAATTTAAATGGAATAAATCGCTTGCAATAAAAGTAATCTACGCTATATTTCTATTTTAAAAATATCTCAATTTAAAAATAGTTAAAATATATATATATCGAAATTCAAAACCATTTAAATTTAAACTTTAGAAAACAATTCTATATTAAAAAAAATTTTGACTCACGAAAAAACATCGCCGCGACTGTTAATCAAATTTTGAAATTTTTTTCTTTTTATTGTATAAAAATAAAATTATTTATTTAATCAATTGATTATTTAAAAAAAAAAAAAAAAAATCCTACCGTTTATTGACCGACCGATTTCGTTGTCCACCTACACTCGACCATTAGCTCCGCAACAGCTTTTTAAAACATTTCACTAAAATCACTTATAATTGTCAAATTTATGTTTATGGCTCATTGTATTTATAATTAGGATAAGAAATATTAATTGTATTATGAGCAAATATATATAATTTTCGAAGCAACGATTTGATTGAAAATTTTCCATTTTCTTTGTGCCGTTTTTATCAAAAACAATTGTAATATTAAATTATTATTATTAATCTGAAATAATTTTTAATTAAAATTAGACCAAAAGAAGATGAAAAATTATTTAACAAGTAGTTGCAATAAAATTATATGTATATTAATTCATAATTTAATTGAATTCTTTTATCCTATAAAATAAATGAGTTCAAAGTTCAATTTTATCACACACACACTATTATTTCACTTACACTCGCGAGTTTAAAATTTAACACGGAAACTATTATGACGATTATAAAAGAATTTAAAATTTAAACACGAAATTAAAAATAAAAATTATTATAACGATTTAAAAGGAAAAAAAATATTTAAAGCAAAAATAAAAATTATCAAAAATAAATATTAACATTATTTCACTTTCACTCGCGAATTTAAAATTTAAACTTAAATTTAAAAGTCAACAAAAAAACTACTATAACGATTAAAGGAGAAAAAAAAAATAAATATATAAAGCAAAAAATAAAAATTCTCACACCGCGACTGACGCACTACGAGTTAATGACCGACGTGCTATTCGAGAAAGTCGATAGGCTACTCAATGAACGCTTCGGACCTTTAATGTAATAAAGGAATTTTCTTTGTCACATTGAACCTTTATTTCCCGGAAATTCGCTCGAGTATGTTTACATTTGAAGGCGAGAATATCGTACGCATCGGTAACCTTTAAAAGTCGACTCAATGTTTATATCGGCGTTTAGCACAGTTTTATACATATTATCTATTCCGTTCTTTTTTCACAGCTTTAAATATTTTATTTTAAATATTAATTTCAAATAAAATTATAACGTCGTAATAATTTATCGTCTCGTATTTGTATTACATATCACTCATTTTTGTATTACATAAGAAAAATTAATTTAAGCGTGAGAATCGTTAGAATAAGCAAAATTTTAGCAAATAGTTAGTTTACGCGCTCTGTCATTCAAAGATTACTTATGAGTATTAATTAGTTTAGATACTATCGAAACATAATCTATTTTCCAAACCTTCGTTTATTTACTTTGTTTACATTGAAGAAAAATAAATCACCGAATTAAGCATGTTTTTTTTTTTTTTTTCAACGCGGAAATTCACATCTTATAAGCGGTAACGAATATCGTTGCATAAATTTGCGACGCGCACGCGCACATGCGGAAAATCGGGAAAGAATAAAGCTGACCCAGTTATCGAGTCGCGACGTCTCATTGGAGCTCTGTACTCTTAAAGCTCGAGACGCGCGGGACTAACGAGTGTGGGTAATTGACCCTTGTTAAAACTATATGACGAATGAAACACGTCGCCGCTGCCGCGCATCTCTCTCTCTCTCTCTCTCTCTCTCTCTCTCTCGCTCTATCTTTCTTTCCCTGTGCGGGGGGAGTTAAAAGCACGGCTTTTCTCAAAGCTCGCGCTTCAAGCGACGAATTGATATATCTCGATCGCCTCCTCTCTCGATTAATTCTCGTTACGTATAGAGCGGCCGAAAATATACGAACGACACGCCGTATGCGTGTGTCACGTGCGTTTAATGCGAATATATTCGGTATGGCTCGCGTGGCTAGCGGACATTTTTCCGCTGGCGTTTCAATTTCAATTCTATGAGGCGCGAATTGTTTTGAAAAATTGTTTGACGTATTGCTTTTTTTTTTTTTTTTTTAAATAAAAACCTTTGTTGTAAATTCTTTTTAATATACTATAGAATTGAAATAAATATATTTCTATAAACTTCTTTATGAGTAGCGTAAAATTAATTCTTCAACAAGAACTTACTTAAATCACTGCGATGTAAATTGAGTTTGTTTTGCATTTAATAAGTATTAATTGCAATATGCTTAAAACAGATCTTGTATGCTTACTGTATGTTGTTATTTATCTAAAGAATTTGAAATTTCATATCTTAATTTTGTATATTTGTAATAAAGAAATTAATTTATAGAGGTGCCTATAAAAAAAATATTTTCAGTTGCCATTATTACTTATTTTCAATTGTATTCAATAAAACTATCATAGCGAATTATTTTTTTTGTTTTTTTTTTTTTTTTTTTTTAATTTATGATCAAATCCGTACTATTATATATATTTCTATAATTTTATTATTAAAGAAAGGGATTTATGCTAAGAATTTTTCTTATCGGGATAAAATTTTCGCCGACGTATTCATTTTGATTTAGTATTTCGCTCGAAGGTGATTTGTATTAAATTGTGCGCGTTATGTGTACTCACAGTGCCAAGTCGAAGGATGGTTACACTCGGGATTATTTTGTTCTTTAAAGCGCCATTACTCACCTGAAACATAATAAGATAATAAAAGCAATTAGTTTATCGCTTCTACAATTGATGGATCTGCGCGTATAAATCATTGCTAAGTGAATACTAATAGATTTAAGTATACGAATTAACGGTGTCGCACATATGCATTAAAGTCCCGCGAATACAAATAAACGCGTATATGCATACGCGCATGTATCTCATAAATCGTACACCTTGCTGTAAAACAATACAACGGTGCCTCCTTATTAATAAGGGTACTTTATATAGCATTTCTTAATACCTTAACGGAAAGGTTTAGTTTTGTAATAAATCCAATGAGATTTGCGAAAGAAAAACTTTTTTTTATTATCACTCGTTGAGAATCTCTATAAAGATTCAAAACGATCGAAATGTGCCATTGCTTGATTACAATGATATCTTTAATTTTGGTGATGAGATATTACTACTTGTTTTTTTTTTATTGATTTTTACCCATAAAAAAAAAAAGTTTTTTAACCTTTAGAAACAAATATCTAAATTTTGTAAGCTTGAAAAAGAAAGTTTATCGCGAAAAAAGGACGAGTTAAACATCATTTTAGAATATGTACACAATTACTACCTTGATTAAATTGATTGAGATTTGTTATTAAGAATTGGTTCTTGCATAATTTTACATTATCA
The DNA here is from genome assembly GCA_949987625.1 of Chalcis sispes. Classification (NCBI taxonomy): domain Eukaryota; kingdom Metazoa; phylum Arthropoda; class Insecta; order Hymenoptera; family Chalcididae; genus Chalcis; species Chalcis sispes. Next base: position 12,118,152 of record OX465097.1, read on the forward strand.
GAACAATAAACAACGAATGATGAAAATTAACATGAATCATATTTCAATTAAGCTTGCATTTTACATTTAGACAAGAATAATAATTATGAAAAATAAATAATTAACTCAAGAAGCTTGAAAATAAAAATCTCATTACTTAAACACATATAAAACTTTTCAATAATTACGGTAATGCTAAAGACTATAATTCATTCAATAAATCACCCAACAATGTAAAAAAATTAAAATTCATAAAATTAACACCGTTTCAACCACTAAAGATATTTCAAAGTATTTTTAACATTTTTTAAAGATAATCATTACATTAATTAATCGGTTGCGCGCAGGTATATGTCTAAAAAAAAAAAAAAAAAAGAAAAAAGGAAAAGATAAGCAATACTTCGCGAGAGTTCCGACTTCGTGCGAATACCAAAAAAAAAAAAAAAAAAAACCCGCGATGTAACCCACGCAAACACGCGCGCATATCCGTACTACCACAAACGCGTACACGAGAGTGACATCATCGGGCGTCTATGCTCCTCACCTCTTGGCCATCCGGCAAGCAGTACACGTACCTTTGGCCCAAAACGAGCATTAAGATCAAAATATTGTCCATCGCAATCTTTCTCTCTCTCTCTCTCTCTCTCTCTCTCTCTCTCTCGTATGCGCGCGCGCGCGACTCGAGTTGAACTTATAAATCAAGCGAGCGAGCTCATTGTTAACCTTCGGCTCACCACACGAGACGCGTAGTCGTCGTCGCGTATACACGTAAACTTATATAGCCTCGGTAAAAACGACGACTAAGACGACGAGCACGAAATTTGCGTAAGGAATTTTAAGTTTCGGAACACATAAATAATATCCGTGGAGGCGAAATTCGTGCGCGCGTTAACGAAAAATATCTATACGACGAATTTCGAAAGGCAAATACTCTCTCTCTCTCTCTCTCTCTCTTTCTCTCTCACTCTTTCTTTTACGTTCTTCAATTCCAAAGATTTGCTTGCGTCGCGAGAAGAGAGGGAGAGAGAGAGAGAGAGAGAGAGATACAGGAGAGAAAGAGAAAGAAGATACACTTTTGCTGTCCCTCGATGAATCGCGAATGAATTTATGTGGCCGCGTGTAGTTAACTTCGCATGAGTATTGTGCGCGTGAACAAAAAAGTTTTGATAAGCCGTTTTGAAATCATCCGTTTAATTAATGTGCCGGCTTAGGTGCTTGAAATAAATTAACGTTTCTACGTTTATTATTATTATTTTTTTTTTTTGTTCGTCTTTTTTAATTTTTTATTTTGAACAAAGAAATAAATATATTTTCGCGGTAATTTGGAAATTCATACTTTGAGTCTTATTTGAATTGAAATTGAGAATAAAGTAGAGGCAATGTAAGTATAATTTTAAATGATAATATCAAAGAAAAACAGTTAATTTTCATGAAACGAGGAAAATTGAAAGTTGATACTATAAAATCGTTCCTTCAATAAATAAAACATTGTATATTTTAAAATGAAATTGAGATAAGAACATACAATTATTCGAAACGTTCCTGCCTTATATTTTGTTTTGCAAGAAAAATCGTCCAACATTTTGTAAAATTTCATTTGAATTTTTAAATGCAAATAATTTTTTTGCAATTATAAATGTAAAAATTTTTTTGTTTTTCATCAATCTATAAGCTTTATTAAATTAATAAAGGAAACGCGATGCGAAAAATTCCTTACCATCCCTAGTAAGAAAAAAAAAGCAGAATGGCTAATTATTCTCCGATTTACCCATATCACTTATCTCAAGACATACCGTGAATTCGTTTCGAATAAAGAAAAAAAAAAAAAAAAAAAAAAGAAGAATGAAAGAAAGAAGAAAAAAGTCGAGCAATCCAACAGTGGGCCTAAGTGAAAAACCGCGAATGTTTGCGGAAATTCCCGAGACATCAAAGGAAAACAACGGTGGAGCCGATGTGTGTATATATATATATATATATATATATATATATATATATATATATATATATATATATATATATATATATATATAGGAATAAGCGATGCGTCCCTTCTCAAACCAAAAAGTATCTCTCGGTTGTGCGTGTCGATCCGTCGAGCGAGGAATCCGCAGCCCGACGGGGGAGATGACTACGACGACGACGCCGTCGATGCGCTGACCTTGCGTCACCGCATGTCGAAGGACACGCGCGCCACGTTCCGTTACGTTTTAACGCACTTTGCTAAGCGCGTTGCGCTTTTTTGCGATATAAGACACTCGCTGCTGCGGCTTCCTTCTCTTTTTCTTTTTTTTTTTTTTTTATGTTTCTTTACTGCCCCATCGGTAATTTACGAGGGCCGCGCGCCCGACTACTTACGCAGGTATATCAAAGACGAGCTAAGGACCTTTCGGGATGAAAAAAAGATCCAAGGGAGAGCACGGAGATGCAGACGCACACACAGGTGATGCAATTCGAGGTCGGGATAATTTTTTGAGGTGACCTCGTCCCGGAAAAACCATTTTCGCACCCCTCGATGTATACGTACGACCTTGCTATGCTTACGCAGCGGGTGTTCCGTCATACCCCGCGCAATGTTTTCGGAAATGGCTTTTATAAGCAAATGGCCCGTGACCTCAACGACGTCGTCTAAGGAAAATAATACCCGAGCTTCGTGGATCCTTCCTCGTTTTTCGGATTTTTTTTTCTTCTTCTCTCTTTCTATCTTTTTTTTTTTTTTTACGTGATCTGGTTTTTCGAGATTTGTATGCGATATTGTACGCTTCCGGGAGGTACTGGAATTTTAGGATCTTTCCTTGCGAGGTCAAATGTTTTGGTCTCGTTTTTGGCTGCCGTAAATTTTTATGTCATGCCGATCTTGATATATTTTTGAAAAAAATTTTTCAACTCTGATATTTATGATTTTATATTTAAAAAGATCTTTTTAAATGTTACACTAAATTAATAATTACGAGCGAATAAATGAGTAATTTTTAGATAATTAAATTATTTCATTCTTTAGTTAAAAAATTTTATACATTTTTCGAAAAAAAAAAAAAAAAAAAAAAAAAAAACCGTTACAAATTAAGGAATAATTTGTATTAAGAAAAACAATATTGCCATAAACATCATAAAACACAAAAAATGTATTAAGTTTTAGCGACATTAAATTTTATTTAAACCAATTAATGATATAATTAAATTAAAAAAAGAAAATTTAAAAAACAACAATGCTATGAGTGTTCAAGCGAACAACGTATATACAAAGTGGAATTCATCATGAAAACACAGGGATAGCGAGGGCGCGTTATAAAACGCAACTCGTTTATTTTTATCTAAGCTCGAGTAATGCGCGTGTAACGATGAAAAAAAAAAAAAAAAAAAAAAAAAAAAAAAAAAAAAAAAAGAAAAAAAGAACCATTGAACGTTTAACTCGAGTGCGCGTAAATGCGTTTGCGGGCTTCCCGGCATGCGACGGTAGCGCAGCCATATGCCGTTGCTGTGTACATGTGCGCGCCGTTGTATCGAGTCTCACGATGCGCGCACGGATATAATACTCGCGTCGCACACGCGACTTCTCTTCTCACTCTGAATACTCGTTTCTCGGTAGTTTTGAGAAAAAAAAAAAAAAAGAAAAAAAACTTTAACGCTGCCTATGCACTTATTCGCGCATTCCGCGATTTATGCACTTAAGCGTAGGTATGCGTTTTATTTACGGGTAAAAAGTAAGCGTTATAATTGTTAAACGATAAGAACGTCGAAATTGTAACTTTGATTTGAATTGAAATATACTGACAGTGGTTTAATTTATTAATGCTTCGATTAATATTTCAATAAATTAAATAATAAAATCGTCACCTTAAAATTAGTATCGAATATTTTTCCGCGATGAAGTTGTACAAATTACGAATAGTAAATCATCGTTGTACTGAAACATTATTATTTCCATTGATTTAAATATTTAAAATATCTATAAGTATGCCTAATCGACCCAAGAGGCAAATCTTTGAATAAAAATTGAGTAATTTACCGATTAAGAAAACAAAAACAAATCGTAAATATCAATTTAAAAGTGTCGACGCACACCTGTACAGAATACAAAGCACTTAACCGACAAGTTGCCCACTCGTTATAATAATTTAACCAGTGCGTCGTTGATCTCGATTAAGGGCGACAGCGAGCGTATGAAAAAAAGAAAAATGAAAGAAAAAAAAATCGGTTGCATTTCGATACAAGCGCGCGCTCGAAGAAATCGAGAGATCTGTTACATAAAAATTGCTTCACGGTGTCATTAAAGTCGCGCGGTGAAAGCGCGTTTGCGAAGGGTTACATACCTCATCCCTTTTCTACGCGAGATAGAAAGGGAGGATGTGCAGCCTGAGTCATAAAGTTCCTCTAAAGCGAAGTCGAATTGCTCTATTATCGCTCTTAACCAATTGTCAGATCGTGGCGGCGGAGGCGCCGGTGGCACGCTCTCTTTATCGACGGAAGCTATACATACATATATATATATATATATATATATATATATGTATTTATATACATACACATACATAGAACAAAAGGTTTGACGCGCGACTCTTTATACGTTTATACATGTATATACACTTGTGCGGTAGAAGCGGAGGAATAAATTTCGGGCGATCGGCTCTCTCACTCGCGCGCTCCTACGGACTCACAATTAGCTTCGATAGATTCGATGTAATCGGCCGGCGTGAGCCGAGTCTCTCTTTCTCTCTATCTCTCTCTTTCGAGTCGGCGCGAGTGTTTTACGCGCTTGTGTATGTGTGTACGTATATAAAAGCGCACGCGCGCGATACATCACGTCGGGGCTCGTGAAAACGATAAAATCGCTTTCTTTACGAATCAATTACAATGAAGGATGGCCTGTGTGAGCGCGCATGTAACTCTCGTGTCATATAACCGGAGGTTTCTGCAGGTTCTGAACGTTTGTTTGTGCTGTATGTACACTCGGCGCTGATCGATGTTTACCTCCTCTTTTTTTTTTTTTTTTTTTTTTTTTTTTTTTTTTTTTTTTTTTATACTTGCCCCCTTCCCCTCGTTTGAGTACATGTGATCACGACGATCATCGTGCTCGGGATTCTTTTAGTTTACAATGATTTACATTCGTTTGGTTTGTTTACCTCTTTTATTTTCGCTACTTTTTCGATTCATTTTTTTGTATTAATCTATTTATATACAACCCAAACAATTTTTCTTAAAAATTGAATAGTCATTAATGAATCAATTTGTGAAATAAAATTAACGGACAATAATAATTGTAATTGCTCCGTCAATTTTTATGAACGAAAAATAAATGCGGTATTGAAAATATACATATATATTTACAGTATATAATACTCGTTTTCATGAAATATAATGTTTGTTGTAGAAAAACTGAGAATGTTGAATAATTTATATAAATAATGCTATTTTAGGCGTCAAAAAAGATGTAAATCACATGTAAATCCATTCGATTTATGATTAATTATAAAAGCTTAAATAATATGAAGGATGTTTTATGTAAAATCCGTATAGAAATTATTTTTTTGCGAATGAAAAAAAATAAAAAAAATTAACATTAAAATTAATTTATAAGAACAAAAATGATTTATAACATAACGAATCGCAAGATTGAAGAAAAAAACAACAGCAAATTTTTGACTGTATAAGCGCAAATTTTGTAAAAAAGCGAGCGAAGGACAAAAAAAGTAACAAATAAATAACGGAATTGCTTGAAAAATGTCAATCAATTGGAAAATCTCTGAATGAAAGAGGATTCTCCTCGCACGTAGTTTTAAAGAAGCGAGAGAGAAGAGAGAGATAAAGAGAGAGAGAGAGCTTTCATAAATTGTTAGAAAAGTAGCAGTCGACGTCGACTTTGTCATTTGGTATACTCGGTTTCAACGCGTTGTGTATATATATATATGTATGCATGTGTATGTGAGCTTGCAAATCAAGCGTGATTAACGATACGACGTAGCTCGTTAGTCGAAGCGCTCGCGAGCGACCGACTCCGCTCGTTTACGCGAGGCGTTAAATAATTTTTAATTGAAGTTCGCTAACTATTTCTCTTTCTAGATCATTTTTTTTTTTTTTTTTCTATTCTCAGTTTTTGCCGAAAAATTTTAGCAAAAAGAATTTGTAACCGACGAAGAATATATATATTTTTGTCGTTAAATTTTAACGGAATGAATAGTTTCATCCGCGTTATTTTTTTTTTTTTTTTTTTTTTTTTTAATCTTAATGGATATTTAATTGCCGATTTATGATCTATAATTTTTTCTACGCTATTACAAAATCTACGTGTTTTTTTAACTTTTACACGAACGATGCTTTGATAAATATTACCGCCTGTTGATGTGCAATTAACTGTTACACGTCTACTAATGTTCATAATCAAATTTGTTTCTCGTGAAAAATTTAAAATGTAAATTAACGCTATTTAACATTAAAACATAATGCATTTTTTATTTATCAATACAAACATAAACATTTCAATTTTAAAAATTTACTCGGACACATCTATACCAACTACGCGTAAGTATCAAATCCACGCGTTCAACTTTCTCGATATTTCGATACTTTGCGATACGAGGCGATTCGAGGATCACTGGTACCTTGCACACATTGTTCGTATCGTGGCGTCAAAGATAGAGAGAGAGAGAGAGAGAGAGAGAGAGAGGAGAGAGAGAGAGAGGAATTCGTTAAGTTTTGGGCATTGAGCACTTATCCGAGAAGCATCCCGAGGGAGGCGCCGGCTGGTTCTCAAGGTGTTCCATCGTTAGGAAAATGCGGAAGGAGGGAGGCAGACACGTCGGGTGACATCGTCGCGGTTCTCGGAGCTATATACCACACGGATAACTTCTCGCGGGCTAAACCGATATGAGATACGGGCGCTTCGTGCCGGCCGCAAGGGACTCGATGTTACGTTGGTAGAGGTACGGAGTAACCGTTTTATGTATGTATGTATACACTATCTGTGTGTGTGTGTGTGTATATACGTACGGTTGCGCCGGTACGGACGGTCACGGATTTTGCGAGCGACGAGCCAAGCGAAGGTTACCCCTAAGCTATTTTCGAAGAATAGTTTAGCGCTGGCTCATGCCAGATTTTTAACCCATGTAGTCCGATGTGTATTGCGGATCGGTAAACAAAATATTTTGTATTAACTTTGTGTAACGTTTTTAACGCTCGGTGTTAAAATTACATAAAAATTATCATATAAAGAAATTGAATACACCGAATGTATGTTTGAAACGTGACGCATATTATCATTATGCATTATTACAATTGTAAAACAATTTCATCATACGTTAATGCACAGACATATCGTACTATTACCCTATCAAAAAGGTCAATCGAAGCCAACGTGAGCATTCACGCTCGCGATCGAAATTATTCAAATATGAATTTATCGGTCAGCACCGTCCGATACCCAAGTTCGCCATCGAAGGGTTCGAAATCGTCGAAAGAAAGGTGGCCGAAGGTAGCATGCGAGTCGATATCTCAAAAATGGGCATCGCATATAGGAAGGACGCTTATCATCGTTCGCAGCCTGCGCGTCGCGCCGGCGGATCCTTATTTATGGCCGCTCGACCGTCAGACGATCGACTAAACGCAACGATATCGGCTCTCTATTTCATCGCGTATACGCTTTATTTTCAGATTTCGAAGCGCGCGCGCGCGCGCGCAAAGGCTTTGCGCCGAGTCGAAGCGACGACGGACGAAATCGTACCGAGAAAAAACGCCGTAATGCTCTCGGTGGATGGGATGGGAACGGAGACGAATGGATGAGCGGTGGTCTTCTTTGGCAAACGCGCGGGGGAACTTCCGGGTTTTTGTAGATACACAGACTCCGGAGGGAGCCGTTAAGATTGTATCGGGATGCTGGGTTTGTATATGAGCCGAGGACAACGGCTATGGCGGTGGCCAGTTCTTGAATTGTTTATTTATTAAATTTTTTTTTTTTTTTTTTTTTTTTTTTTCTTTATATGGATAAAAATATTTTAGAATAAAAGAACTTTACTATCGAATGAACTTATTGCGTGCTGCGAATTACAATGAACTTTTTGGCTTTTTTGTAACTTACATTACCGGCAATTTGAGGTAATGATTTTAATGCATGGAATAAGACGAAAATTATCGATGCCGTACCTCGAATTTTCGCACCCAATGGTTAATAAAATTGCATATTGGAATTGATCGTAAAACTGTTCTAAGAATTGTTTGCACTTCGTATCCGGTGTAAAAATGTTACGTTTAATCAAACATTATCAATAATTAATTTTACCAGGTTAGTAATATACATTAAAATAATACATCAGAAATTTTTATGCCACAAATTGCACATAGTTTGTGTATTACAAATATGATTTTAAATTTTTGTGCATAAATAAAAAAATTCTAGCCCCACCATTAAAAAATATAAATTAATATAAATTGCAAATAAATTAATTTAAATTGTTAAATGGATATTTAATAAATAAATATCTTATATCGGAAACACAAACAATTATCATATAAGTACGATTTGATTAACCGTATTTATTAAATTTTGTTTAGTATAATTGTTTTATTATTTTATGAAAAAAAAAAAAATATTGAAAACTATTTCATAACCTTTGATGAAAATAAAAAAAAACTTTTGTTGTACACACTTGTAAAAATTCAAATACATATTGAAGAAGCATTGAAAAACATCCAATTTTCTACTCATGCATTTACATCAGATTAAAAGAACAATAAACGATAAATATTAATTATATTAACAATAAATAACTTTTGTCAAACTTCGACAATACATAAAATTAAGTTTTTATTCTTCTTTCTAATATTTTTTTACTCGGGTACAGTGATTCAAGTACAGTTTACCGCAGCAGAAACAAACTCGACATTGATAAAACCGGTCGTCAACTAATTAAGTTTATATTTTTATGTAAATGAAAATTGAATGTTTTCCCAATGTAGCGCAAAACTTTCGCAAACAACTGATCCAACAAACGATATAATTTCACAGTTCCTTAAATCCCATGAAAATGCGATAAAATTCGTTCAAAGCGCAATACTAAAAACAGCTGAACGTTCACCGTCCGTCGGAACACGTGGACGCTCGCGGTTATTCTCGTGGCGGGAACCATCGTATAACCCCCCTCGACTTCTAACCTCAAAACGACCCCTTCAAATCACTCGGAAACCACCAGAGTTGGCATCTCGACAATTAGCAACCTATTCCGCTCACGAAACCCGCGCTAATTTTTCGATTTAAACCCACGCGCATTTCTCCCACTATACAATTAAGGATGAGAGGACACGATATCACGATCGCCTTCGATATTTCACCGAGTAAACTCACCGTGGCGGCCTGTATGTTGCTACACGTTAATCTCGGCGAACGTTCCTTAGCTACGTCGACGGCCCAAAAGATGCTGCCGCAGGTGACTCCGTTCTCGCTGCATCCTTTCTCGGTACCTCGACAAATCCTTCCGTGTGTTTTATGCCCTCGGGTAATCGTCGTCTCTCGCCGGTGAATATGTGGCGCAGTGCCGCGCGCAAACGTCAAGGCGTAGCCGCAGTGTTTTGCTCGCGTGTATGTTGAAAAAACTCGCGTACTCGACTACTACTCGCGGTTGATCATCGACGATTCTCGCGGTTATTTTTTCTCCCTCTCTCTCTTTCTCTCTCTCTCTCTCGGCTGCTCTCCTTGATTTGTGGAAGCAAGAGCACCGGTGCAAATCGAGCCGCGTAGGCGTATATCAACGACGACACCTCGTTGACATGTCTTATCCTCGTGTGGAGTGCGCCGTTTTCTTGCGACGAGAAAACGGGGTCAAAGAGAGAGACTTTGATCTTGGCGAGAGTAGCAAGTGCGCGGACGATCCGCGAGGCCTCGCGATCTCGCGCGTGTTTATCCTTATCACCTTTCAATAAAGAGAAGGAAGGAAAGAGAGAAAGAAAAGGAGAAGGAGAGAGAGAGGAAAAGAGCGGAGACGTGCCCCTCGCGCGCGCGTACCTCTCTCTTAAACGGGTGACGCTCTCTCGCGGGCCAAAGCAAACTTGTCGGATGGCAATACGTGAGTTAAATGTTCAGCCCGCGCCGCGGATGGTTTACGGCCGATAGTCCCCACCTAGGGCCGCCACGCGGCGCTGCTGCTACGCTCACCGTGTGCCGCCGCACCGCCACCGCCGCAACCGCCGCACCGCTGCCGCGAGAGCCGTGCCCGTATACTCGTATTCCTCGTACCGTTGCTGCTGCTGCTGCTGCCGCTTGGAATACCCTGCCCCCCTCCCCCCTAACCTCCGCCGCCACCTCCTCCAACGACTCTAACCCCCGAGCCTCACCCCCTCCTTCCCGTATACCGTCCTCTACGTCCTCCTCCACCTCCACCTCCACCTCCTCCTCCTCCTCCTGCTCTTCCATCTCCTCGAGTCCAGTTCACACACATGTGCCCACATACACGTGACTCTTTTCGCCTATCTCACTCTTATACGAGTTTCCTTCGCTCGCTCGTTCGCGATTGCTTTACCCTTTTCTTGGCGAGCGCATGTGTGCGTTTGAAAACTTATCTCTCGTTCTCTAATATGTATATCTATATACGTCGCCCTTGATTGTTACACATATTATGCGTGAAATCATTTTCTCTTCCTCATACGAGCGACAAACATTGTGAGTATCATTTTCTCTTCGACGTTCTATATTGCTTATTTTGGTGAGCTCACAATATATACGAGCAGCAAATATGTGCACTCCGCGTTATGCCGCCTGAGTCTACACATCTCCCTCTCTCTCTCTCTCTCTCTCTCTCTCTCTCTCACAAGTTCTTGAAATATTCATCTTAAACTCTCTCCTTTAATACTTCTCTGCCTATTAGATGTACAATGTTAACTAAAAATTTTTATTTATTGACTATTTTATCTTGTGACTTATTGTATAACAATAATTATTGACATGTGAACCACGAAAGTAATATTCTGCAATTGCAAATAAACTTGAATATCTATCTATCTAGCTCTGTCTCTCTTTCATTCCATCATATATATACACACAATCACGATAATCTGTATTGTTTCCACACAATCATAACTTGTGCGTACGCGTGCTCCATCTTTCTCTCGCTTCGTCCCACCATTGCTCTCTTTCACATGTGTGTATCCTTTCCATCCTTCTCGCTCTTCCACGGACAACATTAGCTCACAGTAGTAATCCCCCTCTAACACTCATACACAATACCACGCACACGTGTGCGCACACACCCAAAAAGCGAGACGAAGCTAATAGAGGAAATTTAGAGTGAGAGAGACAGACGCAAGGCTAGAGCAAGTAGTTACAGGCCGCGTGCGTCCGGCCCGAAGGCGGGGAGAGAGAAGCGCGAGCGAGAGAGTTATATGGCAAGTTCGCGTCGACAGAACGGAGACGAACGACTGTGTAGCTCAAGAGGGAGAGAGACAGAGAGAGTGAGAGAGTGAGAGAGAGAGAGAAAAAGAGAGAGAGAAGAGAGCATCGCACATGACAGAGCAGCCAGCACACAGACACGCGAGCCAGCTCTCCCCGGGATTTATGCGCAAGGGCGTTGTTAATGGCGGGAGTAAGAGTAAGAGAGGGGAGAACGCGCGACGAGGGGAAGTACAAACTCTCCGTCCTCATCTCTCCGAGTCTTTTAGCCACGAGACTCGCTCACGGCATCTTTCTCGCACTCGTTCGCTCATAAGCCTCGTTCTCCTTTCCATCTCCACTCGGGCTTTGTGCTCACCCATATAAACGGACACAAACGCGCGCGCGCCTCGAACAGTGCCGATGCTCGTACATTCGTGCCGTATCCTTTCTCTCACTCTCTCTCTCTCTCTCTCTCTCTCTCTTTCTCTTTCTCTCTTTTCGTCCAACCCGCGATTTTCCTCGTGGCATGGAGTTGATGACGCAACGGACCACGTGACTGCTGGCTGGCCAATCGAAGCCATGGATTTTGAATCTCGCGCCGTGAGCGAACGAGAGACAGAGAGAAGATGCGATGCAATAGACTATAAAGGAGAAAGAGAGAGAGAGAGAGAGAGTAAACGCTCAGGGGACTTTAGCTCCGACTGGTTATCATCACATGCACGTGCGGGATTGAGCCATTACCTGGTGCTTGACGTTATAGGTATAATTATATAGCGTCACGATACACATCGAGTAATGGTGATTTGTGGTGCGGTCTCTCTCTCTCTCTCTCTCTCACTCGCTCCGGGATTCTCGTACACACATATACGCATACATACCAGCGCGGTTGTCTCCCTTCTGTATGCATATGCACACGAACGAAGAGAATGTTTTCGCACACGTGTGTTACTCTCAACGTAAGTACGTGTGCGTAAACCACGTGCTCGCCAGTCTCTTTTCGTTTAAATGTGTATACGCATGCATATGTGCGCTCGCGTGGGTTAATACGTGAGCAAAGTTATGTGTATATATGAGTTCGTATATGCATATATATATATATATTGCGCGATGTTTTGCATTGGCGTTGCGCGAGTTATATCGTACATGGGTTTATTTATTTTTTATTCTTTCCTGAGACGATGCACGTATAAGTTTCACGTCAAGTGATACTCGCGCGGTTGGGTATTACACGCGACACGAGGAGGCTATATAGGACGGCAATTATCTAGGAATCTCGAAGCGAGAAGTAGAAGGATATAGCTACGGTGACCGACGCTGTACGCGTTGAGATAAAAGAACACGATGTTGCCCGACGTGATTAATATCTTTGTGAGATTTTAAATGTTAATCAATTCTTTCTTCTTTTTTTTTCTTCATGTTCGTGTGAAAAAACTTTTTATTGAATATATTTTTGCATGTGCGTTGTTCTTTTTCTGTTATTTATACGTTTTTTAAATTTGATAGTTTTTATTATAAATTATTAGCTCAATCATTTTGAACTGCAACATTAATATTTGTATTTAAGGATTATTTATGATTATTATAAAATAATAATTTCACTAAACTTATAAATAAAGTATGCATTCTGGTTATTTCTGAAAGCTCACTTGGATATGTACTCGATTATTTCAAGTGGGAAACTTTTTTACAAGGACCTAACATAATGCCACATTAGGCGAGAGAAAGGAGAGAGGGTGACCCAATTTAAATAAAGAACCTTTCATGATATATACATATAAAAGATATTTCTGATGATGCGTTAAGTTCTAGCTGTTTTAAAAATAAGATTCTTATTTTCTTTCACCAAGAGGGGGGGGGGGAGCGGGGTGAAGGCACCGTGTACATGATGCAACCATGTAAATAATTATATAAAATCATAAAATAATAGTATCTATGGCGTAAATTATAGATATATTACAAACTAACTTCAAACTTTTTATTTTTAGACGAGACAACTGAATTATCCTATATGTTTTAATTTTAAAACAATTTTTACAGACATTTTATGTCGTTAAATACTGTAGACAGTCTTGTACACTTGGTTTCATCACGCGAAAAACTCTTTCATTTTCATAATGTACACGCGCCCATAATTTTTCCAACATAAATTTTTTCGCTGTGACTCGAAACACAATTACCTTATGAGATATATGTGTTAAAGGGAAGAAATTAAAATATAATGTTTTTATCGCGCGCGATTATCTAAGCGTTATTTTTCACGTCGAATAAGTGAATTTTTCATAATGTGAAATTCTCATTTTTCTAATTGAATAATTCAATTCACTTATGGTAAATTGTTAGGTGCCAAGTTTTCGTTGCACGCGTTGTGCATTTCACTGCCTTTCTCTCTCTTTCTCTCTCTCTTTGTCTCTCTCTCTCACCCTTGTTCTCATTTTCCCATTTCTGCAACCTATCCCTCTTCTCTTCTCCGTCTATGTTTCTCTCTCTCTCTCTCTCTCTCTCTCTCTTTCTCTTTCTCTCCCTCTCTCCTTCATACCCGCTACTTTAAATTGGATTCGCGCTCGGAGCTCGAACCTCGCCGCGAAATTGTGTTTCACCGCTGGCCAATTCCGCACCCTTTATCTATCTCTCTTTCTCGGGCTCCTTTCGCGTTCTCTCTCTTTCTCGCACCTCAAGCGGGTTTTAAATCGAGTAGCGCGCGCCGGTAAACTTGCACTTTAAATTTAGAGCCGAAAATACTCGCGAGAAGAGTATGTATATGTTATGCAAAGAATTCGAGAGGCACCGACAACGACGACGAGCCAACGCTCGCTGATGGAGTTGCCCCGAGTATCAATTCATTCGATGTTTATTCGACGGCTGAAGACGATACAATCTTTCGTCGAAATATTTTCAACCGTCGGATTACTACGCGTCTTGTTGTCGAAAAGTTTTAGGTAACGCGTATGCAGCTCCCATCGTGAGTTCTCGCGCTTTTCGCGTTAAAATATCCGCATTATAATACAGCGTCATGACGCAACGAATGCTATCGACAATCGGTCGATATATTGCCCGATAAATTATCATCGCCGACGTTAAATCGATGAAGCTCCCGCGCTACTTGCATTTTTGCAGATCAGGCGTGCATTTTTTTCAATTTTATTTCTCTTTATTTTTTTGTTTTTTTTTGTTCGCTTTTTTTTTCTTTTTCTTTTTTTTTTTATTACGAAACAATGAAATTAATTCAGTTATGGGATGATGAATCGGAGTGAAAAAAAGTCGCTGCAGGTACTTTTTTTTTCAATTGAATGAAAGATCAATTGTTTTTGAAAATGTTCGATCTGTACTTTATAAAAAAAGTTTTTAACGAAGAAGTTAAAAAGTTTAATTTTGTCGATTTTATAATATAAATGCCTTTTTTAAGAATTGTTCACTTACAGAAACAGAAGAAATAAACTTGAAAGATTATAAATATAATAAAATAATTCATTCAGTTCTATCACAAAAAAAAAAAAAAAATAAATAAATAAATAAATAAATAAATAAATACATAAATAAATAAAAATTAGAAAGGTTACGCGATAAAAATAAAAAAGCTATACATATACAAATCGCTCATCAACGGTCAATCTAAAGTCACTGCATCAACCCCTTCCGGAAATGAACAAGCGGGCATGTATGCGCTACGTGAAATACCGTAGGAGTAGATTAAGCTCAATGAAGCAGGGCCATCACGTGGTCGCGCGAGACAAAGCGAGACTCTCCCTCGGAGCGCGCGTATGCGCGTGTGTACGTGCACGGAAGAGGGGAAACAGAAGAGAGAGATAGAGAGAAAGAGAGAGAGAGAGAGAGAGAGAGAGAGAGAGAGAGAGAGGGAGAAAGAGAGAGAGAGAGAAAGAGGAACAGAGGTTAGTCGCCGAGATCCCGGAGCGCATTCGCAGTTTGACGGAATGTTATTGCGGTCATAATCGCGAGCGCCAACAGGTGCTCGGCAACGTACGTTCGCACATTCTCTCTCTCTCTCTCTCTCTCTCTCTCTCTCTCTCTCTCTCTCGAGCCTATAACTGTTACTGCTGTTAATACTACTATGAGTACACGTGTATATGTGACGAGTGTATGTACGAATGACTGAACGGCTTTGCTTGTATAATATCTTTTTGGGGTAATAAACGCCCCCTTCGTGTTTTTTTTACGTATTCCCACGGAAATTGTAATTGAAGCGATACATCCAACTTTTTTCTTTCTTTTTATTACCGAATTCTGTATTAATAGAAATTTTGTGCATAGTTGGCAGTAAATTTTTAACTTGTCTGTTAATTATATTATCAAATATTAATTAAAACTATATATTTATAAGATCAGACGTTTAATTATGTCAAATCTTTGTAGAATTTAAAACGCCTGAAAAAAAACAGAAATAGCGACTAAGTATCAGGAAGTACACAAATAATACGATGATTTTTTCCTTCACGGAAAAAGTTCGCGCATGGTATCCCTATCGTAAAATTTTTCCCATACAGACAAGCCGCATTTCGATTACGATTTGCCGCTCATGAATTTATAAAAAAAAAAGGTCGACTGCAATCGATTACACCACGCCATGAACTTAACATCGCCGGCGTTGCATACATATATATATGCATTCGCTGTAATCTGTGCAAGATTATCGCACTCCGTGAATTCCTTAACACGAAACCGGATAACTTTACTTGAATTCAGAAGTGATGAAATATTTTCGAAGATTAATTAACGCTGATTTCATTTACAAAATTTTTACGCTCTTCTTTCTTTTATTTATTATATAAGAAAATTATGGAGAAAAGTAAATACCAAATAAGGAATATAGAAAAATATTTTAATGATTTTAACGAGAGTAGATAAAAAAAATTCTCAGTTGAATTTTAAGATTATTTCAAAATGCGAAATTGAAAGTTAATCGCTGAGGTTTAATCAGTAAATACTTTAAATTACATATGGGTATTTATTCAATTTCAATAATTTGTTCAATAATAATTTAAATAATTGATTGATTATATTTTATTCAACATGCGAACGTTTATGCTTCATATAATTAAGCATTAAAAACTCGAAAATTTATTATGACATGATTATACATGACATTCAATAAATAACTTTATTTTCAACCGCAATTAAATTTTTTATTGCATCAGAATTGCTTTACTTTCAACGCGCATACTTTTATTCAACCTGCTTTTTTTCGTATAAGAGCGTTTGTACAAAAGTAACCAACTATTTGAGAACGAAAGGAAGAATGATACAGAACAAAAGAAGTTCATAATTAACAATCAAATAAACAATTTTCCGATTCAAATGTTTTGGGCGCTTTCCAGTCTAACTCTTTTCAATGTTATTCAATGCTAAAAGTTAGACCGTCGAGTCGAGCATAGAAGAGAAAATAGAGAAAGAAAAGCTCTCGAATAGAAGAAAAGAAACAAAGAAAGGCACAGTGGAAGAGAAAAAAGAAAAAGTAAACGAAGAAGGAAGAAAGCGGTAGGAAGAAAATAAGAGCGAGAAAGTAATAGCACGGGAGAGTCCTGCACCGCTGCCTCGCCACGGTTTGTCGGCTGGTCGTACATTACGACCGCCGAGCGCGGAGAGAAAAAAAAAGAAGAAGAAGAAGAAGGAACGCCAGGACGTTTAATTTCCGAAGACCTTCCGCCGCAGCTCCATTCACGGTATACGAGGGAGAAAGAGAACGGCGCTGTACCGGCAAAAAAATTCGACTACTATCCGTGAATTCCGTCATTCAGGCACGAGTTACGAGCTCGACCGCGTGAAAAGCCCGCGTAAGCTGCAATTTTACGGATCAGCGGGATGCGCGCGCGACGAATTGTCTCGTACGCGTACGAAGAGGAAAGGAAAATCCTCGTTAGATTTAGAGTGTTTTTGAAGTTTATTAAATGTATAGTCGTTAACGTAATGGTTATGTTCGTTTAAATAAGACTAGATGTCCTCTCTCGTCTATTTATCGCACGAGTCGTTTAAAATAATTGTTTAACAAGCATCGAATAATTCTATATTTTATTTTACCGCTTGAAGATTAGAAAGAAAAAATTACTTTTATTCGAAATAATGAATTAACTGGTATGTGTACAATAATATTTATTCATACACTTGCAACACAGAAGCGTTTTCATCATCACGAAATAAAAATATCCATAAATATAAAACGATCTTCCTCCCTGCTTTTCCCGAAAAAGATAAAGAATAAAAGATCAAAATAAGGCATTATACACAGGTAAAAGTCTATATCCTTAATAAAGTTAAACGATAAAATATTCTTTAAGATCACCTCGCTAAAAATGTTACAATCCCAATGTAGATCTCTCTCTCTCTCTTTCTCTGTCTCTCTCTCTCTCTCTCTCTCTCTCTCTCTCTATCTTTATTTAAGATCCGAGTCAAGAAGAGTAATAACTCCGAGAATTGTGATGCTTGAAACAAAGCGACGCGGTGCCGCGGCATTTTCGGCTGTCGAGCTCGTAAATCAGCGAGTTAATTTTGTAAACAGGAAATGTCTGCAATACAGAAATACTCTAGTTTATATAAAACCGCTTTTTTTTTAAACGATGAGACAATAAAATTATCTTTCTTCGATTTATTTTATCTTGGAAAAATTTCACGCGATGAAGATTTTGATAAAGAGAATTATTAAACTATACAAATTTTTATTATTTTTCATGATGGTTTTCTATAATTTGATAATACAAATGTGTGTACAGTGGACTCTATTTTAGTACTTATTCGTATGATTGAAATCCAATTGAAGTAAAACTATCAAATTCAATCAAAAATCACAGTCACCACTCATTCGATATTTCCATTGTCTGAAAAAAAAAATATATATATAAAAAAAAAATCTTTGCTCCAAGCGCCACAATTCTTCGAGAATTAAACAAGAAAGCTATTTAATTATCGCGTTCGCCGAGGTAGAAAAGAGGACGATTTTCTATCGAGTTCACCTAACAGTATTATATAGATAGTCGCACTCTCCCTGCTACATCAATAAAGATGGCTGCAAAGAAAAGGCGAGAAAGGGTTGTCTGATTGGAGTCTCCTTTATTTCGTCTCTCTCTCTCGCTTTCTCTTTCTCTGTGTCTGCTTTCTCTCTATCTCTTTCTACCTTGAAAGGGTTTGCGAGTTAAAGGAATAGAATGGAGAAAACGGAAGAAGGTTTGCGCCGTTGAGTTATCGTTGCGAAGCAATATTTCCCACGAGCGAGCTGTATATATATACACCCGCAGCACACATACAAAAGTGCCACAACCGCCGCTACCGCTTGCGGGGATAAAGAAAATAAGGGAATCCTGCGAGAAGGACGATGATGATGCTTCCTTTTCTCGCAAGTTTTCTTCTTATTATTATTATGGCTATTCAGTTTTTCGGTAAACAGAAGAGCGATATCGACATGTCCATCAAGTTAGCTCTGCCATTTTTTTTTTTTTTTTTTGTTTTTCAAAGTTTTCGTAAAAAAAAAATTATTAATTTTCATGTTTATGATTTTCATGATCGGGGCTAACCTTTTTTTCGAAAATGATGATTTTTTGCCTTTAAAAATAAAAATTAATAATTTTTTTTAACGGCACATTATAGCACATGTTGAACGCAATGCAGCAAAACTCTTTTATTCCGTGAAAAACAAAATGGTGGGGCTAAATTTTTCAAAAAAATTAATTCCGGCCATAAATATAAAAATTTTTGAAATTAATTTTTTTCATTTACGGCACATTATAGCACAAGTTGAGCACTATGCAAGAATTTAACCTGGATACGTAATCTTCATTTCTACCACCTCTCTACCTCCTCTATATCATCTTTCAATAATCTTTGTACTTTTGCCCAAAACCGTGTTATAATTAATAAATTAAAGATAATTAAAATATATACATACATAAATTTTAACATGCACATATAAGGCTATATCATGTGAGGTTGCGTGTGAGTTCAGCGGACGTAAATGACTATTTCCATACAGACAGGGTTAT
The DNA here is from genome assembly GCA_949987625.1 of Chalcis sispes. NCBI lineage: Eukaryota > Metazoa > Arthropoda > Insecta > Hymenoptera > Chalcididae > Chalcis > Chalcis sispes. The sequence goes on from OX465097.1 coordinate 12,137,463, forward strand.
TTTCATTACCACACGTCGTATTTTGTTTTATTTTATAACCATATGTTTTAGCTTAGCAATAGCTACTGCATATACTTATAAACGCAGAATTATTATGACTAACTTAACCTGCATCCGTAAGTAAATTAAGAAAAAATTGTCTCACCTACACTTCTGCTCTCAGGTATAAGCCCTGCCAATTCATCGCGCTATGCGCATCATAGCGTATTTAGTTCACGCTAGATCACTAGATGGTGTATCGTTTCCCGTTAGTAAAAATGTATACTCAAATCAATATGAACCTAAGGAAATTTCAAAACAATTAAGTGCAAAGCTCAGGCTGCTTTTTAACAAAACTAAAATTCGCGCCTTCAATGCGCCATCATCTTCTATGGAATCTCCATCTGGGGCTCCATCCTCCCCCGTTATCTGAAATCTATCCAAGGCACTTACATGCGGCTTCTGCGCTCATCTCTCAAAATACCCTGGTTCATTAAAAATAAAAAAATCCTCTCTAAAACCGGCCTCCCCTCCATCCCACAAACTGCCTCCACCTACGCAGCCAACCTCTGGGCCTTGGTGTATTCTCACTCCAACCTCAGCATCCAGGCCTTTGCCATCTTCACCCCTAAACTTTCTGACTAAGTCAGAAAATCCTGTCACCTGCGGCCATAATCTAACACCCTTTTGCTTCACTCCTTGCGCGAGTGCCCCACTAATCGAGAAGAAGCCACCTCTCATTTTTACTCCCTTTCTTTATTTACAGGTTGGAATTTAAAGCCATAAGACTGGTCCCACGGTTGGTAAGCACCAGCGATAGCTAGAAGCCAGCTCATGCTAGGAATCAGCTTCCGCTGGTGAATTCGATACTACCCATCAACATCTTGAGTTTCTTTTAAGGATTCCTGAGGCATAAAAGACAAAGAAAAAAAAAAGGTCTCAAAGACCGATTTTTCTGATCCTCAACCCTTCCCATTTCTCTCCCTCCTCTCTCCCACTTCTTTTCCATTTCTTCTATTTCTTTACGATCACTCTCCCACATCTCCCCCACTTTTCTCCCACTTCTTTCACATCTCCCTTAGTTCTTCCCATCTCTCTCCCACCTTTCTTCCAGACTTCTTTCATCTTTCTCCCTGCTTTCCCACTTCTATTAATTTCTACTTCTTTCTGTTTTACATTTATCTCATTTCTTTCTCATCTCTCTCCCACCCTACTGCCGAGGAGCAGCTGATCGCGCTATGCGCATCATAGCGTATTTAGTTCACGCTAGATCACTAGATGGCGTATTGTTTCCCGCTAGTAAAAATGTAAACTCAAATCAATATAAGACCTGAGGAAATTCGTCTCAGGAACCAATCTCCCTCCCACCTCTCTGTTCGATATCTCATTCCGACTTCTCTGCCACCTTTCTCCCATGAATCTTATCTGCTTCTCATCTCTCATCGATCTTGCCACGATCTCTCTCTCTCACATTTCTCTCATTTCTCTCCCACATGTCTTTCACCTCTTTTAAACTACTCACTAATATCATTTCCACCTCTCCTTCACTTTTCTCACACTTTTCTTCCATCTTTTCTCCACCTTTCTATTTCGCATGTCTCTCATTCCTCTCCAATCTCCGCCACCTTCTCTACATATATCCCATTTCTCTCTCTGCTCTCTTCTAGATCTCTCCCATCTGTCTGACATCTCCCTTTTCCTTTTCTTCTCTCTCTTTCTCCCTCTTTCCCTCCTTATGTTATTTACTAACAGAGCGATAAGTGAATCCACATAATACTAGGATGATATATGACGCCACTTCAATGAACTCTTTCAGCACATAAGGTAACGCGGAGGCATCGTTTCAGAAAACCAGAAAAAGGCGCCCTAATAAAATAGAGTCAAACGACCTTTATTGCATTTCAACTCACCTATTATGTCCTTTTGAAAAACGATAAAAATTGATGTAAATTCTAAAAAAAATTGTAGTGAATATGTTTAAATGTATGTGTAAATAACTTCACAATATTTCAGTGAATATGTATAAATATGTGTTTAACCCTTTCAGCCCCAGTGGTTTCGATCGAAACCACTTTTGCATTCAAACGTTCATAACTTTGTCAAAAATCAATATTTTTTTGATTTCCAAACGCCAACGGTCCACAAATTTATTCTACTTTAACAATTTTGTGGTTATAACAATATAAACAAATAAATGTTTTTGGCAGAAATTAAAAGAAAATTGCCAATTATCGAATTACGTAGAATTAAGCTCATAAAAATGAACACACGGGGGTTTTTGGGGTCACTGATTATGAATCCGATGTCAGATTTTCATAATTTTTAAAATTCATAATGGCGGATCTAATATGGCGGACGACTTTTTTAAAATCAATCCAATTAGCCCAAAACTTGTTATTCAGGGATTTTCGGGGTCGCTGATTATGAATCTAATATCAGATTTTTAAAATTAAAAATAGCGGATTTAATATAGTGGACTATTTTTTAAAAATTCATTCATTTGGCCTGAAACTTATTACTTGAAGGTTTTCGGGGTCGCTGATTACGAATCCGATGTTAGTTTTTAGAAATTGAAAACGACAGATCCAATATGGTGGACAAAAATGTAATAATTTGCACTCCAGAAAATGACCGCTTAAAACTAATATCAGATTCGTAATCTGCGAACCCAAAAACCTCCTAGTAACAAATTTTAGGCCAATTGGACCAATTTTTAAATAAGTCGTCCACCATATTGGATCCGTCATTTTGAATTTTAAAAATATGACATCGGATTCGTAATCAGCGACCCCGAAAACTCCTAAATATAGAATGTGACGAAAATTGCGTTACTCTAAAAAAGTCAGGGCTGAAAGGGTTAAATACAATTCAATATATATTTATCGATATAATTAATCGAATAGATGCTCAATTATAGATATACAAACACAACAATGCAGACTACCCCTTTTGATATCATGTTTTCCTGATACGTTCTTTCAAAATTTGATCAAAAATGTGTATTTTTGAATAAATTTAATGTATATATATATAGATATTCTAGCATACAGAGACGTGCCACCTTCTTTGACATCATTTTCTCCTAATACGTTCTTTTAAAATTCGATCAAAAATGTGTAATTACAAATAAATTTAATGTGTATATATATAGATATACTAGCATAAACAGAGTTGCCACCTCCCTTAACATCATATTCTCCCAATACTTTCTTTTAAAAACTGATCTAAAATATGAATTCTAGACTAAATTTCAATAAATATATATAGATATACTAGCATACAGAGACGTGCCACCTTCTTTGACATCATTTTATCCTAATACGTTTTTTCAAAATTCGATCAAAAATGAGTATTTTCAAATAAATTTTATGTGTATATATATATATATATATATATATATATATATATAGATATACTAGCATAAACAGATTTGCCACTTCCTTTAACATCTTATTCTCCCAATACTTTCTTTTAAAAACTGATCTAAAATACGAATTCTGGACTAAATTTCAATGAATATATATAGATATACTAGCATAAAGAGGCGTGCCACCTTCTTTGACATCATTTTCTCCTAATACGTTCTTTCAAAATTCGATCAAAAATCAGTATTTTCAAATAAATTTAATGTGTTTATATATATATATATATATATATATATATATATATATATATATATATATATATACTAGCATAAACAGACTTGCCACCTCCCTTAACATCATATTCTCCCGATACTTTCTTTTAAAAACTGATCTAAAATATGAATTCTAGACTAAATTTCAATGAATATATATAGATATACTAGCATAAAGAGGCGTGCCACCTTCTTTAACATCATTTTCTCCTAATACGTTCTTTCAAAATTCAATAAAAAATGAGTATTTTCAAATAAATTTAATGTGAATATATATAGATATACTAGCATAAACAGACTTGCCATCTTCCTTAACATCATATTCTCCCAATATTTTCTTTTAAAAACTGATCTAAAATACGAATTCTGGACTAAATTTCAATGAATATATATAGATATAGTAGCATAAAGAGGCGTGCCACCTTCTTTGACATCATTTTCTCCTAATACGTTCTTTCAAAATTCGATCAAAAATGAGTATTTTCAAATAAATTTAATGTGAATATATATAGATATACTAGCATAAACAGGCTTGCCACCTCCTTTAACATCATATTCTCCCAATACTTTCTTTTAAAAACTGATCTAAAATACGAATTCTAGACTAAATTTCAACGAATATATATAGGTATACTAACGTAAACAGGCGTGCCACCTTCTTTGATATCATTTTCTCCTAATACTTTCTTTCAAAATTCGATCAAAAATGTGTATTTTCAAATAAATTTAATGTATATATATAGATATACTAGCATAAACAGACTTGCCACCTCCCTTAACATCATATTCTCCCAATACTTTCTTTGAAAAACTGATCTAAAATACGAATTCTAGACTAAATTCCAATGAATATATATAGGTATACTAACGTAAACAGGCGTGCCACCTTCTTTGATATCATTTTCTCCTAATACTTTCTTTCAAAATTTGATCAAAAATGTGTATTTTCAAATAAATTTAATGTATATATATAGATATACTAGCATAAACAGACTTGCCACCTCCCTTAACATCATATTCTCCTAATACTTTCTTTTAAAAATCTGTCTAAAATGCGTATTTTTGATCAATTAATTAATTAAAAATAAAGAGTAAAGTAAAAAATACTATTTTTTGCATTTTATTTTTTTATAATTTATTAAAAATTATAATAAATGAAATAGAATAATATTATTATTTTAATTAAGTAATAAATAATTTGGACTTCAGGGGATTAGTAATAAAAACGGTTGATTTATCAATTACACTTTTTTATTCATTTCCAGCAAATAACAAAAGATTTTTTATTGGATTATTCTTTTAAAGTTATAATCTTTACATTATTATTATTTGTAAAACAATATAGTGTAGAACATATATGAAGCACAACTAATATATAAAATTTTATCTTATTCATGAGATGTCTAAAAGTCAATACACTGTAGACAAGTAATTGAATTAAGAGACATTAATTTTTATAATACACGCTTTTCTAATTCAGTAAAATATATTGACGTTATATATATATATATATTATATGTTATATTGTTGATTGACTTCACAAGTGTAACTAAAAGCGTGGTTCGGTGCTTACAAGCTCTTCTTAAGATTTCTTACTTTGTATAAAAGGGTAACTATCCTATAATTTTTTTTCGTTGAACACCTAAAAAAAAAATAAAATTTCGATTAAAATAACATTCTTTATATTAATATGAAAAATATAAATGATAATAAATATTTGTATACCTTTTACAATGATTTTCCTTTATTGAGTACTAAGTAATTCTCTCTTCAATGTTACTTATCACGCTGACTCCCAATTGAACCGATGAGTGGATTTTGAAGAGGCAAGGCTTAAATATTTTTAAGATGTGTCTCCATGGGCCGAAGCTCTGGCTAAACTTTATCCCGATATTATTTAAATATTTAAGAACCTGAAATACAATAAATTCATTAAATATACAAAATTATGGAAATATGATTAGAATTAAAATAGTTAATATATAGTACCATTTCAAGCTTCGGCCGACAATGACAAGTCTCCTGAATATTTCAAGTCTTGCTGCAATAAAATCCATCCATCGGTTCAATTGAGAGTCCGCGTGAAAGAACACAAAAATTTTGAAAAAATGAACCTGTAAACCATTTATACATTTATCAAGTTTATTTTGTCATATGTAATATTTATATTTTTTATGATTAAGAAATTAAAAAGATTTTGTACTATAATAAATTGAATCTATTTAATAATAAATAAAATAAAAAATGTAAGGTTTAAAATAACTATTATCTTAATGCTATTAAGATTATTTTCAATATTATTTATTCATAATTACTTTAGTTACTTATAAATGATTAATTTATTATTTATTAACAAAAATAAGTATTTATTTATTATAATTTATTGTAAATAGAAACTAAAACTGTTTATAAATAACTTTTTTATTTTTTATAGATCTTATTTATACTTTTACTTCTAATTTAATTTTTCTAATTCTACTATAATAAATACTTATAAATTATAATAAATAAATACTTATTTTACTGTATTACTTAATTAAATATGAATTACTTAATAGTAAATAATCATAAAAAAAAAATAATATCTTAATAAATACCTGTTTTTATAATGGCAGGATTTGTAACATAACTGTACTACATTACTACGTATCAAAATCGTATTTTGAATCATGTGTTAAGGACGTTTACGTCTTTGCTTCGTATATCTTTTTCTATACCAAAAATATTGATGACCATTTGAGCGATTGGCTATTTGTCTGAATATGCAATAACACCTTACAATTAGTGTGGTGTTCCAATAAAGCAAATTAATAAATATTATTCAAAAACTATTTAATTTCTATTTTGGCTTTTCATGATGATTTAAAAAATTCAAAGACTTCATTAAAACATCCTGTTGTACCTGAAAATATATATATGTACAATTAGAAAAATAAAATATTAAATAAAATAACATAAATAGAATAGGTAAAATGACTACTAATTAAAATTAATAAATTAATGCCAAGACTCTGATAAAACTTGTGTTCTGTTCAATGCTCTTATCTTACTTCCTCCAACATATCTCCCTGGCTCGTTACCCTCTCTATCGTATAAATCCTAGTCCAGGAGCTGTAAAATACAATAAATAATTAGTGAAAATTGATTGAAATAAATAACTGGACTTACACTCACCTATATCTCCTTCGTCAACTATCTCGATGTTACTTCTGATACCAAATCCTCCTCCTCCCTTGTAGTTGTTCTTCGTTGTCTCTATAAAAAGGGAATAATCGAATACATCAGTCAAGAAAGGCAAACTAATTGAAAAAAGGTCTGAAAGATCAATAAGGTGAATATTTACCTGTTAATAAGAAGTAGAGCTTATGTGGCCTAGTACAGCTCTCCTTGGTGCAGTTTCCGTCATCGTGCACATATTCTCAAATTTGTCAGCTTTGTTAACGACCTGCAAAGAAACTCATGCAACACACGTCGAATAAAATCAGATAAATATAATTAGAATTACCTGTAGTATTCATGTGTAGAACTCTTAGACGATTGAAGAAGAATATTCACTGGTGTGCTGCATTGAGAGGTTTACATAACTCAAAGCTAGCCACATGGTCGTTGAAAAACAGGATGTCTATTTGTTGTCGACACCCTCACAGCATATAACCAATTCACTCGCGGCTGAGGTATCAACTGGCGCAGCGGTCGCCGCATCGATTCGACTATCGATTACGAATCGAGCGCGGGTAGCGTATTAGACGAGGTAGCGGATACGGTCGAAACCCCGGTAGCGCACGAAATACAAAGAAGAAGGAACAACATGATTGCGTGGAACATAGTGACTCGTTCACTTCATTATGGACAGCACTCGCACTTAGTTAAGCAAAACCTTTGTCAATTCGATGAACACATTGAACACTTGTTGTAGCCACTTTCTGAAAAGAAGTATTGTAACACTTTCTCTCTCATTCGTCGTGCCTTTTCCTTTGATTGGTTTATTCTCTCCAGTAAGAAAGCATAATTTCTCCAGTTCTACGCTATGCTGCTTCTCACCATCTACACTGTCTTCGGTGCTGCTTTATGACGTCTTCCATGTCGACATCGCTTAATGGGAAATCATATGGCGGAGATGTTCGGGAAGTCAACGGTCCTTGGTCGCCGTAGTCGGTGGCCTGGTTTTTACTCGTGGGCCTTTCCGACATTACTCACAATGTCTCTGGGCCCTGGCCGTTTTGAGGAATTGATCTCGAAGGTGTCTCAGGCGCCGCTTCTATTACTATAATCCTCGCCGTCGTTCGCGTTTTTCTCTTCCGCGACGTAGCTCGACTAACTCTCTTAGCAGACTCCTTTTTCTTCGTTAGGCGGGGCCGCTATTCTTTCGGCTGGTCGGTGTTTCTGCAGCTGCTTTTCTCAGAGCTGATGCGATGATTCGTGTTTAAAAAAATTAAAATAAAAATATTAATTTTTTTTTATTATAAAACGAAAAATATATGAAACTTGATGGCTATTTTTCCATATATGTTTCAAAATAATTTACAATAAATTTCAAAACAATCGCATTATTAGGCTTGTGTTTTGTTTTTTTTTTTTTTCGAAAACGATTTTTTACCTTTAAAAATAAAAATTTATAAGTTTTTCTTACGGCATATTATAGCACAAGTTGAGCACAATGCAGCTCAACAACTCTTTTATTCCGTAAAAAAACAAAATGGCGAGACTAACTTGATGGACATGATATCGACGGCTATATCTCAAGCTATCCATAAATTATACGAGGAAAACTGTCTACTATATGCACGTGTGTGTATGTAAATAAGTGTGCACGCATAAGGAGATAGGAAAAGAGAGAGAAAGAGAGATAGAGATATAGAGAGAGAGAGAGAGAGAGAGAGAGAGCAAAAGAAAGAGATAAAGAAGGGGTTGAAATTTCGTGCCATTTACAAAATGAGTCCCCATTATTTTCAGTCGCCAAATTTATCGCTACATACGTTTGTCTCACCAGATTTATGCGGTGAAAACGTAAAGCGCATATATTCTATATACTATAAATTTGTTCTTTGAGGGAAACCTAATGCATATGAACTTCGCAAACATTGTAGAATCATTGTTGTGTTTCTTATCTTTGCTATAAACGTAATTAAATGGCATTATAACATTTGTATTATTTTACTACGCGCGTCCTTAGTTTTCCGTATTATTCGTTTGGATATGAAATGTTTTAAATATTCAAATTTTTTAAATATTTAAATATTTTAAATATTTAAATCTGATAATCAACTTGAATCAAATTTAAATAAATGCGTTTTGATAAATTTTTGTATCCAATATTCAATATATAGCGAAGATAAATAAAAGAAGCTAAAAATATTCAGCATTCAAATTTTTGCGTTATATAAAAAATTATCCCCGTCTTAGACCTATTATAAATTTTCTCTTACACTTATTGCAAAATAAATTTTTTTTTTTTACGCGGTACGAGTATCGCCGCGCATTTGTATCAAATTACGATAAATATTACCGTCGATACGAGACCGCCTCGACAAGAAAGAAAGAGAGAGAAAGAGAGAGGTAGAAAGTCGAAAAAGAAAAAGAGGGGACGACGCCTATATTACTTTTCTTTCTCTTCGAATCGAAAGAACGAGAGAGGGGGAAAAAATGGGATACATACGGACACCCTCGCGATTACGAAACAGTTCTTCGAGAGAAGATCGGAGACGGCGCAAAACGAGAGTGCGTGAGAGAAAAAAAGAGAGAGAGAGAGAGAGAGAGTTCGGCGCATGTGTAGAGCGTCGCGAAAGCGTGGCGATGACTACGAACTCGTAATTCATAACGCGGCTGTCCAGGATTAATACGGACTCTCCTCCGTATGTGCATAACGCGCGCACTTGCGTCCTTTCTCTCTTCTTTGTCGAATTCGGGCTACGATGTTGGTTTTGTATACTTGTTTGAGAGAGAGAGAGAGAGAGAGAGAAATGCGCGCCTTTAGTATATCCTTTTATACCGCGAGCTTGTTTGCTTTTTGCACGGAAATATTTTTTATTGCCGTGGGTAATTGATTTATTTGGAGTTTTTGCACGCTCTTTCTCTCTTTCTCATTCTCTCACTCATCATTTTTTCTTTTTCTTATTGCACACGATAATTTTTGCGAATAAGTATGTCGCGTATACGTAAAATGTTGCAAATTTTGCGTTTGATAATTTATTCGTTATATTGAAAACAAAAAAAATCTTTAAATTTTTGTACCGTAAAGTAATCGATCATTGTATTGTAATAATAAAAAATTATTTCTCATTTTGTTTTAAAAGCCGTCTGTTTTCAAATGTAATTTTTTTTTCTCATTGCCGGCTTTTTTTAAAGTAAATTCAACGTAACAAGTAGGTTACAACATAAAACCCGCCAAAAAATAATTCCAATCAAATTTTCGTGCTTGTCCCGAGTTAAAAATTACAAAAATATATCTCGATATTATGTTCTCCGAAAACTGTGTTTCATTGCGATTATTTGCATATAAACTTTTTGTCATCCAAATGGCTATAAATAAATTTTGACCGTCATAAATATTAAACTCATGCGTCAAAAGGCCGAAGCGTGTCATATCTCTCTTTCTCTCGAGCATTGAAAACGGTAGATGAATGAAGATTATTCTCATGATTCAAAAATCCGACAAAGTACTTTTGTCAATTTATTACCTTCATTAAAATAATTTCTAAAGCTTTAGACTTATCTAATATCTCGATACTTTTGTTAATTTTATTTTTATGAGATTATTTTTATCATATAAATGAAGATTTTTAATAAGTGTTATTCATACATTTATAAGTAAAATAAAAAAAAAAAAACTAAAAAAATTATGCTCCGTCGATAAATTATATTTCGACAACAAAACTTTTCATCGTTTTCGTCATTATAGTTGTTAACGAGAAGATTTATTTTTTTCTTCTTTATCAAAAGTGTTGTTAGAAGCAACGTTCAATTACTCTAAAAGTTTGAAAAATCAATGCATTAATCATATGAAGCGGTAATTTCGGCTAAACAAGATCTTCTTGTCTAACATAGCAATCATTGAAGTATAAATTACGAGTAAGTTTACGAGCTCACCTGCTAAACTTTATACCGCCATACTTTACAAGATTCGTCGGCGTCAGCAATAAACTTTGAAAAATCCGCGAAATTAAACAAAAATTTTCCCCGAGAACTTATCGCATAAATAATCGTTAACTCAATTCCCTTCTTGACGCGCTCTATTTCTCTCTCTTTCTCTCTCTCTCTCTCTCTCTCTCTCTCTCTCTCTCTCGCTTGCGCGCGCGCCTTAGCCGTCGGTACGAAAAATTGCGTCCACCTTTAACGAAAGAAAGAAGAATATCGTCTCACTGCCTAAGCGATTTATCAAATCCTCGATCGATACGCCCGGCTGCTGCTCCAACGTTCGCGACGCGGGCGAAAGAAAGAATAAGTTTGCGTATACAGATCGATGGACGATGCGATGGGCTTACGCAAAGACCCGCGGAGGGTGGAGCCACGCAGTGGAAGCTCGAACGAGCCTCTCCCGCTTACGTATATATATATATATATATATATATATATATATATATATATATATATATATATATATATATATATATATATATGTACACATATATACGCGCACGAGGAGCTTTGGGATGAAAGTGGATATAATAAACGGGAGGCGCGTAACCTACGCGCGAGCGGGATTCGGTGCGTGCCGAGGATAGAAAACATCGTATAATGTGGGAAGAAAAGAAAGAGAGGAGAGAAAAGACGAGGCCGCGGGGCAACGCGCGCGCGCGCGACCAGATAGCAGAAGAGAATGAGAGAGAAAAGAGGAGAGGGAGAGAGAGATAGAAAGAGAAAAAAAAAAGAAGAAAAGAGAGGGTGAGAGAGAGAGAGAGAGAATGAGAGTGGTAGAGCTCACGTAGCAGTGGTGGGGGCCTTGACAGAGATGAATTCGTTTCATTTCACGCTGGGAAGCTCTCGCGTTCTCCCCGCGTTCGATGATTTACTGGGCTACAATGTGGTAACCCATGATTTATCGCTACCAACACGCCGGCGCGCCGCCGCCGCCGCCGCTACCACGCCATACCTGGTCCATGACCACGTATGCATCAGGACGTACCAGCAACGGCGGCGGCATCAGCGCCGGTGCACATTCACACAACGCGCGCGCGGTCCACACGGAATTCTTCCTCTTTCGTTCGTGTGTATGTGTGTTTGTGCGTGTTCTTCTTTTTCTCGCTTGCTCGTTTTCTTTCTTGTTGGAGTTGGAAAAAGAGTACGAGAGAGAATGAGAGAGAGAGAGAGAGAGAGAGGGAGAGGAAGATGAAAAAAAGAAGAGTGGGAGGTGCGAGGAGCCATTGGATTAGGAATATGTATATGTATATAGGTGTATATATTAAAATTTTAGTTTTTGTCCTCGGGATGGGATTCCAAAATGCCGGTATATAAGCGCATCGAGGCGTGTTTTAGGCGTTTTCACCTGAGTTTTTTCACTTCTTTCTCTTTTACCTCCTACGTTTACCTATTTGCTTTTTTCTCTGCTTCTTTTCTTTTCTTTTTTTAATTTTTTTTTTTTTTTTTTTTTTTTTTTTTTTTTTTTTTTTCAGAAGATGTATATATGTACTCTTTGTAAGGCGTGTATAACGCTAGAGAGATTTTCGACTTGTCGTATGCGAGCATTAAGTTATTAAGAAATCTTTTGTGCAGGTGGATTGCGTTTGGGGCCATAAATTTTCTATTTCTGTAAGCTCCGCCAAAGATTTTAAAACTATTTAATTATTCGGCGATTTTTCACTTCTTTGTAGCAAAATATATACATATATTTTTTTTCTCTTTTTAATTCCAAGAATAAGCATTTTTTAATTTTGTAAAAAAAAATTGTTTACGAACATTCTGGTTTTGAATGATTTACATTTATTATGTTAAAATCATCCTGATTATCGATCGTTAAATGTAAAATGAAATCTAAATTTATATCCGCAAAGAACATAATTAAACGTATTCAAAATTATTTAAATAATTTCACAATTTTTCACAATGAAAAGAAATATTTACAAAATCAAAATGTCGCATTCGCTTTATTCAACATCACAATGTAGAAGTTAAACGAATACCGCGTACAACTAAATCCGCTCAAAATAAAAATAAGATTTCACAACTACGATGCATCGTAGCCAAGTACTATTTTTATTGTTTCAACAAGTAAAAAGTGAATTCCGAGATACGTTTAAACTTATAAAGTTATCTCTATCTTTCTCTCTCTCTCTCTTATTCTCTTTCTCACACAAATTTTCGGCAAACGACCGGCCGTCGGTTCACTTGAACAATCGTCCGAAGGTCAGAGACTTTAAAGCGCGCGACCATCGAGCGCACATTGCGTATTACCGCAACTCCTCGAGCTCCCCGTCAAATCACCCGTGAACGCCATTCGTAGACGTTAGAAATTCCAGCCGCTTTTCTCTCTCGTACGGTATTTACGTATCGCATACACACATACGGCTTCTAATCCTTCGCGAGGATACCGCCAGACTATCGTTGCTATTGCTACTTGTTGGAAACTCGAGGGCCTTTGGCTTTCTAAGTTCGAAACTTTCGGCGATGTTTCGAAGGCGTTGGGAGCCGCGACTCCGGGTTTTCTTAAGAGTAAGTAATGCGCCCGCGCGCGCTCGTTGTTCGTTGTTGTTGTTCTTGTTGTTGTTATCGTTGCCGAGGAAAATTCATCGGGGAGATCTCGCGGTCTTGCGGAACGAGAGCGAGATTTATCATTACCCGAGAGCGAATGGGTGAGAGAGAAACTTCGGACGTATCGCGTTGTTAATTCCTACCGGCCACAAATGGCCGCCTCTCCTCATTTTCGACAGGGACAGGCTTGATGCAAGTTTCGCACCTCGTTTATCTTGGTTTAACGGTTAATTTATGTATTCGTTAATTGCGCTATGTCTTTCTGCTTGTTTTACTCGTCGTTAAAAATTAACGTTTTTGTTTTTTTCTTCTTTTAAATTTCGTTACCTAATGTATTCAATTACTATTGTACTTACTTAATTTATTGAAAAAAAATATTGAAATAAAAAAAAAAATTTTTTAATTTTCTAATAATATACATTTATGAATCACGGAATAACCAATACAATAATATTAATGAAAAAATAAATAAATAAATAAAACACACTTTTTATTTTTAAATTTGAAAACTGATGCAAAAAAAAAAAACAAAAATAAAACAAACAACCTTTCAAGAGAAATACTAATTGTGCCATGTAACAGCGCGTTGCGTAAAGTGTATTATGATTTACGGGGTCGTAAAGTAAGCTCCCTAATCATTCGTCGAGTTTAGCGGTTACGGAACGACAGTCGAGTTGTAAAACATAACGAACAAATGAAAATATAGGAGGGAGAAGGAGAAAAAGAGAGCTCAAAAGAGTAAGTGCGCGTTTTCGCGAAAGGGAAAGGGGAAGAGCAAAAGGTCGCGCAAGCTCGAATTTAAAAGGGTTGCGACCAGGACATAACTGGCCATTCTATATACCTGCACTGTTCGCTCCCGTGAAATCTTTCTCGTTGCGGCTTTAACATGAAAACGAAAAGAAATAAACGCTTTTTTTGACGATTTTTTTTTTTATTAGGTAAGGAACAACGAGTATTCCCCCCCTTTTTTTTTTAATAAAGAATGCACAGTTTGAATCAAAAGTTTCAAGTCAACGTTAAAAAGTATAAAAGATTATTCTATTTAACTCAAAATGGAATTTTAAACTTTAATCGATTATTACGCATTAAATTCGATTAAAAGGAAAAGCCTCGTTGTCTTTGACACGAAAATATTTACGGTTACGGGCGAGCTTACGAAAGTCACAACTTCTCTTTGGCTCTAATTTGAGAAAAATAATTCAGCGCTTTATTTACTATCACAATACTCTATTAAAAAGTGGTGAAAGTTTAATGGTCCGGCGAAGAGTTATACGTGTACTCTTCTCTCGGTAGAGGAGCTATGGCGCTCGACGTTAAATAAAACATTTGTCTCGCATTTGTCTCCGGACCGGAATATTAAGACCCACACACATACACACACACACACGTATATATACGCATACACATATATCTCTTACACGACGGTCCCTCGAGGCGGTGTCATTGGACTTTCATCCCTCGTCCTGTTTACGTTAAGCACGAGGCCATAGTAGGCATCACAAATGTACGAAGCACTTTATTTTCATTCGCAAAAGACTTTCAATAAACATTACCACTACGCGCTTTTTCCCTTGAAATAAATTTTCCCCTTCCTCTCTTCCTCTTTCTATCTCTCTCTCTTTATCTTTTGTCTTGTTCGGTAGCGAGAGCTCGCTCGCTTTCGCGTACTAGCTAAGATCCCAAACTTCCCATCGTATAATCTTCGATAAGAGCCAAAAATGTAATTACGTGCCCCGCCGGTGCGCTACCCGTTGCCGGTGCTGCTGCTGCTGCCGCCGCCGCCGCTGTTGGAATCGATGCGATAAAACAAAAACGCGAGAAAGACGAATCGCCCGGGCAAGAAGTACCATAAATTTTCGGTGCCCGAGCGGTAGCACCACCAGCGTTTCGCGCATATAACGCCCGCGAACGCTATACCGAATCGAGAGGAGGAAGAAGAAGAAGAAGAAGAACAAAAAGCAATGGAAAAAAAAAGAAGAGAGAGAGAGAGAGAAAGAAAGAGGAAAGAGGAGGTATAATGAAAGCAACAGAAATAGAGCAAAGCGTGGTTACGCGCGCGAAAGTAATTGGGTCACGCCACCCTCCGCAAGAGGGCTGAAAAGAAGAAAAGAAAGAGAGAAACAGAGGGAAAAAGAGAGAGGGAATGACAGGGGTCAGCTTACGGGCGAGGCAATTTACTTTTCTTTCGGCCATAGAGAGAGAGAGAGAGAGAGAGAGAGAAAGAGAAAACCAACCCCAAACGCAAAGAGATGCGTGCGCGGAAGATAGGAAATCTAATTTTCGTGCGCGCGTGCGTACACAATGCGTGTGCAAACAAAAATAGGCGTCGCGTTTATAGCGTGACTTTCACCCGTGTACATTACTTGTACTTCAGAGAAATTGATAACTGAACGCGCCAAACACGCAAGCGAACATCAACGTCTGCGTGGTAATTTCTCTCACAAATTTTATTTATTTTCCGCGATAGATGTATGCGTACAGCGGAAGCAAATAGAGTTAGAGCATGCGATGACGACGTTCGCATTTTACGCGATTAAGATTTTTTATTTTTTCTCTTTTATGGCGTTAAGATGTTTCTTTATTAAAGGTCGAGAGATGCGATCGAGTGGGAGAAAGTTGAAATCCAAAGATTTAGGAGATTTAGTTTATTGATAAAGGTGAGTGGCCGTGTTCAATGTTGAATTCGAGTACCGCGAAAGAGGTTTTTCTTCATTACGCTGAGAATAAATTTTACGATAATATATTGTTTGTTTTAGTAAACGCTTAAATTTTTAAAGACTAAATAATCGTTGGAATTTCTTTCTTATTTTATGAATAATAATAATTTGTTAAATTTTGAAATGTATTAAATTTTTTATTCATTGTAAATACAATTACGAAAATAATATTTATGAGATTACGACAATTATTTGAAAAGCGTTTATAATTATATATCGATTTTATATGCAATTTTGGTATAAAAATTACCTGTATAGTTGGCATAATCAATTATACGCGTTGAAATTGAAAAAGTTACGTCGAAAGAAGGAAAATCGAGCAAAAAATAACTTCATAGATCTACGTTCTTTACATCTATCGCAAGAAGAAAAAGAGAGAGGGAGAGTAAGACGGACAGAGAGAGAGAGAGAGAGAGAGAGAGAGAGAGAGAGAGAGTGAAAGCACGAGTCTACGTTTGAGAAAAAAAACCATCGGCGTAATAAATTATTGCTCACAAACCTGGAACGATAGCTAGTTGGAAAAGTTAGATCGAGCTTCGTTTCACCCTATCCCTCGCTGCTTTCTTTTCGAGGGAGGTAACAAAGAAAAAAAAATTCTTTGCGCATTTCTATTTTGCTGGCCTTATATACGCATGGAAAACCGAAGGTATACGGTTCAATAATTGGAATAAAGTTGTGTAGTCCGTCGCCGCCATTTCCCACCAAACCTTAGATCTCGTTTCACGGCTCGATTCTTCGCCCCTCCCGCGAAAAGGGAACGTCTTTGCTCGAGCAGAGAGAGGGAGAGAGCGAGAGAGAGAGAGAGAGAGAGAGAGAGAGAGAGAGAGAAAGAGAGAAGAAAGAAAGAAAAAGGGTCTCTCGCGCACGCTAAAGGAAGAGGGGGAGGGTGGTAACTAGAAAACTTCTTTTCCAACCTTATTCTGCCCATGACAGCGTCGCTTGTCTTTTTCTCGTCTTGTAAAGGCTTTGCGCCCGTACTCGAATAAGACGAAGATACCCCCCGTGTGCATCTATATACGTACACGTATCTTCAAAAGGCTAAGGAAAAAGAGGGAAGAGGGGAGTGGGAGGCATAAGGTAGGTGGAGTATCTTCTCTAGGAGAGAGAGAAGGAGGTTGCTACGTGTTCACCCAAATGCGCTGTTAAAATTTTGGACACAATCTCGCCATTTGTCTTGCGAGACCCGGAAATAAATCTCCAACGGCTCAGCCGGCTAAGAAAAATGCCGCTCTCCTTTACCCTCACACACGGTGCTCACGTAGAAAGAGGGAGAGAGAGAGAGAGAGAGGGGGAATCAGCTTCGCTTATAAGAAAAGCTTCGTTCTTCAGACAGAGCAAACGCTCGAAAAGCGCTTTTCTTTTTTTTTTCTTTCTTTCTTATTCTAACGTCTTTTCTTTTAGACACGTGTGCTATCCTTATACACGTATATCGCTGTGGTAGCTATATCACGCACACGCGGCCCCCAAAAAAAAAAACGCACGCACTGCCTAATTCTCTCTCTCTCTCTCTCTCTCTGGCTCTTCTCTTCCATGGAGAGCTTTCGGGAACAGCGAAGGGCTAAAAATCCCCTTTTCCGATATACCGCATCGATATATAAATCATCGTATTCGTATTAACATTCTCAACGCTTTCTTTTTCAAACAAGAGAGACAGCGAGGAAGTTTTCGGTTGCGTTTGCTCTCGATATCTAGGATGCACGACCTATCAGTTGCAGCAACGCCAGTTGCGCGAAGTTGAACGCGCGTATCTTATTGCACAAGACAAGTGTGTATTCTAAGTACTTAGCTTTGCGGAGAAAGTAAAATATCGAGGAGTGAGGACTGGTAAATTTGCTTATCGGTTTATATGCAAAATTTGTTTATACACAAAATTAATTTTAGTCAGATATAATGTTTTTTAAAATACATAAAGTTAAGCATTATTAAAGAAATAATGGAAAAATCTCAGGTATTATAAAGCTGTTTCTGATCTAGAAAATCATAATTATTCATAATTATTCACAGAAAATGTAATATACATGTAAATGTAGTGTTTAGTAAAGATTTATAAAAGCTAACATTTTTATTTATTTAAAATTAATATATTAAATGTTGAAAAAAAAAATACTTAGGGTTTGATTTATGAGTCTTTCGTGGAATATTTTAGTGCTCACATTAGAATTCTTTTAAATAATTATTAATTTTTTCACCTTAATAATTCATACGTTTCTTTTATTATACAATGTAACATAATCATATTGACAATAAATTAAGTACTTCTATAATAAAGTATCTCAATACAATTCACCACAAGATTATCGTCAATGAGTAATTTTATTAAAAGATCGAGCAAAAAGGGGATTTTCGATTTAAAGAATTTATACGCACAATCTGAAAAACGGCGAAGCGACGTCTGCTTACGTCTCCATTATCGAGGCACTATTTTACGCAAAGATTCGCATTCACCGGCACGATTCTCTGCTCGCTCAATCGCGAAATCGGGCATATCCTATACGGAATGTATATATACATATATTTGCATGCATACACACAAATTCACACACATACACACCCATACATTCGCTCATGTTTATGTATATATATATATATATATATACACGTTAGGTGGACTGCTGCAATCCTACAGATTAATTCCCGAGGATCTCGTAACTTGCGCGCTTTGCGCGCCGAGCGCTTAAATCGCTCGCTCGTATAACTGTATATACGCGCACGTTGCGCGTATAACTATATTTTCCAGATGCGGGAAACCAACAAACAAAAGAGGAATCCTCCGAATGAAGAAACGAAAGTTTATGTAATTAAATGCACTCGGTGTGGCGGTGCGCGCATTGCGGTATAACTTCGAGCTTTCGGGAATAAATTTCAAAAAAATGGATTTCGTTAAGTTAATTTATTCTCGGGTTGGATTTATTTTTTTTTTTTTACATTTTGCACAAGAAAATAATAGTAGTATTACTAAATCTTATGTTTAGTTTAAACAAATTAAAGAGTTGAAGTTTTTCAACGTGATAAAGATTTTACGTAAATAAAGCAATATTATTATTTGATCGAATAGCTAAATACTTAATATCATAAAAATGTTCTTACTTGAAGCATAAAATTATTTCGAATACATTCGAATAAAAATGAAAACCATCTTATACCTCCATTCATCACGAAAAGATCTTCTATCAAAAAATGCACACGCAAGAAAACCATTTTCTCAACGACGAGTCACACATCCCACGCTCAAAGATGGACGATTCCGACATTTTGGCCTGACGGGCATTATACGAGGGCTCTTCATAACTCAAAAAGCGCCAGAATGCCGCGCGTCCGTGAAACGAATAAAAGAGAGAAAAAAAAAAAAAAAAGAACAGAAAAGAAAAGAGGAGAGAAAAGAAAAGAAAACGATACAAGTGGAAAAAAGAATAAGAGAATCGAGAGCGCCTCGCTCGTAATGATATACGCGTCTGGTTATCTTATTCTTCACCCAATTCTCTTTCTCTCTCGAGCCAACCCCCCCCCCCCCCCTCCTCCACCCCGAATGCATACCTATAACAACTAGGAGGGTTAACCTCGCGCGTTCCTCATATTTTCCAAGTCCTTCGCATTTTTCACCCTCTTTTGGCACGTGTCCTCCTTACTTTTGGCATGTGTCTCGCGTTCTACGCAGACCATTACACACGCGTGTGTTGTTATGTTCTTTCTTTCTCTTCGTCTCTCTCTCTCTCTCTCTCGATCGTTGATTTTTCAACGTGATTATTATCGTCGACAAAATGTGGCAAGCGTCACATTAATGTCCCGGCCTCACGAATCATTCGCAAAGAACGAGAAAAGCATTCGCCGCGAAGATTGCGTGAATGTGTACTCGGTGTATGTGTACTTTTATATCGCCGTTGTCGTTATACGGCCTTTGTGATTTCTTAACTCTCGGATTCTACGTTTATATACTCATCGGTTTTCTTCCTCCTCGTGTGGTTTTTCGCTCGATTTCGCCTCGATGTGTGCGGCGTAGACCGGATGATATTATATCGTGAGCCGGGATTTCGTTTTCCGATGAGGGAGTGCCCTCCTGATGCTCACCGACTTGCGTTACGAGCGATTTATAAGACGGAATTTTGAATTTTTTGGCACGATTTTGTATCGTTCGAATTCATTGCTCGATTGCTTTAAGAAATGTAAATTTTTATGACGTAACGATAGGGTATAAAATTATTTTGCATTAAGTGCGATACCTGTACTGATTGCCTACGATTAATATAATTACTTGGTTTTTTTTTTATAGAAATTCCTTTATAAAATTCATTATTCAATGTTTCGTCTAAACTAAAAATATCCAAGCTGACGTATTAGACTAAGCGAGAAAGTCATCGTCCCCATTTTACTAAGAAAAAATTTATTCACTACTGCATAAGACATACGACGTAACTACGGTAGTTTTTTACTTTGAATTGCACTTACATTGCACTCTCTCTCTCTCTCTTTTTCTTGTATAACTTGTAAAGCATAAACGTAAAACAATGGATTTTTCAAGATTTTAAAAATAACTGTCTCGTTAAAAGCCCTCGACGGAAGTTGACTAGGAGGAGGACGTATTTTGCTCGTTCCTTACGAGGGAAAAAAATAAGAACAGCTATTTTCATCGCGCTCGGTAAATTCTATCTCCATAAGTGCGCGCGGCCCTTGCACCCGCGGAGCTCTTCAAGTACGCGCCGGTACCAAAGGAGGAAGAAGAAGAAGAAGAAGAAGGAGAAAATGCAGCAATGAAAAGCAGAGAGAAAAAAAAAAAAGAAAGATGCTAGCGTCGTCTCGACGCGTGCATTATACGTATACAAGCATTCGTACGTTCTAAGGGAGAAGAAGCCAGCGTTGGATGCTGCTCTCGGAACTTCTCCGCCCCCACGAATGATTCTTCTTTCTTCTTAAACGCGTGCAGCGACACGTTCCTGTTATATCTCTTACGCGCCCCACCTTTTCTACCCTCTCTCATTCTCGCGAATATAATTTCTCTCTGCGTTCGTTTTCTTCCATCCTTCCCTGTCCCCTCACCTTTTCTCTTTCGTACGCCGATGATGCAAGAGCACGAAGAAGAGGTACCGCGCTCGCTCGCGATGAGTCACGAGCATCGGGAAGAATCCCGATGGTAGTCTCTCCCTTCTCCCGCGTATCCCCGGAGATTTTTAGAATATAAGGGCGAGATGGAAGAAGTGGAAGAAGTAACGATATCGCGAGATGGAATCTCGGCTGCTTCTGCTGCTATTCGCGTTTCTTCTCTCTGACGGCGAGATGACGAAGAGCTCTATAAAATTGTATTCTTTATGTATACGCATCGGGCGCTCTCTTCTTCTCTCGTTTTGTTTTTTCTTTATTTCCCTCCTCTCTCTCTCTCTATATATATCTCTCTCTTTCTGTCTCTCTTTCTATTTTCTCACCCTCTATCTCTTACGTGCACGAGAGCGCGAGTATACGCGAAAGGTCTTTACCGATAACGAATTTTCGAGGGATCGTTGAGGGGCTGCGGAGAGAAATTGCAGTTCGTTCTAAGGGTCTGTTTAGATAAGTTTACGCTGATTATCGGCTGGCTTTAAAAATTATGTTTTACTAATTCGACCAGGAAAATTTTTTTGTTTAGAACTTACGTTATCGCGGTTACGTTGACGCTATCTGTTCAGTTTCCAATATTTTTTGTCAGAAGCAATTTTTAATATTTTCATTATTTTAGAATTATTCTTCATTATTGGTATCGACTTATGTTTTTTACTTATCCCTAGAGAATATCATTTTTATATAATATGAAAAAAAAACAATAAATCTTCAAATTAACGAAAAAATCTCGGCTTTATAAGAAACGCATATAAAATAAACATATATCGTTCGCATTTACAATAGCCCGCACCGATTGAAATTTAGCAAGAATTGAGAGAAAAGCCTCTTCCCTTTCCTTCCGCATTTCCCCGAAACTTTTCGGGTGAATATCCCGCCCGTGGCAATCGTATAAATATCGATAACCCTTGTGGCTGAGCGCTCGTGCACTTTAAAGCCTATAGGAAGGTGGTGGAAACGGTGAAACGCTGTAGCTCGAAAAGAGACCGGCGAAAAGGGAATAGGCGATAGCGAAAGAGAAAGAGAGAAAGAGAGAGAATTTCGGCTCAACTCGGTTAACGGATTGGATCAGGAGCGTGACCGAACCTTATATAAGGTTCTCTAATGCATTACCTCGGGAGAGCGAGAGAGGAAACGCGTTCGCCTCGCTGATACGTATATATATGTATATAGAAGAGCTTGCGCAGGGCACAGAGAGAGGCCGGAATGGAGTCGTAGGATAGCAATTTCGAGCGAGCAGTAATAAAGCACGTCTGCGCGCCGAAATCCTGATGAATGGCCGCGCTTAGGCTTGAAATGGAGAAGCGACGAGCCACTCGCACTTACTCACTCACTCGCTCGCTCGCGTTTGCGCGGCCTTCTCTACTCTCCCCCTTTACTCTCTCTCTCTCTCTCTCTCTCTTCCCCCCCCCCCTTACCCCGGTATCCCATCGTTACACCCACTTACCCCCTACCTTTACCATCTCGCGCGCTCTCGCTTTATCTCTCTCTCTCTCTCGTTCTCGCTTGTACGTACACATACGTTATAAGAGACAAGGAGAGAGAGAGAGAGAGAGAGAGAGAGAGAAAGGATAACGAAACGCACAAGTGCGCGGGCTAAAACACATATATACAGCACGGAAACGGATGCCAATCGGATTTCCATCCGCGTGCGCGCGGTGCTGCTGCCGTCGCTGCGTTCATTCTCTCGCATACCGCGTGTGAATCGCGACTGTGTCGTATGTCGCTTAGAGCGAGGAGGACGAACGGAGCGAAAGAACCGAGAGGGAGGAAACTATCGTTCGACGTACCCTGTGCGTACCCTAAACGCGCGATCGCAAAGCCACCACGTGGTAACATTTTGCGTGCACGGAGAATGCGGGTATACATATATATATACATACATACGTAGGAGCGTACAGCGCGTGCATATACGTGTCGAGCGCGACGTAGTCCGGAGAGAACGAGGAAGCCTCCCTCGATAAATCCGCTCGCTCATAGCCCAAATTGAGAATGTAAAATACATGCGCGCACACGTGGGATTTATCTGGATACAAGGCTAGATGAGCGTGTACGTACAGAACTTGTGTATGCTCTTTCTCTCTCTCTCTCTCTCTCTCTCTCTCTCTCTCTCTCTCTCTCTAGTTCACGCGTGCTTTATTTATTTCCTCGAAATGCGTATAACAGGACAACGAGACATATTGCTGACGAGATTTATACCGTGTATCAAAAGAATTCATATATATGTATTATGTCTATACGAGAGTTTAGTTTTAAAAGATCGCATCGGCATTTGGATTCAAAGCTTATTTGCTTCATTGGCCGTCGTTTTAAGTTAGATGTAATTTGTTTCGAATGGAAATTTTTTAGTTTTGAATAATTTAAGAAATTTATTAGTTTTGCAAGTTTACCATCTGATTATTGCGTCTAATTATCACATCAGTATTATAATATATGTGCGAACTCAAACATTATCTTAAATTGTTAAAAATTTTTACTTATTCTCGATTTCATATATTTTGAGATATTCATCGTTAAATAAATAGTAAGCATCTAAGTATTAGTTATTAATATTCAAAATAAATAATTTTCAATACAATTTAGAGAAAAAAAAAAAAAAAAAATTATTCGGTTAGTAGACGAGGAGACAATTATCACGAAGGGACATTAATATGTTCGATAAGAAAAAAAAAAGCAATAGAAATTACACATAGGTAAAATAAGAATATTTTATATAGCAAAGGCAAGTTTACAGGAAGGTTATAGGAGGCAAGCTCTAGTGTACCCATAGTGACTTCTACGCTCCTAAATCAGCCTCAGTGTCGTGATTCATGGAGGGCAACCTCTTGGACCCCCTGTTCCCTCTTCTCGCATCCCCTCATCCTACCTATTTCTCGGCCACGTCCCGCTCCATCTCGGTCCACCCCCTTTCCTCGCTACCTTACCCATCCTATTTTCTCTCTCTTTCTCTCGATCCCTTCCGTATACGTTGTTGACCTCATCCTCGACCTCACCTTCGCCGCCTTCGTCGTTCCACGTATATATATATATATATATATATATATATATATATATATATATATATATATATATATATATATATACAGCACGTGTGGGGCGCGAAACTCGCGAATCGGCTTTTATCTACTCATTAGAAAAGGTTATATGTACGTGTGTGCGTGCGTTTGTGGGTATGTTAAGCTCGCGCCAGAGGTTACAAATTTTCAGTAACTGACGCTGCAATTTTTGCCGTCTCGCGTAAAGTATTGTCGCGAGTATTCTTCCTTAGCCGGTAGATACACCGATCGAATGTAGTCGCGTTTGGATTTACCATTCGATTCTTTCTCTTACAGACTAGCCAGACTGACTTTAAAAATAAGGATTGATATCATAAGCTTATGAAATCAAAGTTAAACGATCAAAGTTATCTTTATCAAAAATATAACATTATTTTTCCAAGACACATTGTATTAAAAGATCTTCTTTCTTTTTCCAAGAAAAAGACGCGAGCGCTGTCCGGTCCGAATGCTTTTTTATCTTTCCAAGTTTCAAAACTATAAATTACGACTTATTTCCATAAAACATTTTTGAGGCGCAAGTGTACGAGAGACACCGACACTTCTTCTTCTTCTTCTTTCTTATTCTCGACTATATCTCCCAAAGTGAATTCCTATGTTTTTAGGCCAATGATATATTCCCATATGTCGGTTATATCCTTTATTCCAAATCTCTCCATATTTTTCTTTATCTTTTTCTTCCTCAAAAACTATGATAAACGGTTCCAACGCAACGCATCGTACACAATGCGCGTCGTCACTCAAGAAATTACTCGCACAATTCTGTCGATTTCGCGCACAACGAACCGCGCTATTTTACGCAACGACTAAATCGAAATATATAAAACACGGAAAGATCGCCGAGGCTAATCGAGGAAATATGCAGGGAACACTACACGGAGATAGAAGTTTTCGCGGAGAATGGGAAAGCTAGGCGTCTTCTCTCTCTCTCTCTCTCTCTCTCTCTCTCTTTTTAGGGGTCGAGCTTCATAAAACACACCTCCGCGAGGCAAAGAAGAAAGTAAAGAAGAGGATAGGAAGGAGAGAGAGAGAGAGAAAGAGGAAGAGGACCGGGTAGATATCTGTAAGAAAGGGCCATTTTCGAGCTCATTGAATAGACAGCCATGATTCTATGACCGCGGGAGCGTGCCAACTCCATTGTAACCTCCTCCTCCTTATTCCCCTCTTTATCCTCAAGCAGCACTTTATTCCCTTATACTCTTTCTACTTGGGCCCCGAATCTCCTTCGTGTAATATTGCCTTCTTCGGTTCTTCTTTTTTTTTTTGCGTTAAAGAGTGAGTAGAAAATCAGTATAATTTCCTTTCTCTCTTTCTCTCTCTCTCTCTCTCTCTCTCTCTCTCTTTTACAAACGACGCTAACGTTAAGGGCCTTGCGAATCTAATAACTTGCGATAAAACACGATCTACTTTCAAACCCATCCATTACATGCCAATTTCTTTGTGCATTGCTCGCTTTTGTAGATACATCGATTTTGCCTCGTAGTTTGTCAGTTTGCGATTTCCTTTTTTTTTTTTACCTTCGACGTACTTTGAATTTACGACGGAACGAGCGTCGATTTTGAAAAGGCACTAGTCGGTGAACGAATGAAGTTTTACGTTTCGTTGCGGATGCAACGAAATGGTTTCGTAAACATCGTTACTGGTTAAGTTATCGTGGATAATTTTATTATAAAACGGGTAAGTCAAGGTCAATAGCGGCGGCTTAACATATATTTTTTACATTTTTTTTTATACACTCGCTTCTCACGTTCATTTCCAGCTCGCCTACGATTTATTCAAATTCATGATGACTAATATATCCTTACCGAGACGTTGACTAATAGACGACGCGTACGACGTCAACCGTACATATTCTTCTTCTGTTTTTTTCCATATTTTTTTAAAAAAATTCTACGTCTTTCTTTATCTCATTAAATAGAAGAAAGATACGGTTGAGTTATGAGTATTCACCTCTCGCGGACTTGGTATGATGTACACGAAGACGCTTAGAAAGCACACGCTTCGATACAAACACTTGTTCTCTCAAGAGAAGAAAGAGATAGAGAGAATATATCCCATAATCAGGTGTGAAGGAGAGCCAGTGTACCGATTCACGGGCGGGTGGACCAATCGTCGAGCGTTAATTCGCCTCTCGGTAGGAGGATACGCGATGAATACCTAAGGAAAGGAGAGCAATGGAAAACAACTCACACGGGTAATGATGTTGTCTTCTTCGGTTCGGTTTTATTTGTCCGCCGGTGCGTCGGCGCATGAGGAATGTAGCCTACAGTCCGGCTCAAAATTTAAGGCGGTCGTTGCGCAATGCGCGTATACGCTCTTGAATATATCCGGATCGAGTGGAGAAAGAAGGAAGAAAGAGAAAAAGAGGGAATAATAAGAGGCCGATCTTCCTGCGAAGAGTAAATTCGAAAACGAGTTTCCGCAAAGTACCTGTTGTACGTGTGTTACATGAATAAAAGTATCCGTATGTACGTGCGCGCGAGTGTCCGTGCAACGGACGCGTATCGAAAATGTGGCCCACGGTATCGTGGCCGCGTGTATGCCGAAAAGATTACGATCTCTTTAAATTTAGAACTTCTACAGATATATACAGAGCCTTCGCTCTCTTTTCTTCTCTCTCTCTCTCTCTCTCTCTCTCTCTCTCTCTCTTACCTCGTTTCTTCGCCGTTCTCACGTTTGCGCTTTCGCACATGTACATATCTACGCGCGTATATATGTGTGTATAAGGATTGGGAAATGGTCAAGAGTTGATTTTTATTTTATTGGAATCCGATGAAAAAGAATTATTCGTTTTTCTTCTATTTTTCCGCCAGTTTATTTGTTTTGATGTTTTTTTTTATTTTGTTCGAGAGACGAAACTTTTTTTTCCGAGACCGAGCATTATACTTCTTCGCACATAATGAAAGAGAATTATGAACTTGTGCTGCGCGATAATTTATAGTTCGATTTATATACTTAAGGAAAAGATTCTTAGTAATTTTTTTGACTCTGTGGTACACTATATTTGTAAATTAAATAATTTTTACAATTAAAACTCGAATTAAATTAATATTATTTATTGAAAATTAAATAATTGGTTATAAAGATTTTCATAAAAAATGTATTAATAAAAAAAATGAATCATTTAACGATTTTAATCAAGAATTCAAAGAAATTTCATACATTAAAATATTTACATAAACTCTGATTAAAACCAATAAAATTTATGTATAATATCACAACATTCTTTCGAAATACATTCAATTTTAAATTGAATAACTGTTTCTAAGTCATGAAAAATAATATAAAAAAAACTTTTTTAAAAATAAAATAATGTGCATCGAGTTTTTACTGAATTTTATAAATATCTAAATTTCGTTATAAAAATTAATTGAAAAATATTTTATTTTCAAAAAATTAAAATAAATCAAATCAAAGATTCAAAAAATTTACAGCGATCATTTATTTATTCGTGAATATTAAAAAGTTTTAATAAGCTTTAATAATCTTAAACACGAGAACGATCAGTTATACGAAAGATGAATCTATTCCTAAAAGCATAAGTACTCGTTTTCGAGAATCAAGATTATTCGCGGTAAACCAACCTCATTGAAAGTTGCTGTAACCCCCGGGAAAACTTGTCGTTTATATATATGTAGGGGAGGACTTCGAAAACGGCGATCAAAACGCCATGAACGTTCGTCACCAACGACTACGAGGTTAACGACGTTGAATTGGCCTTTTGAAAATACATTAGACCGACGACGATTTGAGCCTTCGCGGAGAAACGAATTTGCGTTACATAACTTTACTCGATGCTCGCAGCTGAGAGAGGGGAAAAAAAGGGAATCTTTTTTTATTCGTTATATATATATTTTTTTCTTTTTTTTTTTTTTTTCTCATTCTTCGTACGTCGTCGAACAAACTGATAAAATAGAAAAATCGTCAACGCGCGTATAGCTTTTGCTCTCTCACGCGCTACAAGAAAGAGAGAGAGAGAGAGAGAGAGAGAGAGAGAGGGAAAGGGAGAAGCCGAAAAGTATAAATTTCTTTAATGGCGCTAATAATTTCATATCGCATAATTTACTTACTGCGAAACGTAACGCCAGTAGTAGCTACCAGAGGCATTAACGAGGAGCCTAATATTTATGTGGCACCCGCGTCTTGCCCCGCGAGCTTGCCACCCAGATAACGTTGCTACTCTCTCTTTCTCTCTTTCTCTGGAGGAAGCGTGCGATTCGGCTTCTATTTCTTTGCTCTCTTCTCTCTACCCGCTATCTCCTTCATTCTTACGTCTGTACTTTAAGCAGATAAAAATCCCTTCTTCGTCGGTCGAAAGAAATAAGGGCGAGGGGGAGGAGGAGGAATGAAGAAGACGAAAAGAGAGGAAAAAAAAAAGGAAAGCAGCCGGGGTGTGTGCGCGCGTGGAAAAGCGAGAGAAGTGCGCCCGAGTTCGAGATAAAGCGAGAAAGTAAAGAATTTAGAGGTTCCGCTGATTTAGATACGCGCGAGAAAGAATGAATTTCATTTATGCAAATTGTATTTTTACCGATCTGAGTTATTTCCTTGTTTTTTCCTTTACTTCTTTTCCGCTCTTTTTTTCTCTTCTTCTTTACGAAGCGCTAATTTTTTGGAGGCTTGTAAACTATTTCGTTAAGCGATATTAGCATAAGTTCTCGCTTTATTTATTATTCTAAACATTGAAAGCGTAAACTATGTTAATTTGAACACAACGTACCTTTCGATGTAAGCAACTTGCGGTAGCAAAGTTTTTTTTTTCAATAGATATACATGTTAATTTATGATTTTTAAAAAAATACGAGAAATTGATGGTAAATTTAGATCTTACATATGATGTAAATTAAAATATTAATATTTCTCGACAAATAATAATTAATATTTTACTTCCTCGGGCATTACGTTAATAAATCTTTTGAGAATCGCAAATTATTAAACTTCACCATCGAATACGCATATATTTAATAAATTTAAATATCTTATGCAAACAAATCTTTCGATTCTCGTTAACATCGTACGAAAATAAACACGTGCGCGTGCGAATGCGTAAATTTTGAAAAAAAGAAAACCAGTTTTGTACACCAACTACACGGGCCATCAATAAAAGCTAAACAATCATCGTTGCAATAACAACGTATATATCGCGCTATAAAAACTCGACGATTAAAACAAACCCTCCCTCCCCAAAAAAAAAAAAAAAAAAAAAGGAAAAATAAAAGAGAAAAAGATATCGTCGTCGTCGTCGTCGTCGGCGGTAGGAAAACCATCGCGCGAGTGTCGCGCGTGCGGTAACAACCGTGCGTGTAAAACTCCCACAGTATATATATACGCTCGCGTAAGCGAATACATTTAGGAAGAATTTTAGTACGCGCGAGCGGCCCGAGCATTACCACCAACGTCGCTCGCGCGCGGAATATGCTCGAATTCGCGCCCCGAATGAAAAAGCTTAATGCGCCATTATTTACTCGATAGTGGACAAGCTGCTCTCTTTTCTCTCTCTCTCTCTCTCTCTCTCTCTCTCGCACGCGCGCCGTGGGGCCCACCGCGCGGTGTGGCACGTGTTTATACGCGTTTATATAACGGACGTGACGTCGTATATGCCGCGTTTCCAACGCTGCGAATGTGTGTGCGTGTACGTACTCGTGCATGAAAGAGCTGTTTTGCGATGCAGCGCGCATTACCGCGACCGGTAATGCACGCGCGCGCGCGATCCTCTTCCCCGCCTTCCTCCCCTTACGGTAGATAACGTTCTTCTCTCTTACTCTTCGCGCGCGCTTCCATCGTTACCCATCTCTCTTTCGCGCGTCCGTATCTTGGTTTCTCTTTCCACGCTGGATGCAGTACTATATGTGCAGTGTGTGCGTGTAGAAAGAGAGGGTGCAGAGAGACGCGCGTATTTTATTTAGGAAGTCCGTTGCGCGCGGCGGAATCATGCCATAATTAATGAAACTAAACTATTAATTAAAATTCCATTGTTCCATTATAAATAATTAGTCGTTAATAACGGTGACTGTTTGCGAGAAAGAGAAAAAGAGAGGGGGGAGGGGAGAGGGAGAGAGAGAGAAAGAGAAAGAGAGACAGAGAGAGAGAGAGTGAGAGAAAGGGAGAGAAGAGCGCGTAATTGGAGAACGAGGATCGAACGCGCAGCGAACCTTTGTTTGCTTTCGAATTTGATAGGTGAGTTTTAAATAGGATAAAATAGCTTCATTATCATAATGATCTTTCGATCTGTGGATTTATAGCTTTTAAAGTTTAGTATATTATTTAATGTTTAAATGATATTGATAACTGTTAAAATAGGTAACATCACATGTTTTACATGTTCCTAAAAAAAATATTTAACAAAATAGTGCAATTAAAATTTACTATTAAACTTTGAAGCCGAGTAAAATAATTTTTTTGCTTTAAACTAATTAAAAATATTTTTAATTATAGTATTTTTTAAAATAATTTTTAAATATAATTTTTTATTTGATCTAGTTATTAAAAACTTCTTTATAATCATCGCAAATTTGAATAATCAATAAATCATAAAGAAAAAAAAGAAAAAAAAAAATAATAAAAGACAAATCACCATCTTCTTTATTTCTGAGTCGAAGAGCAACGAAGGGAGCGACAGCTGGATCCTCCTAAAGTCAGAAATTTCACGCGTTCAATTAATCATAAACTTCGCCGCGGCTTCGCTGATTACTCTTGCGATGCACTTAGTCGCGTACACGCGATTACACGCCGCGAGATAGACGGATGAGGCTACGTGTCCGTAGTTAATCTTCCGCACGTCAAACAGTACAAACGACACGCGGTATACTACTCTCTGCGTTCAAACAGCGTATGTATAGGTACACAAAGAGAGAGAGAGAGAGAGAGAGAACACGATACATACGCCCAGGGGACATCGATGAGACACGATTACGCGTGCGGATGCGCGCACGTATGCGTACGCGTACGCATAAAAAAAATGTCGCGCGCGGGCGTATTTCGTATGCGAATACGAGTGACACGTACAACGTGTGCAAGAGAAAGAATAGAGAAAGGGTGGAGGAGAAGACGACGGCATCCATATTAAAAGCTTAAGCCCGCCAGCTATGAGTTGCCGTTTAGGCGCCATCGGTCAGACGACTCTCTATATAGATTGTAATAATCCTCGAGGGTTTTTTGGCCATCGGTACTTCCGTTCGGTTGACTGCGAGTTTCAAGGACAAGTGTAATTATACGACCGAGCGTTGCACTTTTTTTTCTATAGCAAGGCACGGGTAACCAAGTCCTTTAAAGTTTCGAGGAGGTCGAATACCTTTGCGACGCTCGTTGCTATTCTTGTGCTCGCGTGTGACGAGATGCGTGAGATAATTATAAACGTGACATAGATTTTGCATTTTAATTGAATGGATCGTATTCTTCGGACATTGTCGATTATAATTGTAATTATTCTTTTCCTAATTACTTTATTCAAATAGATTGATTTATGTTCATTCTGATGTTAATTTATATTTCTTGTTATTTTTAAATTTATAAGTTTAATAATAAATTACAAACATTAATAAAATTTATCAAAAGAATATTATTGTTATAGTTAATTTTTACGACATCTAATCAAATTTTTTAAATAAAATATTTTTATGAATTTGTGTAATTAATTTTTAATTTTAATTAATTTTAATAATTTGCTTTGCAGAATAATAAACACACGTTTAACAAATTTATCGACAAAAAAAAATCAAGTTTATTTTTACTCTAGCGATAATTACGTGTGTAAACGATGTCGAAACAAATTACGATTAGCATAACAAATTATAATTTTCTAGAAAAAAAAAAAAAAAAATTCATTCCGCATTAAGCAAATATGAGGATTACAAAAGCAGGCGAGATCTTCCTCCTTTCCTCCCTCCCCGCTTTTCCGCCGGTCCACCGCATAAATTTTCCGGTTAAAACGAAAAAATCCAGCATGCGTAATTCCCCATAATTTTCGCATAGATCTAAAGTTTATTTAAAGCATTCCTTGGCGAGGTTCCTCTCTTACTCTCTCTCCCTTCCTTTCATCCTTCTCCTCGCGGCGAGTAAAAATATTAGTTGCCATAGGAAAGAAGTAGTCAGCGGCAGGACATAACGAAGACACAGTGCTGCGCCGTCCAAGCAAGCAAAAGAGAGAAAGGAAAAGAGCGAGTAAAAGAGAAAGAGAAAGAGAAAGAGAGAGTGAAACATAGATAGAAAGAGAGAAAGAGAAAGAGAGAGAAAGAGAGAAAGGAAGAGAGAGAAAAGCGAACGATACGAAGCAACGGAGCGCACCGGCGCCCGTGTCGGCTCCGTCGAGGCGCCGGCGTCACTTCCGCCTCTCTTTTTCTCTCTCTCTCTCCCCCTCTTTTTGAAACTCGCCTCTCTCTTTCTCTCTCCATCTCTCTCTCTCTCTCTCTCTGTCTCTATCTCTCTCCATCCCAATCTCCCCTTTGCTCTTCTCCGGACGCGTTCGCCAACACGGCGTTTCTCCTGTGCCCGCGCCAAACTCCACCGCGCGTATATTCGCGAGCACGCGCCAGGAGCGTCGCGAGAATTCTCTATGAGCGATAAATATATATGAGCGTACGTATAAGTAAGGTGCGTTCTATATCTATGGATATAACGAGGGAGGGGAAGTATTGTATGCTCGAGACGGAATGCCGATGACCGATGGCTCGCGCGATGCTGCGCGTGTGGCCTTTTTTTTATTTTATTGTTTTCGATCGCGTCGCTATAAGAGGAGAATTTTTGGTTGCCTTTTATACTTCTGAAAATATTTACATTTATGAAGTAGTACTGTATATTTTAAAACTATTGATAAATAAAGTGCCAGTTTTTGCAACAAATAATTTTCTTTTGACAACTGATTTTTTCTTATTTTGAATATCAATCTCAATAAATTAAAAAAAATGTAGCATATAAGAGTACATAAGCAGGCTGACATATAAAGTCATTAATTTAATTGAGAAATATCATAAAATATTGAGATTTAAAAGTTTTTAAACAAACTACTATTGAATGTTATAAAACTGAATAATAATATACCAAAGAATAAGTAACATTTTTTAAAACAAAGTACTCCTCCCTTAAAAAACTTAATCAAAAATCAACTCAAAAGCCTTTTCTAAACAATCTCGATCGATCAAAAAATATCGTCACATACGCACCTTACCACACACATACATACGTAGAAAATTACGCAGTCACGGCATTTCATCCAGTCGTGCAACACGGCGTACACCATGAGTCACGGTACATTCATAGCACGCGAATTCGAAAGGCGACGAAGAACGAGACTCGACAACGCACGATATGGCAAGAAGAATAAACCGAGAAAGAATGACAGAAAGAGAGAGAGAGAGAGAGAGAGAGAGAGAGAGAGAGAGAGAGTATCGGGCGCGTGCATGCGCGAGTCGCATGTGAAATGAGCCGCCCGAGGGATGAATAACTGGTGGCAATAAGCCCACGCGAAATTACGAATCTTGTCGTTCCCCGAGTCCTCTCTTGCCCTCTTTGAAGCGTATACCATACGCACCCTCGATTATATTTAAACTTCTGCTTTTGCCCTCGATTTTCAAAGCATTGTTGCATGACCCCTTTGTATACGCGTGGTATACATGTGATATACAACGGAATGTTGCTCGACATTTGGTATTTTTTTATCTTTCTTTTTTCGGTGAACCCCACGCGTGTAAGCAGTTTTGCGTATATCTCGAATATTTTGGATGCTTATGATGAGTTTATGACTTTATTACGTACGGATAGTGTGATATTTTGTCGTATACCGAATGAATGATAGCTTTCAATATGCTGTTAGAATATTTTGAAATTATGTGTAATAAAGGATGTGAAAGAAATTTATTATAAGTTATATTCTTAGATAAATGTACCAACATTTTTTTGCTTACAGATTCATTAAAAACGATGTGTAGTATTACGTAACTTTTTAAATATTTTTACAAAAAATGAATAAAAAAATTTTGCAACATCTTCTAAGAAAGATACACGAAATACATTTAAAAATCAATGGCAAAAAGTAAGAAGCGCGGCAACACCTGTGACGAGATTAGCTTGATTGAATGAAGATTCATCGGAGTTCGTCGGGCTGTGGATTTTAACAGAGCGAGAAACCATAAGGGAACGAGAAACGAAGAAAGAGACGGAGAAGCTGAAACACCGGTCACGCCGACTGCAGCTTTAGACACGCCGTGAAAGAGAGAAATACAGACACATTCACACACATGCACTCGCCTGCACACGTGTGTGCGTGCTTACGTGCGCATGTACACGGTACCGCGCTTTGGAGAACAAGAGCGAGAGAGAATACGAACGAGAGAGCCGCCGCAAGTGAGAGGGAGAGAGAGAGAGAGAGAGGGAGAGAATCCAGACGTTGGTAGGATATTTATTGTAACGAGGACTTATGGCGACAGATTTAGGAATTAGGGTATCGCGGCAGGGCCGGTCCTCGGATCCCTTTCTCTCTCCCTCTACGAGAAGCGAGAGAGAGAGAGAGAGAGAGAGAAGGGGTTTCCATGGAGGTACTGTGTGTGGTAAGCGCGCGATACACGCGGTCCGCGCTTATACATAGCCGGTGCAGGACGACGCATATATATATATATATATATATATATATATACGTATAGAGAGAGAAAGCGTCTCTTGGGTAGGTGCGCGAAAGCGCATGGAGCCACGTGATACCGCAATAATCCACGTGGATTATCCTTGGCGCTCGCGCGTGTTTCTGGAACACTTCGAGCCTGCGTCGAGAGAAACGCACCCGCGCGCGCGCTCGAGAAGTTCGAGCTCTATCGGTGCCGTAGCTCTATACGCGCATGTATATACGCGTATGTATATAAGCCGCATGCGTATATAAACGTATACGTATGCAGAAGGACTACTATCGCAGGAACACTCGATTCTCGTTGGACTCGAGCTGTTTTCGCCTCGATAAGTGTGGCGGTTACGATGCAACAATAAGCGCGCGCGCACACGGGAGAACGATTTATCGTCGCGGCGCCAAGACTTTTAAGAGAACAATTTTTCATTTCTACGCTTTTGTTTGACTCTTTTTTCTTTTTTCTTTATCGTCGTATTTTTTTGTTTTTAATCGACCCGCGAAATATGATGAAACTCGCGGTTATTGCTTTCACAGCATAAAAATTGAAATAATTAAACGCCACGCTTGTAAATTTTCAAAGCACGCTTGCACATGTAGAGACGAGTGTGTAAAGAAATTATAAATAATACAAACAACGATGCGCGATGTTAGAATTAAAAAACCAAATGACTCCTTATCGGGGTTAGCTTATCGGGGTAAAATCGAAAACGCACGTCGCGCGCAACAAGAAGGAAGTTACCGAGCGCAGGTGCAAAAAAAGAAGAAGAAAAATAAAGAAAAAATAAATATATAAATGGAAAATGTTGAGCGTCGATGCATTGCGCATATAATCCCTTATAAAACTCGCAGCTCGCGATCAGACCGGTAGATAAGTGGCTCGCGCGTCCCGCGCGCACATATGAGCGAGCTAACGCGCGCGTGCGCGATCGCGAAACGAGTTAAACGTCGCGAGGGAGCGAGACCGAGAGCGAGACTGGACTATCGTTCGTTTATGCTTCTTTCTCTCTCTCTCTCTCTCTCTCTCTCTCTCTCTCTTTTTCTACGTGCGGCAAATTTATAACCACTTCGCGCGTCGCTCGTGCGTATATAACGCTGCCGCGTTGCCGCTGTAGTAGCAACGCGCCGCATCCTAGCGCGGAAAACGTCGCGCCTGGATGATTTACTTCGGCCGCTGCTGCTGTATTACACTGCAAACTTTCGCGCGAAAAAGTGCGCGTGTACATAAATGCGTGTGAGCGCGAGGGAAAGAGGATCGAGCGAAATAATCGATGAGCGTTAAACTTAACAACGACATAAGTAAAAAAAAAACAAAATGGAAGCTTGAATAAAAAAATTGTAGTACTTTCAATTTGCTTGCGTTTTTCAAGATGATCGTGATGGTACATCGATATTATATTCTGTTTTTTTACTTGAAAACGATTCAATATATCTTGTCGGTGATTTGCCAATTAACATTAGTTAAGAGTGAAATCAATGACAGTATTAAAAAATTTATTTCACAATTCAATAGGATATTGTTTTATAAATTTTTTCAAAATTTAAATTCTTGAATATATATCGCAGTATTCAATTTTAAAACAAATATGTTATTCTTAAGATAATGTCGAAAATTACAATATCTTTTAAAAATACGCTATGTAGTTAAGACTTGTATGTAGAACAGTAACAGACAATAAAAACATAATTTTACAAGTTGCTCGTGTTCATTATTCAACAAATTGCAATGAATGTCTACCTGTTTTACCCTAGGATATGCATGATCAACGGCATAATTGAAGAAACGAAAAAGAAGACGAAGAAGCGTATTGAGAGAAATAAGTCGAATGCGTGGTAGAAAAATCATAAAAGAAAACGAAAAATCGTTGCACGCGTGTGCGCGTGCTTGAACGTGGGGAAGTTTTATCACGCGCGTGCGGCGCACCGAGTACTAAAAAGAGCCAGCATCGGCAGCTCGTGGGTAAAGCCAGCGTTAAAAGAGATACAGAAGTACACAAAAAGAGAGAGGATCGCGTACATACATCGGCATTTTCGTACGCTCCTCGTTCCTTTCGCATCTATAGTATATACGTATGCGTTCGGAGAGGGAAAAGACGAGCGAGTTGTCGCGTGTCGGAGAGTTTACCATGCAGCAACGATGCAGGTAGTAGTTGTAGTAGTAGGAACACTAGGGGGTTGAAAAAGACAGCGAGAAGAGAGCGAAACAAGGATGGTGGCTGCATAGCGCAACCGAATGAGCCTATGCGAGAGATAGAGAAAGAGAGAGCTTTTGGGAGGAGAAAGAGCAAGAGCAGCAGCGGCAACGGCAGCAGCGTCAGCGAAGCAGAGGAGGAGAAGGAGGAGGACAGAAGCGGTGGGGGTGTGCATTGCGGATTTATTCCCGCCAACACATTCATCATGGCGGATTTAGCTGAACCCGTAACGCATGGCCGTGGATATATATCTGCTTCCATCCCTGCGCGCTTTACCTCTTCCCCGTACCTCCTCTCCCGTCCTGCACCACCACCCCTCCCCCCTCCCTCTTCGCGACCCCTTGCCCTTTTCCCATCTCTCTCGTACAAGTTCGCTTCTCTGCGTTACCATCGTCGTCTATGAGCTATCCCTCCTCTCTACCCTCGAGCCGCGAATCCCTCTCGATCTTTTTTTCATTCTCTCGTTTCGTCTATCTCTATCTCCCTCTATCTTACTCTTTTTCTCGGAAACTCATCCCGCATTCCGACAAACCTCTCTTTCAATGACTTTCCAACTCTTCCGCAGTGTGCTGTACGCCTCCCAATGCTCGAACGATTTCAAAGGAATGAAAGTTCCGATAATTACAGCTACGCGTAGCGATGGAGAATCGCGCTCGGTATTTTTTCAGCTTTTTTTTTTCTTATATATTTTCTTTTCCATTAATTAGTAATTTTCGTGTTTTTAACAAATTTATGTAATGAAAATAAATTAGCGTGACGTAATTTTTTTTTTTCTCTAAAAGTAATTCTTTCTACGAATTTTCGTGACAGAGTAAAATTTAAAATTAAAGTGTACTTTTACAATAATTTCTTTTATCTCAAAAACGAATATAAAATTATTGATGGCGATATTTGAGAATAAAAATTTATTAATTATTTATTATTATATAATAATGCAACATAAATAAAATATATATATATATATATACAAGAAAAACAAAATCTTTACCTGCAGCAATTTATTACGAAAACTTTCATTATCTACATATTTTCTGCGCAGTCACGAAGCCTCGCGGATAAAGGGCCAAGCCATCGGTCACAGACCTATTATTTAGACCGATAAGTGGTTGGAGTGCACGCGGAGGGCAGTTAAGAAAATAGAGAGATCTCAAAGTTAGCGTACAAGAAAGAAGAAATAAGGAATGAGAAAGAAAGAGAAAGAAAGAAAAAGAAAACGTATTTCTCGCAAAAGATGTCTTGACCTTTCCGACACGCATGTATATACATGAACATATAGATCTACGGGTTGTCTCGTACGCGTATACGCCCGTCTTTTCTTATACGCACGAGGAGGGGGAAAAAAAAGGAGCAAGAGTATAGAAAGAAATGAAGGAAAAGAGGCTCTTTTGGTAAACGTAAATGCCTCTTTAATAAATCCTTGCATGCTATCAGCAGCTGATCGCCATGCATCATGGCCACGTAGCGTCGACGGAACCCTCGAAGCCACTCTTCTTCTATATCCTTCTACGCTCTCGCACGTACACACACACACACACACACACACACATACCCACACACACGTGCGATCGAGCGTATACCCCCTTGTTCCCTAGATACGATATTATGGGGATCGGCCATAAGTCTACGGCTCATCCATCTACATTTTATCCCGGAGAGAAAGCGAGTTCTATGTACATATATATATATACACATATTGAACGAATCGCTCCTTCTTCTTCTTCTTCTTCTTCTGCTTTTTTTTTACCTCTCGATGCTTATAAGCGAGGATAGAAAGGAGAGCGGGGCACAGCGTCAAATCTGATCTCGGTCTCTCTATACATCGAGATTCCAATAGCGTGGTGGCGTTATCAGGGAAGAGGGTGAGCTTTGTGTCGATGAAGGATCGCGTGGCGACGAGCCACTTTCCTCTCGCCGCTCTTCTTTTCGTATATATTTCACCTATATACGTATAAATATATGTATACGCACACGTATATTATCATTTCACGTGAATCATTTCTCTCTCTCTCTCACGTAGATCGTTTTTCTTTACTTTGGCCTTTTTTTTTTTCTCTCTACTTAACTCACAATGTATATACGCTAGCGGGTCTATGCGCGTAGCGCGTAAGCGATGTTTTATTAATCTCTCGGCCTTGATGGTGTGTACATGTACGATGTTGACCGAGCTTACGGTTGAGAATAAATGTACATCGCGTGGCATGGATACGTTGTGATACCTTATATCGATGATTAGACGCTTTATTTTATATTGAATCGATTTATTTACGCTCTGCGTGTATCGTAAGCTAGAAAAATATGGACCGAGATGGACCCTCGCACGATTTCTTTTTTCTTGTTAAAACAAAAGTAAATTGAAAATATTTAATATGTAAAATTTTTGAACGGTGTTTATATTAAATAAATAAAGTATAATAAATAAAAAATAATTAACACTTTACTTTATGTGAACGGCTGATTAAGACTAGAAAACGTAGCTGATGATTTGTGCCAAGCGATATGTATGTGTAAAAAGTACTTTTCAAAACTACAATCATTAAGTCACTGTAATATACAATTTTTTAAATTTAATAAACTATAAAAAGGTATTATTGCAATTCATATTGCGAACAAATTCTTCAATTAAAATTAAATATTGCACGATGATATTATTGCAACGGCGATACTCGTTCAATTTAACATTGCACACTTTTGACTTTTTTGTAAAAAAATAGAAAAAAAAAACACGACGAACGGCGAACGCGAAGAGATAAACGAAAAAGAAAAACGAAGATAACGAAGGTGAGACGACCGCGGGAATAATCCACGAAAATGCACCGGGCAACGAAAAACCGACGAGGTCGACATGCTCACGGTAAACTGGACGGAAGTGAGAGACACGCCGTACGATACGGACAACTTCGCAAAGGTATATTATAGGTGTGTAAAGCGGGGAGTGTAATACCGTTGCTCGTATTGTCTCTTTCTCTCTTTCTCTCTCTCTTTTAGTCTTGCGCTCCCCTCCGACATTTTTGAGAGGAGCTCGTTGTGTAAAGTAACGACAGCTGCTCTCTAAAATACAAAACATTACGAGAATGGGAGGGGAAAAGGAAATGCTCGCGCGACAAAACGTTGCGCTCTTCTCCGTCACCTTTCTCTCTCCCTTGTGCCACGTTTCCCCCCGTCCGGTTGCCTCGTAAAATGGCCGACTGTATGCCGCTCGTTATGCGTTCGGTCGTATTAATATAATTTTGATAGCGTGAATTAAACGGTAAAGCTTATTTTTATAACGGACGATTTCTATCTTATCGGAATCGCACGTATACATAAAATATAATTTATGAATATATAGGAATATTTTGTTATTCGTATATTACATTTGCGCTTGATAAACAAGCAAAATTGCATTATAATAATAATCGTGTAAAAATATTCGCGAAACGACTCGAAAGCGCAAACCGAAACCGTCGGGCAGGTAAATTTAACAACGATAAATCACAATTAGCGTGATTTAACAAGCGTTAAAAATCAAAAAGTAAACATTCTCTCGAAATAACAAGTTGGTTAATTGCGTAAAATTTTACGACAAAGGGCTTCCTTCATCTCGAACGAAGAACAAAGCCGTCTAACTACTCGTCGTTACAATGGCCGCTTCTTAACGCAGACAACGTGCAAACTAACGGGCATCTCTCGGGATAAAAATGGACCGTGACGGGGGATGAAGATTTGTTTGATTTTTCGCGAAAGCAAAAAACGATTTTACACGGTTTCGGGAAAACCGAGCGCTTTTAATCATGGGGATATTCTATATTCGCGTACCTGCAATAAACGTATAAATAAATACGCTTCTTCTCGCGGATAAATTGTTGATTTTATTTTAAGAAACTTTCGTTTCGTAACTTGCGCATTAGCATAGTTTTAATCATCATATTTTTATAAATATACACACACGTGATTTAAGCTTATATAAGTGTGATATACTTGTTATTTGATTCTTAAAATGTTTACAATAAAAGCGATACAAAAGTTCCAAAGGTAAATAATACGACTATCCCCTTTTAACTCGATATAAAATAAATTCCCGCGGTAAACTTTTTCAAATAATCCATTGATAACGTATCCGAGCGAGAAAGAAAATGATTCGATTTTCGTAAGCCATGAAAATTTCATGAGCTCGCGTCCTTTATTCTCATTTTCTTTTTCGCGACTGGCTAAAGCTACCGCACGAATTTAAGCGATGCGAGATAAAATTTTTTTTTCATACTTTTTCGCCGAGCGAGCTAAAAGACGACTCGGGGAGTCTTCTCCGTCGTTATGTACGCGAGAGAAGGCAAAGAGAGCAACGGTATAGAGAAGCGCGGAAGAGACGGAAAGAATGAGTCCGCTCCGACCCAAATACGAGAAAGCATGTACCGGTGAAAAGTTGGCTCGTCAATCAGCGAGTGAAGCCGGAAGGAAGGAAACGGAAGTTCCGGGAGACTTTTTCTCTCCCTATCTCTCTCTCTCTCTCTCTCCCTCTCTCTCTCTCTCTCTCTCTCTCTCTCTCTCTCTCTTTCGGTGTATATATTTTTGCCTGCGATGCAGTAGAATTCGTATATCTTCTTATACTCGCGCGGGATTAACTCCCTTCCTCTCTCTCTCTCTCTTTCTTTGCTTTTTCACCGACGCGCTTGTATATATACCGTAGCGTCTCATTTTCTCTGTTTACTCGTCGTTCGTAGGTATACACGTATAAGCGGCCGCGTCGGCGAGTACAAAACATCCGCGAAGCTGCGTGGGAGTCGTCGTCGATGCGAGAGTGCGACTTTATCGTTTTATTTCTCTCGCTCTCTCTCTCTCTCTCTCTCTTCTTTTTTTGCTTCGAAGAGAAGAAATGTTACTGCTTTTCTTTGCGGATTG
Source organism: Chalcis sispes (assembly GCA_949987625.1). Lineage (NCBI taxonomy): Eukaryota > Metazoa > Arthropoda > Insecta > Hymenoptera > Chalcididae > Chalcis > Chalcis sispes. The sequence continues at coordinate 12,179,291 of OX465097.1, forward strand.
CCGAAATGTTAAATGTACACAAGAGAAAGAGAGAGAGAGAGCGAATGCTCGTGATAAATATAAATATATTTTAAACTGAACTTGAATAACTTGGACATGTTGTATACCGATAACCTGAATACTTTGTATCCAACTTGTTTTATTCGTATTTTATGAATGTAACTTTTATTTTTTATTGCTTATTTTAGTTGGCTTGAAAATGTTATTATTACTCTAATATTTAACACAATTTAATAATTTATTCTATTGTTAAACTATTTTCAAAATAATTAAAAACTATTTATTATCAAACTGTATTCTACAAATAATATTTTACAATTATTTCATAAAATTTCAAAATAATACTTCCAGACTAATTAAAGTTAAAAAACATTAGTTAAACACCACAAATGCTGAAATTCGAAGATCATCGTGCATAAATTTTAAATCGCGTTCGATGAATCAAAAAGACTTTCAATTAAAAAGTATAAAACTATATCGAACTTCACACCACGCGTACAAAAATAATTGCCGCTCGTCGCAGCAAGAAGCACCCCGCTTATTAAAACCTCTCAAAAAAAAAAAAAAAAAAAAAAAAAAAACCAAGAAAGAATAAAAAAAAAAAAAAAAACGGCAATGCACTCAAGCTCAAAGCATCGATCGTCGCAAGTGTAGCGGCTCGCAAAAAGAACGCGCGGACTTACGCAGACATCGTCGCGACGAAATTTCAAGAAAACAAAGTTATGCCGCGAAGCTACTTCGTAATCGGTGCGCGCGAGGCGCGGGTGCGCAAAGAAATCGGGCGCGCGAGTGAGAATTAAAGTGGAAAAAGAAGGTGCGAAACTTATACGCGACGAGTTTCTCCCCCTCCCCCTCCCCCCTTTCGTTCGCTCTATATATAGAAAATTCAACCAACAGGTATCGAGAGATCGATTAAAAACGCTTGCTTCACACCAAACGACTCGCCTCGCTCGATCGTTTCCCTTTTTTTTTTTATATCTTTTTTTTTTTTTTTTTTTTTTTTTTTTTTTTTTTTTATCTTTTTGTTCGCGCGTCGCCCCGCTAATAAAACGCCGCGCTTCTTTCGTTCATTTGCGAGCGCGGTATTTTTCATCGCGTACTTTCCAACGCCGCCCTGGGAATCATTTATCGCGTGTTTATATATATATGTATATACGTGTATATCCGCGAACGATCCGATTACGCGTATTACGCCGCTCACGCGGCGAATCCGGAAAAAGAGGGATCGAAAAAATTTACGCGGCGGAATAATATAAAGCGATTTCTCGGAGCGCAACGAGTCCCAACGCGAGAGCGAATTGCGCGAAATGTTTGAAGAAAAAGTTGCTCTTTATACATCGAGAGGAATTATTACTAAGTGACCAAGACATTTATACCGTGAATCGCGTTGCGAAAGAATTTATTTGCACTTTTAAAAGTAATTGGTTGGCTTTTTTTTTTTTTTTTTTTATGAAACTACGAACTACGAGTTGGCGAATGATCGAGCGAGAAGATATTTATGAACATTCGTAATCGGATAATTAAAAGCTTTGCTCATATTTTACGCATATAGAAAAAGTTTTTGAATTATCTTTTTGTTCATCATATATGTAAAGATACTGTATGTTTGTAATTAAATTTAAGTAAATGATATTGAATATTTGATTGAATATTAAATTAAAGAATTTCAAGAAAGCTATCAAATTATTTAAACTTATCTCGAAATTAATGTTCGGTAAATAATTATAGAACTTGTAATTTTCACTATTTTTAACTTTAGCGCCGTGCAAAAATTTAAACAATTATACGCATAAGCAATTTCGTAAGATAAACAATTACCAATGCGAATAAATAAAATTACTGCTTAGACGATAAAACGAAGAAATAAATAAATAAATAAGAAATACATAAAACATTAGCTTATCAACGATCTGTAATAAAGTTTATACATTGTCAAAAATTTCACATGGTAACTTCGCGGAGATCTTGGCTCTGATAACGTCTCCACAAATCATCTTATTATCCGAAAGCCTTAATGCAGCAAGAAACTCCAATTAATCTTTATCAAATCGGAAAATCAGAGAAAGAAAATATATATATATATATATATATATATATATCGTACTTCACTCACTCACTCACTCTCTCTTTCTCTTTCTCTCTTACTCTCTTTCTCTCTCTCTCTCTCTCTCTTTCTCTTTTTTCTTTGCTAAGCAATCTTCCACGGAAAGGAAAACTCGAGTTTCACATAGCTCTTATTCTACGCCATCGCGATGAAAAACACGCGTACGTCTTACACTCTCCGGCGAAATTTTTATCCTTCAAACCTGTGTTATATACCTGTGCGTGTGTGTAAAGCTTGTATGCACTTATAACATACGCACACGAAACTCTTTCGCTCATACAAGACTCGAGTCGGCATTAAATCATTCGAGCGCGACGCTTATACGTATACAAGGCAGGTAGATTTTTCCATCCTCGCGCTCGTAGCTTTTCCGCTGAAGCTTCTCCGCGATGTACGTATCTCGTTGCGAGGATCGCGACGTCGTTTACCAACTTGTCTCTTTTCTCACACTCTCTCTCTCTCTCTCTCTCTTTCTCACCCTAACGCAGTCGAGCAACAAATCCGGTGACGCGCAACTGCGACATATATATATATATATATATATATATATATATATATATGCACACACACGCGTACATAAAAGTGAGCGAGTGCCTCGCTGCCCACATCCCCATCGGTCCGCGTTATCTGTCGAGACTATCGCCGCCGGAGTAAACAGCGCCGTCGACTTGCTCCGCGAACCAGATAAGACCAAGAGAGAAAAAGAGAGAGTGAGAGAATGAGAAACATAGATATATATTATGGACGCTCCGCGTACCCGATCTCCGCACCTAGCAAGAAAATCGTCGAATCGGCGACGCTTGTTTCTTGTATATATATATATATATATATATATATATATATATATATATATATATATATATATACATTTTTTTTTTTTTGTTATTTTTTTATGTTTTTTTCACGCGGTATAAAAACGCGACGGGGGCGTTAGCGCGAATGTGTAGCAACGTTGTCGTCGTCGTCGTCGTCAGCTCGGTATACGTATAGCATAAGAAAGCAAGGACGGAAGTCGGTTTGCAAGCCAAGCACCGAGCAAAGGCGGCGCCGAGCAACCCCTTATTTTCTCCCCATCTCCCCTTCCTTCCCGTTTCGTCTCTCGGCGATCGTTCTCAAAATCTAGCTTACGCTGTACTATTGTTGATGTATACATATATATCCGCGTATATACAACAGTCGCGGACGGTTGCGATACGTCTGTGCCGAAAAGTGCAAGCGTTAGAAGATGGGACGTATGTACCGTGTGGTCGATGTGTCTCAGTTTGTCGTATGTATACGTATCTATACAGTAGCTTGGCAATGGCGCATTCGTGAATAATTTAAAACTACTACGTAAAGGTTTGGTTTATGTAATTTATTCGGATTCTATTTATTTTATTACTATAATTTTTTATTGGATATCTATCATTATTCCAATCTAAAGTATACGTAATTTATTAACTAGTTGTTATTTCAATTTTCGAATACTGAATTGATTTTGAAAAATTTCGTCGTTTATCATTTAAGATTTTCAAAATATTACTAAAAAAATGCACTAGGGACGGAAAACAAGTGTTAAACAAATTAACTTTTTTTTATTACCATCGTAAGTATCAAAATGGTCTCTTTTAAAAATTACAAAATTCGAGCGCGACGATAATTTTTCAAATTTTTTTTGTTTGTTCCAATTTTTATTTGTTTGTTTCTTTAATTCTCCTGGCATGTAAAAGTTATAGGCGTATAGCGATGAAAAAAGGAGAACGAGTAAAATAAGTGTAGAAGAAAAAAAGTGGGGACGGTCCCAAAGAAAAAGCCATTTGATACATTTATCTAGAAGCGGGGAACGCATACAATTCTCACCCCCTTCGTCAGCATCTTTTCATAGCGTCTCGAGCATCCACGGATTTTTCCGTTTCGCGCGGCGACGGCGTATACGCAGTCGTGTTATTTCTCTCTCTCTGCATCCCTCTGTTTCTTTCGTCGAATATACCCTGCCCCCTCTCGAATGTTGCGCGATTCATCACGTCGCGTACATAGTCTACTCCCTCCGAAGGAGGAAACGCTCTTTCGCTTATCGCTCCTTCGGTACACGAAGTCTTGTCTCTTCCGGTCGACGACGAAGATTCGGCGCGTTGTAGAAACGGCCGACGGAAAATTTTCCTTTTCTTACTCGCGCCCGCCGACGATGGAGATGGAAAAAGAAGAAGAGAGCGAGAGAGAAAAAAAAGAGAGATCCTGGCAAGATGCCGCACTCTACCGAGAAATGGTCCCTCTGACCCAGCCAGATTTTTTTCTCCCTCCCTCTCTCTCTCTCTCTCTCTCTCTCTCTCTCTCTCTCTCTCTCTCTTTCTCTCTCTTTTTGTTCGAAAGAGAGCTGGCAGACGCACGAGCCTTGGTGAATGTATATCATGCGACGGACTGCCTCCTCGAATGTGAGGAATCGATTGCTACTCAGGGCTACTAAAGTCTACAGTAGCATCTAATAATTCTTTTCGCGTAAAAGGAAAAATTTTTACTATATTTCTTTTAATGAGATGGCTCTCGGAATTCATTGCTCCGATTGCTATAAATCGGATCGTATATTTTATATAAAAATTATCTGATATTTATAAAAACTTTAAGGTTTGTTAATATTTATTTTATAATTTACGGATTGTAAGCTTTGAAAAATTTGATAATTTACTTTTATAAAGCTTTTTATAAAATAATTGGTAAAAAAAATTAAGTAATAGAGCTTAAAGTTATAAAATGCAAAAGTATAAAAAATTATTCTAATCAAAAAATAGAATTTATGCGTATACTTAGATAAACTATTCAAACGATTAATAGTATTAAAAAATATAATCGTTATTTTTTACGATATATATTTTTTAAATTATTAAGCATCAACATCCAATAAAAAACAAGGTCTTCAAAAACTTTATCAGCATCTTTACGATGTACAAAAACTAGTCGATTGCCGCTACATGTCTCTCTTTTTCTCTATTGCCCGCGCTCTGTCTTTCTCTCTGCGCTTGCAACGAATTAATTCAAGAGCGTTATATTTGAAATTCAGATGCCATTTTCATTGTAAGCAAGCAAGCAAGCGAGCAAATTTTTTCTCCACTATTTTCGCGCGGCAAGACGTCGTGCAAGAGAGAGAGAGAGAGAGAGAGAGAGAGAGAGAGAGAACACCGCTCGCTTACTCGCGATCCTGGTAAAACCGCAAGCTGAGAGATGGTAGCGAGAGGAGGATAAGGGGTTACGCGATGCTTTATTTTGGCGTTATTTCAGAGGGCGCGTATACGTCGAGTTATTATGCCGCTGTCAGCAGCCGCACGCTACCCTTTTCAACGGCCGATCTGCATAACCATCATGGTTTCCCTGGCTTATACTTTCCAACCGCCTGCACCCTTTTCTTTTCCCTTTTCCCCTCCCACATACTTTTTCTTTCGCTTTTCTTCGCTTCAATTTGCTGCGCGGTGTTAACGCCCTTTCTATACTCGTTCTCTTGGACAGCCTCTAGTCTTGTGTATTTGCTGTTTTGGATGTAATATACAAATGCTGCTTTTGCGTTAATTGCATGTATATAAGTTTTCACGTATGTATACGTCGAATTTTAACAATGATTTATTTTAGTTCAAGTTTAACATTCGAAAATTTATTTTACGTTAATTAAAGTGAATGATTGAAAAATTTAATTAAAATGCGAAAAACGCTTTAAATTTATTGATTAATAAAAGTAATCAAATATGACGTAAATTGTAAAATATGTGTACCAAATATACGTTTCTTATTTTAAAATTATGTTTTTATAAGTAAACAAATAGCCATCTGTATTGATATACTCGCGCCAAATTGAATAAGTTTAAAAGTATATTAAAAGTACAACCAAGAAAAGAAGAACTAAGAGAATTTTTGCCCATCGCTCAAACGAGAAAGAACGCGAATATATATATATACATAGTATGAGAGAAAAAGACAAGAGGGGAAGCAGAAAAGCGATTACAAATTAACTCCACGGCGCTTCTTTCGCTCGGGTCATTATTAACGCGCGAAGCAGTGCACCCTCGGGGCTTACCGACAATTATTGCGCTCGCGCGCCTTCCTTTTGTTTCTCATTCGCTCTCGGCGTCTCCATCGCAAGTGCCACATCTAAAGCTTACCGAGAGTGGCCGTCTCTCGTCCTTTACTATACTATACTCCATTTTTCTTTTTTGTTTATTTTTTTCTCCTTTTCCTCTTTTTCAACCCCCCCCTCCCCAGCCTGCGTGCTCGCGCGCGCGAAGTGAACTCGGTGTCGCGTTACGCTTTTTCGTACGTATATATATATATATATATATATATATTTACGAGGAGCGCCGAAGATGGATCGTCGGAAACGTCGCCGCTGTCGTGCTATGGCGCGACTCTCCCGAGGCGGGACTCGATCTTGTCGGAATATTTGGTTACGCGCCGATGAAACGATTATTGCTCTCTTTTGTGTCGTTTCGTGCGATAGGATTATATAGGCAGATGGATATACTTGCTGTACAACCGGAAAGACGCAGGGTAAACGATATGCGCCGTTGTAAAGATTTTTTTAAATGAATCGTTCCATGATTATGTTTAAGTTAGAAATGGCGGTTTCTTAGTTTTAGGAAACGTCGTTCGTTTAAAATGGTATTTTTGATGCCGTGTAATATTTGATTTTATAAAAAAATTTTATATTATTCATTGGTTAAATAAACAAAAAAATATGGGATATTTTTATAAAATAAATTACCTCATTTAAAATTTAAATTTTGATAAAAAGTCCAAACAATACAACACAACAAAGTATATGTGCAACATTTTTATCTAAAAATATTTTTCATAATTGATCTATTCAATAATTTTTCAAAGATTTTCTTTAAATATTTTTTACATACGCTACTATTCATTTATTCGAAAATATAAAATCCATATCCGTATCCGCAGATGCATCCGCACAACTTCGGCTTTTCTTTTCGAAAAAAAAAGGCCCTCCGAGGGTTAATTTCAAGGCCGAAATAAACGTGGCTTTTCTAGACAACTCGAATAAAAAGAAAAAAAAATGAAAGAAAAAAAAAAAACGCCGTCTTGAAGAAAAAAGCGAGCGGTTTAGATTTACGACACCGACGGCATTGGTTCCACACCTACGGTCCGAAAAATCAAGAGACAAGAAGAAGACTCTTGGGCGCACGAAGAGTCGGCCGACGATTCACAATATAGTCCCGTTGCCTTTTTTTTTTTTTTTTTTTTTTTTTTTTTTTTTTTTTTTTTTTTTTTTTTTTCAACTGCAGGGTGATAAAAGTTCGTCGGGCGCACCGTGTCGAAGCGAGATACGTTTGCCCGAGAGGATCGACGTTTCCGCAAACAGCCGTTCGTGTACCGTTAGGTCTGTTCTGTTTTTCTCTCTCGATTGTCTTTGCCACTTGCCCTCGCATACATTTTGGGACTCAAGGTTCTTTTTTATTTCTTTTATTTATTTATTATTATTATTTTTTTTTTCCTTTCCCCACGGCTTTTTGTGCGGAAAAATTTTTCGCGGTTGCGCAAGAGAGAAAGAGAGGTGCGTCGGCAAAAGCCGACGAAGAAAGTATGAGAGGAAAAACGAGTCTACACGCCGAGACTACTTTACGCATTCGCAGGCGTATCACGTTTGCTCTACTTCTCTTCATTTTGCCCGCGGCAGGTAGAAAGGGAGAGAGAGAGAGAGAGAGAGAGAAAGAGAGAAGCGCGCAGGTACATTCTTTCTCTCCCGAGGTGGCGATGTTTTGCACGTTCTCTTATACCTGGAACTTTTCGCAAGTAGATAAGGTGATACTTGCAAGGACGTGTAACGTGTCATTCTTTTCTAATTTTTAATTTACTGGAGTAGGTGCGTTTTCGAGAGGCTTTTGTCACGGTTTATTTAAATGGAGGTCAGCAGCAATTTTACGTGCGGCTTATTTGCCTATTGATCGAAGGTCATGTTGTGCATTCTTTTGCTTTGTTTTATTAGTTTTGAGTATAAAATTTTTTTTTTTTTTTTTTTTTTAATATTGTCGAATAAAATGTAAAAAATTTAATATTCTAAAAACAAAACATTGAAATATTTAAAAAATAAAAAAGTTTCCTATAACCGCATTAATTTTTCATTTAAGGCATTAATTTAAATCAAGCTCGGTGTTTAATATTAATGGCTTTTCATATAATCAAAATAATGAAACGTAACACTGAGTATATTCCAATTTTAATGATAATTTATGTAAGAACTTCAACTTAATAAAGTAATTGTACGAATAAAAGGAACATAAACAATTTATCCCATCGAGTGAATAAAAGGGAAATATTTCAAGCATAAGGATATATCCTACCTCTCAGTATAATTAATCCAAAGTCAATGACTCGAAAAATGTAATTCGACTAATTAATAATACGCGCTCTCATCGGCCCATTCACGAACCTCAGCGTCTCGGCCAAATTACCGGTGTACATCGTTCGAACGAGCGGCCATTCAACGTTCCAGCGGCACTTTCTTTTAAATATGTATATATATACATATCGTAATGTATATATATGTACATGGTAATTTTCGTCCGAAAGCTACTCGGTGCAGAAATATAAAATAACCTCCGTTTAACATTAGAGCCTATCGATTATCACCAATATATCGTCGTATACACTCCTGGATATTTAATTCATAATCGAGCTCGACGTTGGACGTAACGAGTTCGAGGAGCCAACTAAGCCGAATTTCTCTCTCTCCCTCTCTCTCTCTAATAATTCGCAAAACGTAACGGCGCGTCCTGCCGGACTGTTGTACTCGAAGCTGGATTCGTGCCCGTGAAGATGAGAAAGAGAAAGAGAGAAGTAATAGGCCGTCGCGAAAACGAGAGAAAGAGAGAAAGAGAGAAAGAGAGGGAGATAGAGGAAGGAACGAAGGAGGGAAGGCCAATTAGAGGGCGGAAAGATTTATCTGCGGGCGACGGGTGTGCAAGCGCCCGGTATATAAGGGGGTTGTACGTACGTCGTGGTACCGACTGTCTTTCTTCCTTTCTTCCCTCTGTTCTCTCGCTTGTATTATTCCACGGTCCAACGCCTCTTCCCTATCCTATAAGCGACGTTTTCTCCCTCCCTCTTTCTCTCCGTCTTCTTCTCTCTTGAATTCGACCCTCGCGAGGACTTTCGCGACAAGGACGAGGACCGGCTGCCAAAGCGAGCCTATGTGCTCTTTCTATCTTCTCCATCTCCTCTTTCCTTCTTTTTACCAAGATACGATATACATATCGGCTGTATAGGCCAAAACAGACTTTTGGCGCGTATATGAACGTTATTATAAAAGAGAGTAAGAGAGAGAGAGAGAGAGAGAGAGAGAGAGAGGCAGAAGGGGGGATCTTTGACCAAAGCGAGATCAGACGACATCGATTTCCGGATATTTCGGGATTCGCCGCCGCTGAACGGTGAATTATGCAGCCGATAGCTCGTTTAAAGGGAGATTCATTAATTTATGAATTTTAATGATTTATTTGCGTTGAAATTTTCGGCCAAAGAGCTTGTACGGGATAGAAAGAGAGGAAAGCTATTTAATCGGTTGAACGATTATTTTTTAAATTTATTTCTCATTATTAATAGACGATGATTTTATTTCATGAATAAATATTAAAATATCACAAAGATACAGCACAATTAGTGTTAATCGTTGTTAAAACAAGAAAAAAAAAAAAAAAAAAGTAGGTAATGAAATGCATTTCGAAATTTTACAAATTTTATGAACCGGCGACGATCGACAAAATTTTAAATCGTTCGCAATAAGCGAAAAAGATGACGCATAATTAACGTTAAAAATATCCAGCATCAACGGGTCGATTCAACATCGCGAGAACCGCGAGGAGTTGCAAAAGCCCTCGGTGTATACGAACGATAAAAAAATACAAAGCAAGAGGTGCGAGGTGGCGGTGATGCCTTTGCGAGTAATCCTTTGCGAAAGACAGCGGTAGCTCGGGAGATGCACAGTCGTGGCACTGTGTTCAGAATTATTTTAATAAGGCGCGCTTGACGTCTTAACTGCGCCGTCGCGAGAAGATCAAAGAGGTCGTCCCCCAGGTGACGTTACAACCTCGTCTTCTCTTTCTCTCTCTCTCTTTCTCTTTCTCCCTTATAGTTAAGCAGTCCCGGTATTTGCATGAAAAACATTTGGTGCGAGGTTCGTCGTACTCGCGAATATACGGCAAAGAAGGAAGAGGAGGAGGATAGAGGCTGTTACCGGTCCGCGAGAAATACTTGGAAGTGCAAACCTCGTGTGTCAAGTCCCTCGACGTTTTTATAGACTCGCACGAAATTAGAGGCTCCTCTTTCCACCCTCTCTCATTCTTACTTTCTTTCTCTCTCTCTCTCTCTCTCGCTCTCTTTTCTTCTTCTTTTTCAACTCTCGCGCTCGGTGAATAAAAGAAAAGTATACGAATGAAGAAGTCGGAGAAGACGAACATAGAGAAGAGAGAGTGCGCAGCTTTGAAAATGAATCGAAAATGGCTTTTCTTATTTTTTTTTTTTTTTGGGATATCCGGTGAATTTAGTGAACACGAATCGCACGAAATTGAGACCGAATTACCTTGCGGAAAGTTTTTTTTAATTTGCGGGCGACCGATGTAATTTAAATTGTGCTGGAATTGCTTTTGTACTTCTGTGTTAAAATAATGTGAATGTATTTATTTTATTATAGCGTTTTTGATGTATATAAAAGACCACTCAATGGATAAGATATTTCTCAATGGGTAGACTTTATCGAGTAATTAACGTTACACAATGCACGATATTTTATTTATTCGTCATGCATACGAAAGAAACATTCGAAATTCATTAGCAATAAAGGCTTTACATTAGAGACAGACCCTCGGGAGAGAGAGAAAGAGAGAGGGAGGGAGAGTGAGAGACAGAGCAGAGAGAAAACAAACAATACGAAGGTCGAAAAATGTCAGGATAAAGCTATGTACATAGAGCAGGTTGGGCAAAGAAATTGTATTTGCAACTCGGCGGCAAACGCGTCGTACATCATTGCCATAGGAACAGCCAGAATCGCGGAGGCTAGTTTATTTCTCGGTGTACGCGTGCAACTATCTCTCTCTCTCTCTCTCTCTCTTTTTCTCTCCCTCACACTCCGCTAACTCCCGCGCGAAATAACCGCAACGCTTCTGGAATTACGTAGGGGGGAGAGGGAGCATCCCAGCACTTATTTCGAACACGCGGGAGAGAAAGAGATGCAAGTCGGAGTAGCAACAATACCACGGGAGAGCACTGAAAATCCCCTCGTTGTTCTATCTCCAGTGCAAAGAGAGATAGAGCAAGAGAGAGAAAGAGAGAGAAAGAGAGAGAAAGAGAGAGAGAGAGAAACAGGTGCAGAGTTCGTTTCCGCGATGTTGCATAATACACGCTGCGGCGCGGTTGCACGAGATGAAGGATGAGCAGCCGCCGCCACCGCTGCCGGGCCGACTATCCCCGGTGTTCCCTAATAACCGACGGCCGCCGCTTCGCGACGTCGGAAAACAAACAACGCTTAGATTTTGGAAACCCGCGTATGACTTTGTTTATGCACATATGTAGAGATGATTGGTTGAAAGTTAAGAATCGATTTGTATGCGCATAAAAATTGTTTGCTTATACACTGCCTAACGATAACGATTTGATGAAAGTAGATTAGGTTTCACGGTAAATGGAAATTGAATAAATAACAAATGATCCGTATCTTGGTTGTTTTGAAATTTTAAATAATAAAACACCACGACTTTACATGTATAATTTTGTAAAATTTTTCTCTTGCGAAAATCTTATTTTTTTGCAATTGAGATAAAAATAAGAGAAAATAAAATTATTAGCAATAAAAACAGTTAAATAACGATATTAAAAAACCTTTATAGAGGCAAACAAGCTGACGAAATATACACGCTTACACGCGCACAAATAGCAGCGAGAAGTAATTATACGAAAAGCAACGGTGTGTATATAGTAGCGGGCAATACACGAGAACATATTTGTGCAGCGGAGCATCCGCATTTGAACCTCGGAGCCAAGCATCGTATAACGTATATATACACATACACACACACATACACACACATACACGATGTTAAAGCCTTTTCTCTTCGCTTATTTTGGATAATAAACTACGGACGCTGGATAAAAGCTAATGATTTAAATTCCGACTAACAATTAATTAAGATTATAGAAATACGTGGATGTGTGCAATGAGCGCGCGGATACGAGCGCCTTTAACTGCCATTTAATTATATACGTACATATGTGCGATAGGAGACGCGTTAAATTTAAGAACGAAACGTTTATTATTAGTTTTGTTACTTAGAAATTTGGCCGGTGGGGGTAAAAGCTCTTTGCGATATATCATCGGATAAATATTTCATCCGCGTTGCGGATACAAGATGGATAAATGCTTTGATTAAAATTTTTAATTCCGAAATTTTTCTCGTAGCTACTTTCGGCTAGTGAATAAACTCAACGCTAAGCGAATGTCAAGACTTGCAAAGATGAAACAAAACAAAAAAAAAAAAAAAAAAAAAAAAAAACAAAGGCACATGAAAGCAAGCAAAGGTTGTACGCAACAAACGGAATTTTCTGCAACGATGCATTTGCACAACGAAGAAACAGCGCGCAGAGAGAGAGAGAGAGAGAGAGGAGACCGAGTTAATTGAAAAAATTAATTAAAGACGTTCTCCTTACTCCTCAGCCCGTGTACAAACCTATACACAGTCCCGTAATGTACACAGATACTTCAAAGGCATAGCTGTAGTAATACCAAGAGACAGAGAGAGAGAGAGAGAGAAAGGGAGAGAAGACGGCCGGCGAATTTACGAGATCGGCGCACACGCTATACGTATTCAGCGCGGATGAAGAGAGAGAGAGAGAGAGAAAGAGAAAGAGAGAGAGAGAGAGAGAGAGAGAGAGAGAGAGAGAGAGAGAGAGAGAGAAGTGAGCGGACACCTACACAGACGCGGGACTTATACCGGGATTCAATTACCGAAACGTCTGCGAAGCACGCCATTTCTCCGCACCCTTTGTAAAATCCATCCTCTCTCTCTCTCTCTCTCAGTCTTTCTCTTCCTCGCAGCTTTCTATCCGCTCGCGTCGTATTACCCGAAAGAGAGCCGGCGGTGGCGGTGGAGCGCGGCTTCCATCTCCTCCTCAACGAACGAACAGGTGCTCTCCTTGGTCCGCTGTAAATTGCACCCCTGTAATCCAAAGTAAAGCGCTCGTTTTATCCGCGCCACGGCGAGACGAATGCTCGCTACGTCTTCTCTTATACTTTACCGAGCAAAGCTCCGTCTATATAGATATACATATATAGATGTATATACGCGTTTAAACGATGTCCACATTCCCTCCTCTTTTTTTCTCTCTTTGCTTAGATCGTACGAGGGTCATAATTTCGTATGATTTTTTTTTTTAGGGGCAGGGGGGCGTGAAAGAATATCGAGTGTGCGCAAGGTTTCAATCAATTTTAACGTATTTGATGAGCGAACGATTCACTTTTTTTTTTTTTTTTTTTTGGGGTGCGATACATTTTTTGTTTAATTTTGTAACGATGCGTTAAGTCGAGAAATGAAATGAAGTGGTTACGGAAGATTTAAGCTTTAAAAAATTTGAAATTAAGTGTTATTTTATTACCTATTTACTTGTTAAATTACCCTAAAGGAATTTTTCGAAAAAATTTATGTTAATTTATTCTCATGTACTTATTTTCTTCTTTTGCCTTTTAAAATTTTCGAAAAGCATAAATTAAGCATTAAATTGAAATGTCTCAAAACATTTGAATTAAAAACGTGCCTTTAATATATACAAGTAACAGTACTGTATAATAAAGAATTTTTCACAATATTTTTAAAACAAAGCTTCATCAAAAAACTGTAAAAAAAATCTATTTTTATTTCCAAAATGTTATACGAATCTAATTTTAAAACAATAAAAGTTTTATTTTTATTCGCTCGGCAACAACTGATATGCGGTTTACTACCGCTGTATTTTTAACTTTTACAACGACGAATACGGACTTTGTAAAATTTATAGTTTCAACCGCATCGAATGATTTTAAAACCCATCAACGTCCAATTCAAAAAGAATCGCCGGCTCACTTTTCTCTTTTCGAACTTTTCAAAGTCCGCCGCGCGAGCAGACGCCGGATTTAGCAACAACTTCGAAAAACCGCGAAGTTTACCATTCCGTGATAAAATATATGGAAGTTTTTCTTAACCGAGCCGCGAGCGCTTCTGCTTGTACAGCTCAACTATTTCGATTTCCCGTTCGATCGCAGGTACATAATTCATCGAGCGTGCAACCATTGTCGGTCGCTTCATTAATACAAATGGCGTCTGCTGAATTCCTACCGAGTTTATACTCTCCCGTCCCCCCTTCCCCTCTCCCTTCCGTCCTTCCTCTCCCTTTCCAACCCTCGCAAAGCAGACAGAGAGATGATGAAGCAAGCACGAGAGAAAGAGAAAAAGCGAGTCGGCAGCAAATAAGAGACATGTGCGCGCAACCGAGAGCGAGATACACATGCATCCCTTGAATTCAGTCGAGCATCCCCTCGATCTTTTCCCCTCTTTTCCCCACCCCTAACGTTCTTTCTTTCGTAGAGAAAAAGGCAGCCGAAAAGAGAGAGAGAGAGAAAGAAAGAGAGAGATAGAGAGAGAGAGAGCGAACGATAGAAAAAGCGACGGACCGGACATATTTTTACCGTCCTTGTCGACTTTCACGAGGGCGTCTTTCCGCAATAACATATTAATATCGCGAAATACGATGGAAGGAGTGAATCCGGGAGAAGAAAGTTATGGAAACGGTAGCGACCCTGGATTAACTCGCGTTCGTTCGCTTTCGACTGGGCGATCGTTAAGACGGAAAAGCCATACAGCCCGAGACGAGGACTACATTTTGTTGTGATTTTAAGAGTCGTAAAGAGAGCGACGCACGTATTGTCCACCTCGATGAATGCTTGCGTATATAGAGTTATAGATTGTGAAAGCAAGAGAGCGAGAGAGAAAGATGCGCGAGAGCTAGGGTAAAATTGATAACGTCGCCAGGAGAGAGATAACGCGTGAAATGGCCGATTTCTCACCCCATAAAAACAGCCAGACATTTCGGAGAAATAAAAAGCACGGCGAGTCAATCGACCGACTTGTATGTTATGTACACGTGTGCGCGCGCCTCTGTCTCCGTATTGATGGTTATTACTCTTTTGCCGTTGATCAAATAATAATTTTTTTTTTCTCTCCCAGCTCGGTGATTCAATCAATTGCGTACTGTATCAAATGTCTCGTATCTTAAGCGCGAGCTTTTCGCTTTTTTATTCCGGAATTTTTCCATTTTATTATCGTCGTTGTCGAATGCTTTTTTTTTTTTTTTCATTCGGAAATAAAAATGGGAACCGACAAAATGAAAAAACTGATGGGAAACGAATTACGCTCAATTATGTGTTTCGAATATACGTACATATACACACACACACACATATATATATATATATATATATATATATTGTAAGCAATTAAATTGTAAATGTTAATATTAATGTCATCGTAAACTAAAATATAGAAAGAATTCACGTGAAATCTTTGGATTAATAAAAAATAGCAAACGTAACAAATAATTTAAGCATTTAAAATACCCGCAGTTTAAAAAGTCGGTATTTCTTAGTTTTCAAGGAGGGTTGTTAATCCTGCGTTATACAACAGCTTCTCGCTCGCTCCCTCTTTCTTTCTCTTTCTCCAGTTTTTCCAGCGCGTGTTGAAATGCGCAAAGAGAAACGAGTGAGACAGTGAGAGAGAGAGAGAGAGAGAGTGAGAGAGAGAAAGAGAGAGAGAGAGAGAGAAAAAGGAAGAAAGAGGAAGAGACAGCCAGCTACCAAGGAAAGGATCAAGAACTTCCTCGACACAAGGCCGTACCTCAAGTGGGAAAGCGTGTTTTAGAATAATGCGCGGCACGGTTGCGGTATCCTAAGTTTTTGATGAGAAACAGAAGTTTCTTCACGGAAAGAGTTGCGCGCTGTGTTTCGCTGAGTAAGATAGAAGGAGAATGAGAAAGTGAAAGAAAGAGAGAGAGAGAGAGAGTCTTCTTATGTTGGCTCTCTTGCCTCACCTTTGACTAGCGTCAGCGCTCGTCGCGCTGCAACTCATTTGCTGGCACCTCTTATGTTCCACGTAGTACGGACTTGCCCTCGAATAATAGTCTAAACCATAATCAGAAACTATTCTTGTTTTGTGTTAACAAAAAAAAAAAGAGGGAAAGAAAACAATGCTCGAATGTTGAATAAATTAATCCGGTACATACTTCCAGTATATCTTGAATGTAGTATGGATGGTTATAAAAATAGTTTAAATTTTTATGTGTTGCGTGTATTGCTAAATATTGCAACATCGTTTATCGAAATAATATGCAAAAGCATATATAATTATGTAGATATAATAATTGTCATTCAATTAAAGGCTATTTATACTAAAAAATGTATTTAAAAAAAAATACATTATTGATCATAGTAACTAGATATAATATACTGAAATTTTAAAATAAAAAATAAATAATTATAAAAAGCGTAAGCAAAATCAAGACGAATAAAAAAAAAAAAAGGTAGGCACAGACGGGATACGAAGGAAACGGATGATGTAACAAGGGTGCGTCTGCCACGGCCGTTTAGGCCGAGTGCAAAGAACAAAGCCAATGTATATTTTTTTTTTTTATTTTTTTTTTTCTTTATCTGATGATTCTCACTCGAATCACATTTATTTGTCTTTTTTTCCATTTTATAGCAATCGTATAATCGGTATAATGTTTTACAATGACAAAAATCGCGGAACGACGAACGTTCCGTAGGATTACGTTTTTTTTATTTATATTTATTTATTTACTTCCTTTTTTTTTCTTTTTGTTCTGGCGATGTTTATATATATAACTTTCTCAGCCTCGACTTTCATTAATCGGAGCGGAGAAAAATTAAGAAAAGCAAGTGTACCGCGGCATTTGCTAAGCCGCCTATCTCTCTCGGGATAATACACATAATAATACACGTTCTAGGTTTCTCGCGTTTCTTTTTACGCCAACAAAAAAAAAAAAAAAAACAAAAAAAAAAAATTTCGTTTATATATTTTATTTATATTTATATATTTATATATACGTTTACGTATACTCTTCTACTATATTACAATAAAAAAAAAAAAAAAAAAAAAAAGAAAATGTAAATAATGAGAATTGAATAATTAGAGGAAAAAAGAATTTTAGCCACAGCGAAATTGAGAGATTCTCACGTATACGCTTTTCAAAAGACACATTAAGAGAAAGGCAATTAATTAATTGAAGATAAAAAAAAAACAAAAAAAAAAAAAAAAAAAAAAAAAAACAAAATTAAGATAAAAACGATAATGAACAAGAGATGTATTTATAGAAATTGTGAAAAAAGAGATAAAACACGGCTACATATGTATACATAGCACTGAACGCACACGCGACATTACGCGCGATATTCTATCTCACGCGCCTCGACTTTACTCTTCGTCGCCTAATTTTATTTTCCTTCTTTATATATCGTATAGTACACAGTGGAGCGCGCGGACATTTTGTTTGTTTGATTTTTTTTTTTTTTTTTTTTATTTATTTTTTTTTTTTTTTTTCTGTTCTTTTTTTTGTTTTCATTATTATTATTAATATTATTATTAACTTTTTCTTTTTTTCGTACGGAGATCCATAAAATAAATAATTCTTAATATTACATATTCCTTTTAAGAAATACTGGATAGTCGCGCCGTTTAAAATCGGCTAACGCGACATTTTCTTCGTTTTTCATTTCTTATTTTTTTTTTTTTATTTTTTTATCATTTTAATTTCTTTCTACTTTTTGTATTCTTCATCGCAATAATTAATCACCAGCTACTTATCGCATCGCCTCTTTCTTACGGTTTCTCTTAGTTTTCTTTTTCTTAGCTAAACGCTAGTCGTATACATTTTCTAACTAGAATAAAATTACTTAAAACTCGATTGCTGAGTTGTCCTCGAGCGCGCAACGCGCGTCGCGCGTCGATTTGTTTGTCTTATCATTTTAAAACCTTTATTCGCTTAATTTTTCTTTTTCTTTTTATTTAACGTTTATTAGGTACTACGTAGTTTACGTACATAAGTAGCTTTCGTGCTTAACCGCAGCTCTCGCCCGCTTACTTTCGAGTTTACAGATCCGATCGACTGTATTATATCTAAAATGGTGTATATATATATATATATATATATATATATATATATATATATATATATATATATATATATATATATAACACCTCGTTAATTTCTTTTAGAAAAAACGTACATATGCGCAAAGTTTATTTATTTTTATTATTTCTTTTTTTAATTGTTAGCTCGCGTACTTTTCACGCCGAGAGAGATTGAGAGAAAGAAAGAGTTTAATAGAGAAAAAGAAAGAGAGAGAGAGAGAGAGAGAGAGATTGTGTCACATTTTTTTTTTTTTTTTTCATTAATTATTTAAAATTTTTGTCATTTTATTTCTCAAAGAAGGCATTTTCGAATCGAACTGCGCTTGAACTCGTTACCCTCTTTGCAGGTACTGAGCAAATACATCGTCTATACAATAATAACAAAATTTTTCGAACACGAATATATATATATATATTTTTTTTTTTCTAAATATATTTATTTACGTAATCATTCATCTCTCTTCATATATATATATATATTTTTTTTTTATAACGATCGTGATCAAAGAACGCGTCTTCACCGCGGATATTCTTACATTTTGTCAGATTTATAAATTTACAAATTTATTTTACTTTTAATATTTAACGTTTGTTTGTTCTTTGTGTATTTTTTTTTTTTTTTTTTTATAATTATTTTATTTATTTATTTATTTTTTTTGTCACAAATCAAGAGCGGGAAAATCGGCGAAGGCGCGTTATCTTTATTCAGGATCGCACATAGGCAATATAATAAAAAATAACAAAAATATAACATCAACAGCAGTCGTCGTGTTGTCGCTCGAAGGGACGCACGCATCGCGAGCTCATACACTTGCACTTTTATTGCGTTTTAGGGCAAATACAATAATAATTAATAATAATTAATAATTAATAATAATAATAATAATAATAATAATAATAATAATAATAATAATAATCGTAATAATCGTAATAATAATATTAATAATAATGAAAAATAATATTAATAATAATAAACTTAATGAGTACGGGAAATAAAAAAAGAGAACAAAATTTGTACACCAAGATTCACACGACTATTTATAATATCTTGTATAAGCAATTACACGCTCTTAGTTCAATTTTTCTCGATTGCAGCGGTATTTACGATTATTTCTTCATCATTCTTCCTAACCTAAGCGTATCCTTAATATCTAAAATTCACTTTTATTTATTTTATTTATTTTATTTTTGCAGCACTAGTTACGTATTTTAAGTTTCATTTTATTTCACAATGTAAAATAATGCATGTCTCAATCGCAGATCGCAAACTCTTAATTGAAAAAAGGAAGTCTCTCAAAATTTTTTTTTTTTTTTTTTTTTTTTTTCTATTTCTTTCGTTATTTTATATTTCTGTTTTTTTTTTCTTTCGTTAACAGGTTATCCTTTTCTTTCTCTCGGAACGAACGCGCGCGAGCGCTTCACGGAGTCTCTCTATCTCTCCGTCATCCATTTTATATAACTTAAACGCAGAGATTCACCGACGTTTACAGAACCCATGTCGCACTTTTTGTGTCTTTCCCACGTCTCTCCGCCGTTTATTTATTTATTTATTTTTTTTTTAATATATATTTAATGCATTATCGTGTATTAAATTTTACTTTTTTATTTTTCATTTATCGTTTTGGATGGCAAAGTAAAAGTATCGCAAAGTATAAATAAAAAACGAAAAATCAAATGTGAATACTACATAAGTAAACTTATATAAGCGTTATAGGAATAAATGCCAACTTATCGTTGGTAAATTGTATTCGTCGATTGTATAATGTATATATACATAGCGGCAGCGCTGTTTATATTATCATGGCGGAGGTCGCAAACAAAAGAGAAAAAGACAACGATAACATACAAAATGAGAAAAAGAAAAAAATATAACGTTAATTATTTTGATATTAATTTCTATTCGAGCACGTGATGGTGGTGATGGTTTCAGATGTGGTGATGGTGTTGGTGTGTTGTTATTACTTTTTTTTTTAAATAAACAATTTTTTTTTTTTTTTTTTTTTTTCAAGGATTCAACATTATCATTATTAATTCGAGTATGCGAGCTACGGGACAGAGAGAGAGTGTCCGGGGAGAGGGGGGGGGAGACACTTCGTCACTCACCGGGTGCAGCATATTCCGTTCGCCGCAACCGATAAGCCCGACTACTGTATATCGACAGTTACGCACATCCATACCTATTTGGCATTATAGAAACGGCTGGTGCTGAGACTGCCACTCACCTAGAACATAAAGCGAACACTTGCTTGGATTACATCGTCTGTGAATCGTCTCCATGATGTATACTCATTTACATGCGAATAAAGTATAATACAAAAAAAAAAAAAAAAAAAAATATATATATATATAAATACACACCAAACAGATACACACAAAGTGTCGTTGCAGCAGAAGTTTTAAAGCAGGTTAGTAGATAAGCAGATAATTGATGCACACACTCAGTATAACCGATTAACTTATAAGCGACACAATTAAAGTCACTAAATACATCTTAAAACTAAAAAAATATTAAAGCAAACGGGTAGTCAACGTCTCTATAACGTTTTTCGTGCAAGGATTATTATCTCCTAATTGCGTACAAGCAATTCAAAAGCGCAAACAAAAAAAGATAACTTTTATTTTTCGCTTTTTTTTTTCTTTTTTCACAAAATAAAATCCACACTCCACAAAGAAAGCCCAGTGCCAAGGAAGAAAGAGAATAAGAAGAAGAAGAAACAGACGGAATCCCACATGACTTTCTGAAAGATTCACGAGGGCTCCGTAATAATCTAAAATTGTATTTCAGAGACATATTGAGGTGCAAAAAAAGTCCGGCACGAGCAATAAAATGAGATTCTTCTCCTCGAGAAAGAGAGAGAGAGAGAGAGAGAGAGAGAGAGAGAGTGAGAGAGAGAACGAAACGTCCCCTGGATGAAATATTCCGGCGAGAGTATTGAACGTCGGCCGTGACAGCTTTGCGAAAAAGGTCTCTCTCTCTCTCTCTCTCTCTCTCTCTCTTGCTCTCTTTCTCAACGTGTATCCGCGCGCTCGCACTTGTGTGCGTTCAGCAGCTTGCGCGCGATTCGGCCAACCCGTAGGAGGAGGAACCCGAGAGAGGCGCTGGTTCAGCATCTCTCCCTCTTTCTAACGTAATAGGACGTGCACGTGCTGCTGCTGCTACTGTTTCCGTCCGTCGCGGTGTTGTACGCCGCACGCACGTTGTGCAAAAGCTGTGCTCTATTACTTTGTCGTACTGTAGCGCTCACTCCACCTCTCTCTTTCTCTCTTTTTTCTCACACATCTACTCTCTTGTTGGAATTTTTTGCAAATCCACACAGAAAGGGGTAAAGATTACGAACTGCCGAGTCTGTTCTTTTCTTTCGACGATTTAGTTCGCGAGACTTTTCGAGCCGCGAGATGTACTTGTCTGTTGAGTGTGATTCTTAGTACAACGTCGTTGCTTGCTTCAATTATAGTTATAAATTTTAATTTAATAAAAAGGTATACTTGACCGCATATGTACAATCGAGTAAGAAAAAGTTCCGATGCCGTACTCTTTTCATTCGCGCAAAGCGTTATTTTCGGTAAAGTCAAATTTAAAAATCACATTAACTCTTACACGTATATGCGATTCAGTTTTCACGCAAAAGTAGGAGGACATTGCTTTTCGCCGATATCTCTCTTATTCTATTTCACCTCACTCTTTCATTTTCCATCTATATATACTTATATATTCCTTTTTCTTTTCAGTCCCGCTGCGAGAGACTCTCACGTGGCGTGGCGCGCCAAACGGACCGCGACCAAATATCCTTCCGAAAGTAGAAACACAATAATTCATCCACGGGGAGAAAGCAACGCGAAAAAGTTGTTTGTCCTGCATCTCCCATCCACTCTTTCCCTCTTACTTCCTCTTTCTCTCTCTCTCTCTCTGTCTCTCTCTCTCTCTGTCTCTCTGTCTATCGTTGGCAGGTTCGCGAAAAAGAGAGAAAAGGTAGAGGCAAGATTTTGAACTTTTGGCAAACCCGTCTACGAGCTGCGCCAGACACAATCCTCTGTTCCTCTTTCTCTCTTTCCTGTTCATTCATTTTTTCTTTCTCTTTTCCTCACTTTATTTACTTACTTTTCTTTCGTCTTTTTCCCAACGTTCACTCGCACCTTATTTCGCTCTTTTCGCGAAGCTTCTGGCTGACGTGCGACGAAAAGTATAAATATTTGTATATGTATATATAAACGCGAGATATGCAAATTAATTATGTATCTTTCCTAGGTTAGACGTTTCGCGAGTTCATATACGCACCGGAGCGCAGCGCTCAAAGCCATTATATCGCTGGACCATTGTGTTGCGCGCTTCTCTTTTCTTCTTTCGCTCCCTTACTTGTACTTGTGCTATTCCTTTTTTGTTTTTTTTTTTTTTTCAAGTTTTTCGCAACCCCATTTCCCCGCCACGAGAGTAAAAGCTCAAGTATCAAAGGCAAAGGAGTAAGTTCATCGTCGACTAAATTTTGCGTTTAATGAAAATCCTTGTGCGCTGAGATTAAGTGCAAACTTTTTAAAATTTACGGACTATTTTATAATGTTCTTTTGTAGTAATAAAAAATATATACTGTAAATTTAACTTAGTTTGACAGAAGCAAGAAAAAAATCACACTTGAGTGTTTAATAATGTATAACTATTTCTTTGTTTATTTTAATCTTCTATGCGAAATTTCAACTTCAATTAATCTTTATAACAAAATGATGCTGACGTAGTAACGCATCTTAACGTCTAAATAAACTTTCAATAAGCTTTTTATCAGAATTAATGCAACAAAGACAAATATCATTGTTTATCGTTACGGAAAGACAATGTCCATTTATTACATCTGCCGAAATTTCAACACTTTGAAAATTATTATTTTCGCGGCAGTCAGCTTCGGTAGCTAAGAATCATCAATCTCTTGTGAGAAGACGCGAGTATACAGCTCGCTGCCAACGATGAAGAAAATGGCCGCGCTTACGCACAGCTGCCAAGGCTGCGAGAAAAAAAAAAGAGAAAAAGAGAGAGAGAGAGAGAGAGAGAGACAAGTCTCTTCTCTTCGCGTTGATTTTCGCGCGGATGCGCGACGTTTATAGCACCGGGCGGGCGAGCGCAGGCGGAAGCGCCTGTGCAAACAAACGCCCGATTTACCAGATCCAGCCAATTAAAGATGCTAGAAGAAAGAGAGGAGTATACGGCAGCGTCGCGATGCCGAAGGCTTAAGGACACACAAACACGACGCGTCTATTGCAACGGGCGACAGAAAGAAGCCGCCCCCTCGCGGCGCGCGATTTTGTTTGCACAGTGGACGCGAAAAAGAGAGAAAGAGAGAGGAGAGAATTTGCTTTTCGGCCTAGACCGACGGAAAAGAAGAAACACCGCGCGCGAGCGTTTCTCCTCGGTAGCGGTAATGGCGGCGGCACTCGTTGCTATATATATATATATATATATATATGTATATACATATACGTGAACTGGCCCGTCTCACATTTATCAGGATTTTCAAAGGAGCCCGGACTTTTTAAGCCGCCATAAATTTCGCGACGGCGAGCTTGCGAGAAAGAAAAAGGGCGAGGGATAGAGAGTAAGAAGGAAGAAAAAGCGTAGCTTTAATGACGTTTGAAGATTGGAGAAAAAGAGAGAGATAAAAAGAGAGAAAGAGTAAGAACGAGGGTGAAGAGAAGATCCGAGGAATCTACGGAAAAGTGCCTAGGCTCGAGAGCGTCGCATCGCTTCCTTTCAATTCCGCAGCAATAAGTTTGGATTTTGCCGAGCCGCGCTTTCTTTGCATTTGGGCGTGGGATCCTATATTTTGCTTTTTTTTTTTCGAAGATTATAAAGCCAATTTTCAACGTTTAAGTCGATAAAGATGAATTGCTGTAATTTCGAAGTCAAGTTTACCTACGACTTTGTTCTTTTTTTTAATATAGTAAACTTGATATTATCGCTACATCTAAAAATTACCAAACACTGTAGAAAAATATTCCTTGCATACGTTAAACAAAAAAAAAAAATTATCGTGAAAAGACTTACTCGTTATTCTTCACTTTAAATAACGTTCATCTGAAATAGCAACGACGCGTTAAATAACCCGCGAGAAAACAAACAGAATAGAAATTTCTACAAACGGAAAAAAATTTATCAAAAAGCCGAAAAAAAAAAAAAAAAAGGGAACGAACTCTGCCATACACAAAACACACACATTCGATAAAACAACAACAACGGCAACGTCGAGCAAACATGTCCCACAAAAGAAACTTTTCGAAAACGGTGTTAACTAATGCGCGCTTAAAAAAGAGCGAAAGATAAACTCGCGCGAATTCGACGACGTGAGCTTTGAGCGCATACAGCAAGTCGCGTGTCCGCATGCAAACGCC
Organism: Chalcis sispes; assembly: GCA_949987625.1. Classification (NCBI taxonomy): domain Eukaryota; kingdom Metazoa; phylum Arthropoda; class Insecta; order Hymenoptera; family Chalcididae; genus Chalcis; species Chalcis sispes. The sequence continues at coordinate 12,203,963 of OX465097.1, forward strand.
GTACTAGCGAATCGGTCAAAAGAGAAGGAAACAAGAGGGGCCCCGAAAAGTTAAGGCAGCCGGAAAAACGCCAACGGAAGTTTTGACGAGGTCGAAAGAGGGAGGGTGAGAGAGAGGGAGAGAGGGACAGAGAGAGAGAGAGAATGGAAGTTAAAGGTACAACAGAAGAGAGGTTATACAGCTATATAGCTCGAGAGGATGAGAGGAGAACGGTTATTATCTATCGCTCTCGTTACCACAGGTTGCTCGTAAAACGGCCCGACTACCACCTCCGGAGAAGGAAGGGGAGGGGGGGATGGGACATTCGCGCAAGCGAAAGAGAGACGGAGAATAGGCGATGAGAGTATAACGAAACATAGGTAGAGAGAGAGAGAGAGAGAGTGAGAGTGAGTGAGAAAGGGAAGCGGTAACTACAACCCGACGAGAAGAGAACGACGCGCGCGCGCGAGCGAGCTAGCGTTGCCCGAACCCCGGACGTTACCGTGCCGAGTGCGAATGGACGGGCGCGCCGAGGGGGCCGTTCTGGGGGAAAACCTCGGCCCCGCGTGTACGATATACTCGCCGTTCTCTTTCTCTCGCTCTCTTTTTCGTTCTTTCTCTTACTCGCTCTATTGCTCGGAGAACGTGGCGACGATCATATATGTACGAGAGAGACTCCGATGGATATTTCTGTATCTTTTATTTTGTTGCTACCTTTCGTTTTCTTTTAATTAATTTATTTATATTTTTTCAGCATTGAAACTCAGTTTTTTAAGTACCACACAAGGGGAGTGAGGGGGGATAGGCTTTATTGTTTTATAAAGGTATTGACGTTGCGCGACGCTTGCGTTTGCTTTATTGAGAGGGAGAGATAGAGCATCGCGGTGAACGAACTTTCCCAATTTTATTTGCGAGCATACACCCCTTGAACTTTACTATTTTAACGTTGTTGCGCTAGATCTACGACGATGTTAAAAGCTGCTAACGAATCGCTAATTTACTGTAGGTTATTTATGAAGCAAAAATTAAAAATACATATAAAATTTATGTGCTATTAATTCGTTGCGTCTTGAAATGTACTATTTTACTATGTCTAGATAAAGTTTTTTGAATGATATTAATTCAATTATATAATGCTCATTTAAAGCAGTTTTAATGTTATACTTAAAATTTTATAAAAATTGCGCGACTGCTTATATTTAGGACGAGAGGTATTGCTTAACATAATAAAATAATTGTGTGATTGTATTTTTATATTATAAAAAAAAAAAAAAATAAATTTTAATTATTCCGTATTTAAGTAACATAATAAAAATTATAAATTCGTACAATCAACTGCAGAATGACCATATCGATATTTTTGTCGGAAGCAATAAAATTCGTAGAATCAAAATTTTGTAAAAGCACTTCATCATTTTAATAAAGATATTCTCGCTCTGTATTAAAATTAACAAAAAAATAAATAAATAAATGAATAAATAAAATAAAAAAGAAATGAAAAGAAAAAAAAAAAAAAAAAAAAAAGAGAGAAGAATGAAACAACCTCTATCTGCTCATAAATTAACCCATCAAAAAGCCCTTCCTTGTACACTAAAACATATAAATAACGCAGATCCGCGCTATAAAACAAAAAACCTGCCCAATAATTCATCATTCGACGCATCCAATTCTCACGTTCATCTCGGAATATTCGAAATATATATCCCCCGTCGGTCTGGCACCGAACGCGCAACGGGGCAACGGAAAATCCCGCGGCATCGTAACACAACGCACCGCCAAACTCCGCGAGAGAGAGACGATCACCATTTCCAAAGAGCATACTATCTCTCTTTCCCTTTCTTCCATCTTTACTTATTCTTCGATTGAGATCGAACTCGCATCTTTTTTTTTTCCTTCCCTCGACGCGTCCCTTCGTTACCACGTACATAGCGCGCGCCTCTTCGTCGTTTTTTGTTCGATCTCTCTCTCTCTTTCTTTCTCTCTCTCTCTCTCTCTCTCTCTCTTTATTTTTTCATTCATTTTTTTTATTTTGCGATTCGTTTTATCGTCACTGCGCGCACGAGAGCTCGCCGCACGAGATCGCGCGAATTGCAACCCCCGCGGGGCAACGACGGAACGCCGCTGCAGCACGTCGCGACAGGGGGCACTACCGACGCGCTTGCACATCGCGCGCTCTTGCTCACGCACACGCACACACGCACACGCGACGGCGGCACGGCCACGCTGCAGCGACGCTGGAGCCCATAAATCTCCGGGGATATAGATGGCTCTGGTGTCGCACGAGCTGCACAACCTACCTACCCCATGCGGGGTGCCCCCGTCGGAACCGCCTCCCTCCTCCCTTTTTCGTACCCTCCTCTTTCCATTTCTCTTTCTCTCTCTCTCTCTCTCTCTCTCTCTCTTTCCCTCTCTCTCTTCTCCCCCGATGTTGCTGCTGCTGCTACTGCCGCATCTCGCACAGTCCCATGACCGAATTACCGGAATGCCTGCACTTTTTTTTCATTGCGAGCGCCCGAAAAAGACAGAAAAAGAGAGAGGGAGAATACGAGAGCGAACGAGAGTCGAGTGAAAAAAAAAAAAAGAAGAAGGGGGGTAAAAAAGAAAGAAAAATGCATCGCGGCACGACGAAGCGCTCGATTGTGTGCGCGCGTGCATGCGATCCACGCAGTCTCGCGCGCGGAGAGATAAATCGATCGACTCTGCAGCCTCTGGACGCGCCGAGCGTCGAGAGAGCGTGAATGAGACACTTTTCTCAATTGAGCTCGAGTTCTCTCGCCCTCTCTCTCTCTCTCTCTCTCTCCCTCACTTTTTTTCGACGCTCGCGTTTTGTCTCGCCCTTGATTGTGATGCATCGTTCTCGCGTGCTTTTATACACACGGAAGGGAAAAAAAATGCAATCAACTTTATTCGATTACGTGGAAAGTTATGCACGAACGTCGCCGTTTTCTTCCTTTCGTTCGCTATCTACGATTTTTATCATCGTGTGCTTTATTTTTTCTTTTTATTGTCGGTTACATATAGACCGTAATATTAATACACGAGGAGGATACGAGGAATTTATTAAATCGAGCGTGGGCATATATTAATATTTCGGCTGGACTTTAATAAACACATGAAATTACATATACGTTTTATAGACATAATGCTCAGATAGACTTTATTATCAGAAAGATATTCCATACACGAAAACGAAAACTACACTTATCGCAATATATATTCCGTCGAGGTGTCGGTAAAAAAAAGAAATAAATAATAAGACTAGCCGTGCGACAACTCGTGTAATCCTCGTAAAAAAAAAAAAAAAAAACATCATTTTCTTCAACCACAAGATGTTGCCGTGGTCTGTTATATACATACAAAAAAAAAAAAAAAAAAAAAAAAAATCGTAACAGCTCGTCTCTTACACCGCGCTGATTGTCTCGTTACACGTGGCCTTCAAAAGTAAAAATCTTCACGCGAGAGCCGTATCTTTTAACGCCGATATCGTCTTCCCGTTGATGTACAATCCCACTTCATATATTCTTACATATTCTTTGCGAGAAGCAAGGTGAGACTATCTTTTGCGCGCTCCATGGTTTTCACCTACTACCGACGAGAGACTCGCAATCGAGACTCCCCGTCGCGACTCTACATGACGCGAGTGTAGGAGTATTCGTATATATGTATACCAATGCATGTGATACGAGTCTTATGCGTACACGAGCATTGCGCTCGTCGATGCGAGAAATTATTTATTTATTTTTTTTTCTTTTCTTTTTATTTTCAGTTGAAAGTATGAGCGCGCTAGGCCGTGTCGTTGTATTTTATACTCGCCAGCTGAAGATTTCATTTTCCCTTGGCGTATGAAAGATTTAAGTACGCGTTTGTATTGATTAACACATTTTTTACGGATAGCGAATAAAATTTATTCAATTTATTTGAAAAATCATTATTGTGAAAATGAAGATGAAAACGAAATACACTTATTTGGTATAGTAAGAACTTATGCAAGAGAGTGCGAACGATAATTTTAATAATTACTTGTAGCTTATTTGGATTAAACAATAAAACGCTAATAATATTTCGTTAAAAAAATCGTTACCGGAAAATTCGAAATTAAATCAAATTTTTATCTTTATCGTTAAATTTATTGCGCAAAGTCGTTAATTATAACACACGCATAAAGCATAATTTTCAATAAACATTAATTCAACTTTTCCATTAAATTCGATAACATTTATTTTCCTTTTTGGTTATTTCTATCGCATGAAAGCGGATTCGGAGGGAAAAAGCGTCGAAAAACAAGCGAGCAAGACGGAAAGAACTCGGATGATGAATTGCTTCTCTTTTCTCTCTCTCGCTCTCTCTCTCTCTCTCTCTCAACTCTCTCTCCCTCTACGTAACTCCCAAGATAAAGGGAAAAAGGAAAGGAGATAGCGCGCGACGGGCCAAAAAGAGAAAAGAGAGAGAAAGAAACATACAAACAGAGAAGAAACGAGATAGAAGTACCGTGCGCACACGAAGGAACACACAGAGCTCGAAGCAATAAGATAGAAGAGAGGAGAGAGAGAGAGAGAGAGGACGCCCAAGACAAAAAGACTTATAGCCCGCGCGCGCTCGCTCACGTCGGAGAAACGCGCTAGACCGAGTCAGTCCGCTGACTTATCTACGGATCGGGCGCCGCGCGCTCGCACGCTCTTCTCTCCTTCTCCTTTTTCTTCTTCTCTCTCTCTCTCTCTCTCGCAAGTTCCATGGAGAATCTCGAGCGAAGAAGCAACGGAGCTATATAGCATAGTACGAGACGAGAAGAGCGGGCGCACGCCCGGAAAAGCCGAGAATATTCTTCGTGGAAAATTCTCGGGAGGCCGCTCGAGAATAACGCAAAGAGCACTAGCTAGTTTGATACAAAAAGGAAAATGGAGAAGAAAAAGGAGGAGGAGGAGAGAGGAGACGAATAACCCCCTTGGCTTAATTAATTATCCGCCTTTTTATTCCTATCGCCGTCGTCGTTCTAGCGCGCGAGAGTTACCTCGTCCAGGCGTTTATTTTCATCAATGTTTTTGCCTCGTATAAGCGCGTTTTCCACCTCTATTTTACAATATTCTCTCTCTCTCTCTCTCTTTCTCTCTCTTTCTCACTTTCTTCACTTTTTTCGCGATCCTCGTGGACTCGTTATTTTTGAAGTTTTAGATTCGTTCGGCTTTTTTACGATCGCCGGGACGAGCTTTTTACGAATGTAAACTTAACCGCGGGAAACGGGGCTCTATGAGTCTCGAGTTAAAATCACGCTTGTTTGTCGGTATATGGATCGCTTTAAAACTGAATTTACATAGGAATATTCGTATTTAATGTTGAGAATGGAAGAGAGTAAAAGTAAAAAAAAATAAGAAAGAGAAAGAGAGAGAAAAGGAATGAAGACTTTGCGGATGATTTGCGAGCTCAAGCTGCTAAAAATGTTTTAGCTTTTGAGAAGAATTTATCTACTTCATTTTGTAATATAAATTACGCTTATATCATAACTTTGTTTTATTAAACTTTAAAATAAATAATCTCAACAAATGCAATGTTTAAATAATATGATTCAGCCGATTTTTTTTTATTAAACAAGAGAGTATTTATTTACCCTAGTTTTAGAAATGGATATGTTATCAACTTTTGATCTGTTTATAAAAAAAAAAAAAAAGAACATTATTTCATAGATAATAAAGAACAATAAATTTCATTAATTAAGTAAAACGATATTTTCTATATATATATATACATTACGTAAAAAAAATGTACCAATATTTTTCAGAAACCTCCAAGCAAATATATTTTCGGGAATGGACTTGAGCATGTCTGTTTATTCGATAAATCTTCAAGGGAGACGAATCGTTCCCTTGCTCTTCTCTCTCTCTCTCTCTCTTTCTTTCTCTTTTCCCCGCGATGTTTTTCGCGAGAGGTTCGTTCTACTTTGGGAAGATTTTTTCTCCGAAGTTAATAAATTATAGGTGGCATGCGCACACGCGTCGCGCGCTTACGCGCGCTCCCGCGCGAAAGCTTTTAATGAAACGTGACGTTTTCCTTTTTGCGACGAATAAAAGAGATAAAATAAAACGAGAGAAGCTCGAGTGTATAAACGTTACGAGAGAGAGAGAGAGAGAGAGAGAGAGAGAGAGAGAGAGAGAGAGAAAGAGAAAAAGGGAGAGGAAAAGAGTAACTACGAAAGAAGACGCGAAGCACGTTGAATGTGGGTGGCGGTAATCCGTCACGAGAATAAATTACTCCGTGGTCGATGAAAAGAGCGACGCGAGTGTATACCGTTTGCGGCGAGAATCGGCGCGTGCGCGCGCGTGGAAAATCGCCGTGGAGCCGCACGTCGGAATCGTCGATAAGCCGAGTTACCGAGAAAACTTTATTTTTCCCAAGGGGCGTATGAGTAACCGAAGCTGCAACGATCTCGCTGCAACCCTCCGACGTGTCGATGACGGCAAGGCTTCGAAATATTCTCGCATCTCGGCGTAAGGGAGTCCGCGCCGTCGCGTGTTATCGTATATAGCTTCTGCTTTACTGTCTGCGAGCTTTACACACATGTGTGCTCGCCAAGTTACACACACCGAAAGAGAGAGAGACAGAGAGAGACAGAGAGAGAGAAAGAGAGAGAGAAGGAGAAGGGGAAGGGGAGGCAAGCAATTAATATGCAAATAACGGAGACGAAAATAAGTGTTATAGGGGAGCAAGGAGACTAGAAGCTATATACCTGACTTTGAAAAGTTGCTAACGTAAGGAAGAAAAGACCCTTAAAAACGTTTGAGTTAACATGAAACAAATTTTATACAGAAATTAGAAATATTAAATTAAAATTTTCAAGCACGTTTTTTTTTTTTTTTTTTTTTAATAATCGCGATAATTTAACTATACATATGTTTCTAATAAAATTAAAATTAAAATTCGATAACAATAAAGCTGCGATAACGAGCAATTGACGAAAATTCATAACCAACGTATCGATAAGATTCTTAATCTACATCGAGACAAAATATAAATTGGCTACCCAACATCTTAACAAAAAAACAAAAGTATTCTATTCGCATGCTATCGTCAAAGCACACTTCGGCCTCCTTTCTTTTCCAGACGAACGCACACTCCGACTTTTCCTCGCTTACTCTTTCTTCTCTCGGTCACGGGTAATGGTTTTACGAGCGTCAAGGGTGATATAAAGAAAATGAAAAACACATACACATACGCGCCATGGCATGTGTATAAACGCGCGACTTGGAAGCTGCGCGAGTGTACATATATATACAAGGCTCCAGTCGTATATTTAACAACGCGCTCGGCTCTCCCACCTCCGGCAACCTTCTTCTACTCGAGTTCTAGAAGGGAGAAGGAGGAGGAGGAGGAGGAGGAGGAGGAGGAAGAGAAGCTCGAGACACAGGCGGCTATATGTATACGCCCGGGCCAACTCCCCGCGGAGTGTATCACAATTAGCTCTCGCACCCTTGCTACTCTCGCGCGTACGGCACCTTAGACGTTATATTTCGCGCCATAGGCTTGCTTCGAAGACTACCGACTACTACTACTACTACTACAACTACGATTGCTTCCTACGCTGCGTGGCTCTCGAGTCGAGAGCGCGGTAATTGGCTGCTTATTCCTGAAAGCGAGCGAAGTTTCGTTTCGTTCTTGTTTCGCGCTTGGAAATAGTTATAAATATAGGAGAGGGGGTCCGGTAAAAGAGGCGTGCATCTGCAGAAGCATTTTTTGCTTTACCATTAACGATATGAATTGCAGCTGCACATTCGAAAAAAGGAATTTAATTTTATTTGTTAAAATAAAAAGTTGTGTGAATATAAATTAATTGAACAAGAAATAGTATTATGAAAAATTATCTAAATAAATTTTTTATTCAAGTCAACCATCAAAAAAAAAAAAAAAAAAAAAAAAAAAAAAAAAAAAAAAAAAAAAAAAAAAGCAGTAAAAATCTCCATTCGCTCGCGCGGTAAAAAGATACATTTCAAGTTCGCACACGCACAACTCATTCGACGATATATATGTATATGTGAATTTCAAGACAAAACCGGTCTACACATCTACGAGACATATACGCAAAGCGTCAGATACTCATCGGTCTATCGCGAAACGATATAGAGCATACAACACACGCGTTGGAAAAGTATTAACGCTGCAGCTTACGAACGCATTACACGGCAGACATCGTGAATTAAAAAGTAGCTTCCCCGGAATTACGCGCGAAGATCCGCGCGGCGAGATTGAGCGCGTGTTAATTGCGTGTCGGGAGTAACTTAGTAGCCGAGCAATAAATTGAACGAGTGATATTTATTGAGTGCCTCGCTGTCTCTCTCTCTCTCTTTCTATTTTAACTAATACGCAAGGAAAAAGAAAGAGAGAGAGAGAGAGAGAGAAGGCATTAAACTCTCGCGTCACTTAACTCTAAGCAGAATGGTCCAACGGGTGGTCTCGAGCAGCGCGTAGAATAAACGACCGCGAAAATGCGAAATATCTCTGCGCTACTACTATACCTCTCTCGCGCGGACCTTACCGCGCCCTTACAACGCCATATTTATACATACACATGCATACGTATACCTGCGCGCGATTTATGCTTTCTGTGTTTTAATAGACAATTATTAGCATCGGGTTTTGGCCGGCTTATTTATTTCGTTCAATTAGAACGGTCGAATGTTTTAATCGTCGTTTGAGAATCACGCGAGAGCGCGCGCGCTCGCGCGAACGCATTAAATACGCCCGTTGATGTTTCGATTACGCTTTAAAATGCTTTAATAAAATTGATATTCCAACGTATAAATTGCCGCGCTGTAAATCTAATTGTAATGTAATATTATGTAGTATACTTGAACTACTTGAAATATGAGTTTGTAGAAGCTATATAATCGTAGTCTTTTCTCAATGATATGATCAGTTGTTGTTGTAATATATTGGTTTAGGTTTATACTTTAAAACTTTGTAGTGAAATAAATAATTGATAACGTATAAAATTTATTTTCTAATCGCATATTTGTTCTTTATAATTATATTTTAGTAATTTTAATCATCTAATTAGGAATACAAGATGCTAATTTAAATTTCTATTTTTTTTTTTTTTTTCAACAACCTTAAAAATATTAATACATAAATTGTTAGATTATTTTATAAATTAAATAATAATTTATATCGAATGAATTATTCAGATTTATTAAAAAAAAAGTATACAAATTTATTGTTTATATTCTAATTAAAATAAAAATCTTTACAAATTCGATTTAATTTTTTATATATTAAATGAAATAACGCATCGACTTATTCGGATAAAAATGATCAATTAAAATAAAACCGAGCGATAAATTAATCCGAATTTCGAGGCAACACTTGATTGGCAGCATTCAAAGAATGCCCTCGTTAGATTTCACCGAAAAATTTCATCCCGACGCCGCAGAGCTTACATAGCGTGCCTTTATAATGAATCGTTGAGGAACGAGGTCGAGAAAGAAGATAAAGAGAAAGAGAGAGAGAGAGAGAGAGAGACAGAGAGAGAGAGAAGACGAAAGAAAGAAATAAAGAAAGAAACTCCACGCGGGAGAGAAGAAACATTGCGATCAGATCAAACGGTCAATCGAAGTATCGCCTCTCGTAAGAAGGAATATTAAGTGGTTAGGAAACGAAAGATAATTTGGCAACGTCGCAACCGCCATCGTTCTTTCTCCTTCTTGTTTGCTTCCTTGGTCTTTTTTTCTCTTTCTCTCTCTTCCTCTGTCTCTCCCCCCCCCCCCTATCTCTCTCTCTCTCTAACTCTGCGCGGCTTGGAACGGAGAAAGAGAGACGCGCTTCTTCGTAGGATAGCAGACCCAAAGATGTGCTCCGAGATGTGTTGCTACAGAGAGAGAGAGAAAGAGAAAGAGGGAGAGATGAGACAGTGTACGCGTAATGTTAGAAATATCCACGCGAGCGTATGCTAGTTCCCGACTAGTCCGAGGGACACCGAAAAAAAAGAAGGGGCCAAAAAAGCGCAGGATAGACAGAGACAGGGAGATAAAGAGAAAAGAGGAGCGACCTAAGACTCTTATGCCCGATGTCCTTTATTTCTTTCTCTCTCACTCGCTATCTCGCTCTTTTTTTCCTCGTTCTATAGTATTATGGGAGAAAACGGACACGAACAAGACGACCATGTTACACACACTACATTATACGCGAGAACTGTCTCTCTCTCTTTCTTTCTCTTTCTCTTTTCACTCATGTTTTTGTCCTCTCTTTTTTTCACTCCCTCCTACGCGTTTTATCCGTCGCTTCCCTCGTTCTTTTTTTCTCTTTCTCAATATCTCTCTCTTTTTCTTTTTCCCGTTTGCTCGGTTGTTCTCTTTCTCGGTTGTCTCGGTTCTCTAGCGAGGCTCACTCGGCTGCTCACGAAGCTCTTCGGGGATTCTGGGAGTTTTTTGAGTGCGGCCCCTCATTGTTGTGTAAATGCGGACCAATGGCGCCGCTAGACGGGGCCGCCAGTCTTTCTCTCTCTCTCTCTCTCTCTCTCACTCTTTTACTCGGGCTGACTCGCTTTTAAATGCTAATATCATTGTGCGAAAACCAGATTTCAGGAATTTCGCCCGTCTCGCGGATAGTTCATGTGTGTATATGTATGTGATTGTGAGTAAGTATACGCAGAGCGCGAAGCGCGCGAGATTCGTTCGTATGTGTGTATTCGTAGGGCGTGAGCAATTTTGCGCTAGAAAACGTATATACAAGATGCGAAATAAATATATACGTGAAAGTTGAATGGTTTTCTTCGTTTCCGTTTCCGAGGTATTCGTAAATACGTATTTTTCTGATAAATTTATTTTTTCGAGTCACTCGCGCTCTCTAAACTAGGAATAGAGTATGTTTTTAACAATGTTCTTGTAGATCCGCAAAAAAATTATTATTTTACTTTTATTTAATAGTTTAAAATAAGTTAATAACATTGATAAAGACATAATTAATTTTTTTAACCATTTTAATTATACTTTAAAATTAAAATTTTAAAGGAATGAATTTTTTTAATATCATTATAAACAATAATTAATAATTTGATTTTATGATAATGAAAATTTGTCTTTCAGAAAATCCTTTATTATATAAATTTAAAAATATAGTTTGTATTAATAAATTAGAATTATAATAGTTTATTACAAATGTTTTGATAAAACTACTAAAACCGAATGCTTGATTTATATGGCGGAACCAGTAAAATCTTCAATTAATTTAATTTTTTCTTTGATAAAATTTTATAGCTTTAAAAAATTAATTAATTATGTTTTCATACATGAAAGTCATTATTGAAACTATGTTATAATAAATTATACATTTCAACTCGGTAGCAAATTAGCATTTTTATTATTAATTACTTTTTTTCGAATAAATTATGAATCTGTAATATTTATTGTCAATTCATAAAGTAGATGCCGTTTAAATATTATAAAAAATTAAATTTTATTAATTCCTGATGAATATTTCAAGTCACGTTCGAAATACAAAGAGTAATTTTGATTATATAAATAGTGATTTAGAATATAAACTCATTAAACTAGCATAAAATATACCATAAAACAAAAACAAACTCAAAAAGCAATGATAACAAGAAATAAACAATGTGAAAAGACGCAATACTATATCTCCATATATGAAACGACAAGGCAACTCCATGAGCAAGGAACACAATTTAACGAGACAATTCATAAGAGCGCAATCTATCGGACGATCGCTCAACTCGGAAGCCTCCCCACCCATATTCTCTCTTGCCCCACACGGCAAGTTGCGCTCTAACACACATAGCACAAAGCCACACCGATGTCTCTCTCTCTCTCTCTCTCTCGCTCTCTCTCTCTCTCTTTCTCCTGTACAGTACTCGGCTCATTGTGTGTATGTGTATATATATATATACGTGTTGTACCCCGCCTCCATTTCGCAAAGGCGTAGGCTTTACGGCGGCTCCGTGCTGTATCACCCGATAATGACGCTCATAAACGTCACGATAAAATCAACGGGCGGATTTACTGTCAGTCGTTACGCTCTCAGCGAAAGGCGTGAAATGGTAATGAAGTGTAATCAAAACAAATCATAAAGCGGTCGATGTATCCTATCCTCCCGCGAGCGCGGCTCTTTTATATTATAACGTTCGCGCGTATATACATTCCGCGAGTGGCGACGCGCCCCCGGTATATATATCCTCTTGTATGCCTTATTAACCGTCGATTATTGCTACTTATTGAATGTATATTTCAATGTATGTATACACCTTGCACTTGCACTCGTGTTGATTGTATGTTTTAGATGTTTTATTACTGTCTTTAAGGCTCGATGTATCTTATATCTCGTTTCGTTATTCCCAGACTCACAGTAGCTAATACTTCATAAACAAATTTTTATATTTATGTAAAGTCTTATCATTGTAAAATAAATAAATTTTTATAAAAAGATACACGTTTGATTAATGGCGTTAAAAAATGAAGGAATTAATTTCTAGGGAGTGTCAAAAAAAAATTTACCGCCCGCAGATATACAAGAATATGTATATATACACAAATTCTACGAGCAATGATGTCATTTTCGAAAGAATTTTAACGACCGTCAACATTTCGCGGCCATATGCTTAACAATGCGCTCTCCGAAACTCACCGAAATAAGGAAAAATAATAAAGAGTAAAATGTAAGACACGTAGAAATGAAGTTTCATCGAGTTGAAGAATCCCAGTACTCTACATCAGAGCTCTTTCATTGTCGTTAAAAATATCGCTCATATATACCGAAATACAAAAGCGTCCAATATATATCCATGAGGCAAGGATACAAAGCCGTGTATATGGTCTATTACGTTTCCGGCAAAGGAGGCGCAACCGAGCGCACGATAATCGTCCTGGGCCACCGAGAAGCCAAAAGAAAGAGTGAAGGAAAGAGCGAAAGAGAAAGACAGATAGTGGGAGAGAAAGAGAGAGTAAGAGAGAGAGAGAGAGAGAGAGAGAGAGAGAGATAGAAAGGAAGAGCACACGCAGGGAAGGGCAGGTCAGGGTTTGATTGCAGGAAGGAAGCAGTTAGGCCCGGTTAAAGTCGTTAAGCCAAGTTTACGAGGTGTTACCGAGAGCGTAACCTGTAAATCTCGAAAGTCTCTGCAGTTGGCCTGCCGGGCGGACGCGTGCCAGTAGTCGCCCTTGAAAGTCGCACGCGTTCTCTCTCTCTCTCTCTCTCTCTCTCTTTCTCTTACTCGTTTGCGGGAAGGGGTAATGGTCGTAGGAGTGAACGAGCGCGCGCTTCCTCTCGCTCTCTCTCTCTCTCTCTCTTTCTCTCTTTCTCTCTCTCGTCGTACACCACCTACCAACGTCTTTATGGATCGTAAATGTCTTCCTTTACAACCGATAAAGATCCGCGCGCACCCGCGCTATACAACCAAAGCTGAGTGAGAGAGAGCCGGTTGCTTCGGCACCGATTGACGAGATGACGCCGGGATTTGCTTTCTTGTATATACGTATAGCATAGAGACCGAGGCTTTGTATGGGTTTATGCGCACGTATATATTACCAGTCGGTTGTGTCAAAGCGTTTATCTAGCTGTACTGTGATATGATTGATGGATTTTTTTTTTTTTTTGCAGAATAGAATAGGATTTTTTTTTTGTATGTCTGAGTATTTTTATAGATGCTTAAAAATCTTGTTTAGATGTTTTATAGACCATTGATTGATAAAAAAGAAATAGGATAAATATCTCACAGTTATAATTTATAAATTTCTTGAAGAAAAAAAAAATGGGTAATATATTTCTTTTTATAATGAATTAGCATATTTTATTATTTGAAAATAACGAGACAAATAAATAAAATGCGAATATAAATTGATTTATGTATCTACTTTTCACGACGTCCAAAAATGAATTATTATTAAAAAAAATATATGTATATATGTATATGTATATATATATATATATATATATATATATATAGATATATCGAAAATCGTTTATATTTTAGTATAAACACATTGGTATTAATAAAATTAAACAAACGCATGCTGCATTCACCGTTAGTTATTGTATATACATACATATTTAAACATATATGCATATACGTATATGTACAAGGGATGAGAGAAAAACGAGTGCACACCATTAGCGAATGACTGTCTATGACCAATAAATAACTCGGAAGCAATCGGTGTCTCGCGACTCGTATCCCAATTTCGTTTAGGCATAATTCAATTGCCGCGCGCTTTATATATGCATATGTAAACGCGCGTACGTCTACGCTCGCGTATAAATGTTGCATACACCCATACGTGCGAGTGAGATCCGTGCTCGCATATAAATCCAAGGCGCGAGCTTTCATTGGGCTCTCGAGCGCGAGTGAATAATCGCCCTTCCTATATACGTATATGGATTTTTGCAACGTACGCGCGCCCGCGCACACCGTAAACAAGTCAGCGATAGCAGTTTTAAAGTCCATTGAATTATAGGATTTTTCATTTGTATACGTATATGTGTACATATGCACGCGCAAATAAACGCGAAACTCGAGTAAAGAAGCGCGAGAAAATTCGCGTTAATACTCGCGAACGTATCTACGCGCGGATACGGAGAAGACACCGAGCTATGCATGCGCGCACGTAAGTGTGTGAACTGGGTTGTCGAGCCGGTACACCCCGTCCCTCTGTAAGTCGAACGTATACAACAGGGAGGAGTGTAAAAGAAAAAGTAAAGTTGGTGGGGGGAATGAACCGAAGGTGGAGAAAGAAGTGCCGGAGAGTCGATAAAAACAAACCATAAAGCGCATTACGGACGATCATCGAACTACATCCTCGGCAGCTCGTAAGTCAAGCTTCGTGGGTACTAAAGACCACGCGTGCACCCGATACAGACCTTGAACGATTTACCGATGAATTGTCGGTAAGGTAGGTAGGCCTCGACTACACACTTACAACGCAAGCGCGCGCGCCTTTATGTATATATATACCGACCGTACACTTCGTTGATCGTAAGGTATAGCCGCCATCTGCTGGCCATTGGCCAAAGCAAATTAAAGTAGTGCCTCGTACGCGCGGAATGTTACGCACACACACACGCGTGGACGCACGTGTACGTATATGACGCAGGCGCGCGCAAAGAACGAAAACTCTCTACGAAATCTCGTGTAGCAACCTCGTGGAGTATACGGCGTAAGGCTTTCGTTTCTCCGCGTAAAATTTACCGCTTTTCACACGAAGTAAAAGAAAAAAGTCCGAGGACCCAAAGCCGCGCATACATAAAAAAACCCGTGCGAATAAAAGCCAGATGAGAAGAGACTCGAGAAATCACGAAAAACGCGAGCGATAATGAGGGTAAATATTTGTCATTCGCGCTAAACGAGCGCCGATCCGCGAACGAGTGGTAGTAGTAGTTCCCGCCCACCCCACCTCTCTCTCTCTCTCTTTCGCTCGTTCTCTCTCGCTCCTCCAGGATGTCTCCGGCGTTTAAGCCACGCCCATTGTCGACAACGTCGGAGTGGGGATGAGCAGCCATAACTAAGCTTGCATTGGTACCTACTCCTCACCGATGGATGGCGCCGTATGCGGCGGATTCAAAACCGAAGGTGAATAAGAGAGGGCCTAAGGTGCGTGCGCGCGAAAACGGCAACTATAGCCGCCAATCTTACGCGCGACTTTTATAGCGTGTCGACTGATTTAGTCTGAGAAGAGCACATTGTGTACAGCTATTTTGTGTGTGTGTGTGTGTATGTGAGTGTGAGCGCGAGTGTAAGTGTGTATGTGTGTGCGTATGTGAGACCGAGCGACGTTAATTGATACATCGGGACTATACAAATCAATTTACGAACCCTCTCATCGCGTTCGCGCGTAAGGGCCTTTCTCGTTCTCTTTCTCTCTCTATAGATATATGTGTATATGTATATGTAGAAAGCGCCGTCCGACCGTGAAATTGACTCGTTATTAACGCGAGCGACGAAAAAAATCACGCGCACATGTAAGCATAAGCTCGTGTGTAATCGGAATACATTGAAAAGCTTTTCTTTCTTTAATTTTTTTTTTTTTTTTTTTTTTTTCTTGAAAGTTTGCTTTTGCGAGTGAGAGTATGATACTTTTGCGGTTATCCGCTCGCTGGCCGGTTGGAAATCTGCGAATTATGCATTATGTCGACTGTTATGTTCGTCGTTTGTTTTTAAACGAGTCGTAATTTTAAAAAATTGCCATAAGGCTTACTTGTGAGAAATGCCATTAATGCGATTATATTTTATACGTGTGTGTGTTGTACGTTAAAATATATGCGTAAAATCAATCTTGGGTTATTTATTAATGCTCGTAATTCTGGATTAAAGCTTTTGCAAAATTTTAATGCTCGAGCGATATATTTTCTATTAATTTAAAGTATCGTAAATAATTTTTTTATAAATTTAATGTACAAATATATATATATAATTAAAAAGCATAATATTTATTTTTTCTTTCTTTTTCGTTTCGAAATAAATCGTCAATTATGAAAATTGTTATTTACATTTTTTCAAAAGATAAAAAAAATAATCGTTTTTATAACTGTTAAAAATTTGTAATTATAAATCATTTGCAATTAACGGAGTAACTGTGCGATTAAAAGATTGAAAAGTGAAACTCGCCGATTTCGATATATTAATTATTGTTTTTAACTAAATAATTAGTTAAGTTTAAATGATTTCGTTGCAAACATTCGAAACTCTATTAAACGCGTTATCGGTATATTCTTCATCACATAATTATTTTGCGCACGTACTTGAATTCAATCAAGTCAAGAGACTGCAAGTGTACGAAAAAGTTGCCAAGCAAACGCTTCGTGCATAAAAATACATCCGCAATTAAGGCATTCGATAGGATCTTAATTTCCACTATCATTACACCTTATCTGACTTTATATCTCGGTAATTGCTTTTCATATAAGATGGAAACATCTATACATCTGAAAATCTGTAATAAAAATTAACGCAACTTACGTTTTAACTCGTGTATCCAATGATTTTTATTAAAATTTGTAAAACCTTAATGAAGAATTTATGTGAAACATCCGTCTTCCATAAGTTTATAAAAAATATTATAAAGAAAGCGAAAAAAAAAAAATAATAATATAAAATATTCGCGCTACGAGTATATTTTCGCTTAAATTTAAATTTAAAAGTTTCATGAGAACTTCGAGCGAGGGATATTTTACGATAATTATATTTAATAAAACGTTTATATAAATATATGTTTGTTATACATACACGATTCTACTACAAACACGCAGCTGGCTATTTATCCGAATAAGGCAGACATTAAAGCGTCAACGGGCGAGACACTCTAAGCAAAATTTTGATAAATAAATAAATAAAAATCGTTACTGGTAAAAATAAAAAGACAAAAAAAAAAAAAAAAAAACAAAAAAAAAACAAAAAAAAAAAAAAAAAACAAGCGTGAACGCACAAGGAAGCCGTGGCGTACATAAAGATCAAGCGACGGTCGAGGTGAGTCTCGAAGCGCTCGAGAGCGAGCGGCGAGTATAGAGAGAAACTGCCATAACCGTCGGTTCGGCTCGCGCGCGCCATTAATGAAACGGCCATTTTACCATAATCGGAATTCGATCATTATACTCCGTATCGCGAGTTACTTTGAAAGAAAATCAAATGGTTGAGGTGAGCGATTGCTTAGTAGTTTGCTACTTCGTTAGAATACCGATTTAAAGCGTATATGTATATATATATACATAATCGAGCGCGTGTGAGCTCGTCTGGTTTCTAAACTCATTGAATAATATTCGCCCGCAGCGATCGTTTACTTTTCCATTTGTACGTGTGGGAGAGAGCGAGAGAGAGAGAGAGAGAGAGAGAGAAAGAGATAGCTACTGTGTTATACGATGAAATTTTATACGCGCATCGCGCGACTTCCCCCGCGTTGTTTGTATTATTTCAACGCGACGCGGTATACCGTATATTTATCCAATTACCCCAAGTATATCCAGATATTTATTAGGCAAATTTTTTTTTCACTCTTCTCTCGTTTGCTTTCTTTTCTATTTGGATTTTTTTTTCTTTCTGCCTATTTGAAAAGGCTCGTGAATTATCAATGTAACGCCGACGGTAAAACTTGCAATTTTCATTGATTTTATGATGTTTTATAATATCGAGTTAACCGAACTACAATTTTATTAGCGTCACACGAATTATTTATCGCGATTCTTGAATTAAAATTTTTCTCTATTATTATGAACGTTAAAAGTTGCACGTTTTAATTTATAAATTGTTATATACTTTGACGGTAATGATAAGTTCGAATCAAATTCTATTAGACGAGCAAAAGAGTTCGTTTAAAGTGATTTGAGAGAATCATTGCAAATTTTTTTAATAGTTAATGAACGAGAATAAAGATATTTTGTCGTATACATAAGAAAAAAAAAAAAAAAAAAAAATACGTTTTTTTTAATTAACATATTTTTTTTCATCATGATTATCAATTCGATTCAACAAAATTTTTATTGCTCTTTCATCAAATCATTGTATACTCTAGTTTAGCGCAAAATTATCAAACGGCTAAAATACGTAAATTCTCAGTATAATTTTTAATCTTCTTTCTCGAACGAAAATTCATCACCGACTGCAAGAGTAAAAAAAATGCAAGAGTAAGAAAAAAAAAAAAAAAATGAATCAGACGCGACAAAAATAACGTTCGGAATCACCTTAGAGTATTTCATTCTCTTTCCATCTCCAACTCCACTCTCTTGGCGAATCTTACGGGCGATCGTTTGCACGCGGCGGCGCTTTCGCGAACGTTATTTACCATGCAGCTCGTCGCGCCTCGGCGGCATCGCTTTTAAAAGAATCGAGACACACGGAGCCGACATCTCTATAGTTGCGCCCGCGCGCGCGCGATCGCGTCAGCTCTTTCTCTCCACGGTGCGAGAAAGAGAGAAACCTTGGAATTAATTCAAGAGAGAGAGAGAGAGAGAAGAATATATCGAAAGGGATATATATCGTTATGTGCGTATAAGACACAGAGCTGATGAAAATTTAAAATACATATATGCGCGAGTATCGTGACATTATACTTTCCACGCGCACGTGCGAGTATCGAGGCGCAGCTTGTAAATTATAACGAAACGCGCACAATCGCGTTATTCTCGGGTGCTGAAAAGAGGCGCTTGTAACGATAAGAAAAAAATTATCGATCGGGCGACGTTTCCGTTTCTTGTCTGCTTGTAATAATGCGTCGACTTTTTTTCAACACGCGAACATTTTGACATTTCAGGTGTACGGCGAACGCTCGCTCAAACGAATGTACATACGCGCGTATATTTATAATGAACGTATCTTTAAGCGACGGAATAAAAATCAGAGCGTCTTAGCTTTACGGCGCGTCGCCTCCCTTTTATCTTTTTTTAAAACGAGACTTTCTTCGAGCTGCCGAGAAGTCGTGCCGACGTTATTTTTGAAAACATCTGGGAACGTCGTTTTACTTCCTACGAAAGTACCGCAAACATATCTATCTTTCTTACTCGCTTACTCACTCTCTCTCTCTCTCTCTCTCTCTCTCTCTCTCTCTCTTTCTCTTTTCCGAAGCATCAAGGACTCGACGAAAAGATCTCGCAGCCGTATAATCCGTGTGTGCGCCTCGTTGAGATATAACCGGAATTATCGTCACTCATTTTACAACCTAATTAAGCCTTCTTGGATATCGTATTTTAAAGACGCGATATATGCAAGCAATAATTTGTTTGCGCTGAGAGAAAGAGAGAGAGAGAGAGAGAGAGAAGTACGTAGCAAGAAATAACTGCCTCCGAGTCGTTTTCGTGAGGTATATAAAGGTGCTGATATGTTTATTACATTATTAAACGCTCGCATGTAAGCATAAAGGATGAAATACGTTTCTTATTTCTAATTAATATCGAGTACTCTATTATATTTATTGACAAATTAAAAAAATTTTTTTTTTTTTTTTTTGGCGCGCGGTGAATATATACAACGACGACGATCGCTCAAAGGTTTTAAAGATATAACTTTATAAAAAGTAATCGCTCGAGCTATCTATATGACAGACATAAAGATACTTGTTTGCTTAGTAGTTTAAACTATGTTTAAATCTTCCGAGATTAATTTTTAGTAAAATAAATGCAAATTTTAACAACTGTGAACAAAAGTAATCGTGATTAAATGAAATCGTAAATGTCGGATTTACTATTTTCATACATTTTATATCAGATATTAAAATATATATATCGTATACAATTGGTCATGCATAGTATTGCAAAACATAAATAATTAATTATTAAGATAAGATTATATCATAAGATAAAAAAATGTAAAATTCAATATTGAATTGCAATATAATTTAATGAAAAAATACGTTTACCGTCATAAATCACGCCACGAAGAAAATTGAGAATACGCTCTAGGCGTTAAAAAAAGGAAAAATTTACAGTGTTTTCGAAGATCCTACAGGAAGAGAAAATCACAGTACGCGTGGCACTTCTTTGTTTTTTACGACCGTTACCTCACCATTTCCGTCGTCGAGAAATCGCCGAAGGGTCTTTCGTTTTTCCGAGAGACGAATGCGATGACCATAAACCAAAACACAAATTACACGGAGCGAAAGTCAAATAACGCGCGTACGAATGAGAGAAAGAAAGATAAGACGAAAAGAAAAGTCAGTTTACACGATCTTCTTTTTATTTTTCCTTTTTTCTTTTCTTTTTTACCTGCTTTCTAGTCCATCGAAAAACTTTCTACTTTCACCGAAGGGACAGCAACCCTCGGAAACGCGTAAAAAGAATAAAAGACGAAGAAAAGAAATTTCTTTTTTTTTCTCTTTTCTTTTTTCGAGCGCACAACGAACGAGGGATTTGTGCGAGAAACGCACGCACGTTCCGGTTACGAATCGCGAAAGAAGAAGACGTGTTTGCAACGAAAAGTGTGAAGTGAAAATAGAGAAGGAAAAGCGAACTTACATCTTTTTTTTTTTTTTTCTTTACCTTCGTTTATTCCTTTCGGTTTTTCATTTTATTTTATTCAACTTCTGCTCGAAACCGCGCGCACACCGGCGCTTAAGTTGAAGCGTTAAACTAGTTCCCTTTAACGCGAGAAACGCGATTGGAATAATTCAACGAATTACGAAAACACGCTCGCGCGCGGTCTGGCCTCATTAGATATTCAGCGTAAAGATATAGTTCTGCGCAAAAGAGAGAACGAGAGAAAGAGAAGAGAGAGAGCAAAAGACGAAAATTTATGAGAAAAAGCCAGCTTTTATTCCTGCGCGGAGATCGCGCATTAACAAACACGTGCTTGGGCGACGTGAACAAACAAAAAAATTTTAATAATAATAATAATAATAATAATAATAATAATAAGAAAATGGTGGAAAAGAAAAATAGAAAAAAAAAAAAAAAGAAAAAGAAACAATAATACAGCGCAGTTTTTGCTCGAGTTTCGCGAGGCCGACTACTCGGCTCTTCTACGAGATAAATATCGCGCTTTAACAAAAGCATATTTAAAGGTGAAAATTGCTCCGACAAAAGTAGTATAACCCGTTAACGTTTCTCGCCGAGACTGCGAATTTTCGTTCGTTCGTTCGTTTGTTTTGAATCCACTGCTTGGGTATATCATTCGCGAATACTTTTCTTTTTAATGAACGTTAAAAATTATCGTCAAAGCTCTTTTTCTTCTTCTTAAAAATTAATCTACATTTTATTTTACGAAACTGTTTTAATAGTAATAATAATAATATAACATCGGTATTACTTTCTAAAAACGTGTTATTAACAGCAACTTTAATTTCAGGTTGGCAAAACGAAATTTTTTTCCCCCCTCCGATTTTTTTTTTTTTCTTCTTCGCCTTTGGACGGAGCATTCCTTATTCTTCATACATATACCCGTTTGACTTTATAATTTAAGAAAAACCCAGTTATTATCCTTAATTACGGAGAATACAAGCAGTTAATAAATAATCTCGCAGTTCATTTATAAGCGCGTCATTAAGGTGCCGGTAGAGAAAGAGAGAAAGAACGTGGTATCTATAAGCGGACTTTGGCGCAAAAAAATTCAGTTCACTCGGTTATTTTTCAAAGGAAAAGACATGTTTTATACAAGCCGCCGGTTAGTTTCTTATACGCGCTCGCGCTATATACACCCGGACTAACGTGTTTTCTTCGTTTCCGTTTCTTTTAACGTTGCACGCATACACACACGCGTGCGCGCGCACAAATTCACATGGACGGGTTCGAGCGTCCACGAGACGAATCGGATTCGCTTCTCACGCGCGCGCGCGCGCGCGCGTATGCGTGAACGTACGGCCGCGTCTGCCCTCGAGCCGTCGCTCCCTCGAGATCGGCGCCGTGACGAACTTTTCGTTTCCTTCGACGTCGCTGCGAGAGATACATAGACTATGCCGGAGCTTTTTTCCTTTCTCCTTCGCTTTATCTCATTTCCCCTATATACGCGCGGTATGCGTAAAGAAACGATAACGATCAAATGGAAAGAGAGAAAAAATCTAGGAGGATCATCGCTTTTCTACTTTTTCTTATTTTAGGTCGGCGCGACCTTCGCAAGATAAGACTTTCACTTTATCGCGACTACAATGGAGGCTTGATTAATTTTTTTCTATTATTCTTTAACCGCTCGCTAGGCTTTTCTTTCGTTATTTATACGACGGCTTGCTACGTACTCCGATCGATATATCTTGGCGCGCGTTAAAAATAGATTGTAACGTTTTTATTTTTCGCACAAATAAAATAAAAACAGTCTCATTATTTTATTTAATCGCAAAATCTTTATTCTCTCGAGGAAATAATTTACTATTAATATAATCGGCCGAATTAGAAAAAAAAAAAAAAAAAAAACAAAAACAAAAAAAAAAAGAATTAATCATTACGTAAGAGTGTAAATTATAGGATTTCATTAACAAAATTAACTAGAAATTGCTAATTATAAAGTAATGCGAAAAAAATTAATAGCTCTTAAGGATTAAATTTTCTTAATCAAGTCATAACCATAAATCTAAAAGTTTCTCAAAAGCATTTCTCGTGTCGCGTGTATGTATGTATATATCCCACAACCAATCTTACATTTGAAACCCAACGCAATTATCCGCATCAAGTGGGTCATCGAAAAAAAATTGCGACACGTCGTTTCTATAAAAGACGCGTCCTCCCCGATTAAAAACCATCTCGATCGCAAAGCATTACGCATCGCTCTCGCATCGAGATCGGGTGGGCCTATAAGGGGGTGGGGACTTATGTTTTTCGAGCGCAAAAGAAAACAAGAGCAAGAGGCCAAAAAAGCAAAGCGAAATGCCAAAAAAAAAAAAAAAAAAAAAAATTTTCAACAATAATAATAAAAGATTGATAATCGATTGAAGTACTCACCTTAATACAGCTGTGTACACTGAGCCGCTAGAAGAGGGTGGTGCGGATTGGCCGTAGGATGATCGGGGGGGCTCCGGTGCAGGGCGTACCCCTAGTTGCCCCCGTCGGGGCCCCCCTGCTGTTGATGCGCTGCCGCCGCGGCCGCGGCCGCCGCCGCCGCCGCCGCTTTTTGCGCCTGGGCCTGTTTCTCCTGCTCGTTCAATTCCTTGATCGCCTGTATCTCCTTCTTCAGCTTCATCCGCCGATTCTGGAACCATATCTTTATCTGTCGCTCCGTCAAGCACAGCGTGTGAGCCATCTCTATTCGCCTCCGCCTTGTCAGGTAGTGATTCGTGTGGAATTCCTTCTCCAATTCGAGGGTCTGATAACGCGTGTACGTCTGCCTGCCGCGTCTGCGCAAACCGTTCGCTCCTGTAAGAAAAAAAAAAGCAACAAACAAAAAGTTTAATTAATGAATTAAAAATTTATATATTTTTAAGTGTGTGTGTGTGTACATAGGGATATATGCTCGCGACAAGAGATGACTCGAGCGGGGATGAGCTCGGAGGTATGATAACCGACTCCATTAGGACACGGTCTCATTAACGAAAGCTTTTTTTCTTTTAATGTATGTATACAGACACCGCATGCATGCTCGATTCCACCGGGAGCTCTCTTTTCTTTATGCTCTATCTTTCTAACCGCGCGAAAGCTTGTTTTCTCTTCCTTTGTATCCTTTTCTTTTTCACCATTTTTTTTTTTAAGGGGAAAAGTAAAGTAGAAGGCATTTTTTTTTTTTTTTTTTTGTCGTCTGTTAAATATCACGGAGACTAATTTGTTAGTATATTTATAGCAATCAGATTATCTGAGAAAATGCGGTAGTGTTCATTGTCGAAATATTCGCTGGTCTTTGTCTACACCGGCGTTTTATAATTTTAGCTGGATTTTTATGGTGCTTGTTTCACAGACTCCCTAAAAAACCATGAATTTCTGCATAATTTTTAATGTCGAATTACATTCCGAATTATTTAATATTTTTTTGTAATGGACTAATATATTAATAAATTCAATAAAGTGGCAAACGCGTACAATAAATACATTAATTACGTTTCTAAAAATAAGATAAAATTAATTTTCCTATAATCTAGCAATAAAGTCGTTAAGTAAAATTTATGAAACATAACAAAGATTGTTAAAAGTACCATCGAGTAAGGTTCAACTCATTCTGCTTCAAAGAAGAAAAAAAAGAAAGAAGAGAAAAAGAACAAGTCTAAATAAGCCATTCCGCAACAAAGTTTCGATGTTATACCTACTTAGAAATCAGCGCTACGGCATTCTCGTTTCGTAAAAGAGATCCGAGAGAGAAGTGAGCTAAAAAAAGAGAACGAGAAGCCATATCAAGAACCACAAAATCCTTGTGGCGCACGATCGTCCATTCGCTGTTGGAGTATACGGCATTTCTCTTACTACGAAAAAAGTGGCGTATATACATAGACAGGAATTTCCAAGACTACTCAGTTCTGCAGAGGTAGGTGTAAATGGTTTTAAATAAAGTGTAGCTTGGTAGAGAGAGAGAGAGAGAGAGAGTTTGCAACAGCGTGAGTGTATCGTCTTACGGGCGGCAGCTTGGAGGAAAAAAGAGTGGGCGAGAAAAGGCAGCTTCGTTTATTTTCTTTCTCTCTCTCTCTCTCTCTCTCCCTCTACTATACGTGGAAAAAGGAGGATGGAAGAAAAAAGCGGGCGCGAAAAAGAGTAAGGAGGAAAAGAGAGAGAGAAATGTGGCATCGAGCGTGTGTAGCGACGCTGAACAGCCACTTGGGTGCAGTAGCGGAATAAGCCCCGTCGACGAGAAAGAGGAAGAGAGCGCGCGAGAGAGAAAGAGAGAGAAGGGAGAGAGAAGCGAGTCGAGTAGTCGAGCTCACCTTATCGGCCGTTACTGCCTCGTAAAGCGCCAGTTTCACCTCTGGCACACAACGAAGCGCCCGAGGATTCAGTCGGGCCGGCCCGTATGGAGAGCGAGATAGAGAAAGAAAGAGAGAGAAAGGGAAGCGGCACGCCGCGGGTTATACAGAGAACGCACTCGAGTGTGTACGTATGCGCTGTCTCCTCTCATCCTACCTTTCTTTCTCTCTCTTTGGAGAGGGAAGATTCTTTTTATTTTTCTCTTTTCTCTTTTAGAGACCTCTCTATTTCGGTGAGTGTTCACTCGATCTGCCGCGTTTACGTCCATTCTCTTCAATTTCGCCTCTTCCTAATTTACCTTTTTTTTTCTTTTCTCTTTACATTTCGGCACTTGGCGGCTCTATCGTTTTGGATTTTTCTTGTGCAGTTGTGTTAATGCATTAGGGCAAATTTAAAGAGGCGAAATATTATCGATGATAATAATAATGAAAATTTTGAATTATTTAATTATTTTCAAAGTAAAATGAATTTGAAAAATTTATTTGCCGTAAAAAATGACTGTCGACGATCATTTTAATAGCAGAAATATTACACGCGTCGCGTGAGTGATCACGAACCTAAAAGAATAAAAATTCATTAACTTTGCGAAAAATAGGAATGACAAAAAAATAGCCCGTATATATTTGCCTCTCTTAGCCATAGCTTTCCCATTATTAAATCACATATATCAATTGGCTCGTAAAGGAAGCGAACCCCTTTAAAACAATTAATTACCAGGAGCCCGCGCGAGTCTGTTTCTCCATCTCTTTCGCTCTCTTTCTCGCATAGCTAGGAGGTACACTAGAATCGGAAATCGGCAAAGAACTCGAAAAGCAATGGCCCATTATCTCGACTAATATACCTCGTGATTCGTAATTTAACGAGGAAATTACGAAAATGTAAATCGCGCACTCGATAAAAATCCTCATCGGTGACCCTCTCGCCACTCTATCTTTCTCTCTCTCTCTCTTTCTCTCTCTCTCTCTCTCTCTCTCACTCTCACCCTCGAGTTTATATATACATCGATGAGTCTCCCGGGCTACTAAAGCTCGTAAAAAACAGCAACACGTTATACTCGCTCTCTCGGTTTCATCTCTTCGGCAGTGTAGAGAGAGAAAGAGACAGACACAGAGAGAGAGAGAGAGAGAGAGAGAGAGGGAGAGAGAGAGAGAGGGAGAGAGAGAGAGAGAGGAAAAGAGAGGAAGAAGCTATGTATACAAAATACATGGGTGCGCGCTCGAGAGGGCAAACACGATATAAAACAAAGGGCGAAAAATGTAGACGAATCACTGGATGATCTCTCGCGCGCTCGCACACACGTTACCCACGCGAGCAATGAACGCGTCATATTTACAATGCTATCTCCTACCCGGCGATCTGTTATTGGCACGCAGTACACGCGAAATTGCGAGGGCGGAATGCCATACAACATACAGAGAGAGAGAGAGAGAAAGAGACAGAGAGAAAATAGAGCGAGAGAGAGAGAGAGAGAGTAAGTGGAAAGGGGTAGTTGTGAGAAAGAGAGAAACGCACGTGCAATCGCACGTACGCGGCGCTCGTTCCGGACTTGCTTCACGTGCTATACGTTCCTCGTTCTCTTTCTCTCTCACTCTCGCGAAATATTACGAACGGAGTTCATATCGCGGCGCGCGTCATGTTTATTATTGCTGCGCAATCAACTGCGGCTTGGCGCCATAGCGTACGCCATTGACTCCTCGTAGCTGCCGTTTTGCTTCTTTCGATTTTTTTTTTTTTTTTTTTTTTGTATACTTGCCGGGATCTTTGCTCTTTTAATAATTTGCACCGAGAAACTTTTTTTAAATATTGCATTGGACTTTCATTAATAGTGTTTATTATATTTTCAATTCTATTTATGTTTATATTTTTATTACTTTATCAAAAAGCTAATTAAGCATGATAAATTTTTTTCTTTTTCTTTCATGCGTTCGTTACTCGAAAATAAATAATTGTTTATAAGAAAACATTTTCAAAATAAATATTATTAAATCATTTTTATCGAAATAATTCAAGGAAGATTCTCGACGAATCGTGTTGCTTCTGCAAACAAATGCCGTAATATTATCTTCTCGTGAACCGGCATAAAATTAAACGCTAATACAAGAAACCAATTTTGGGGCAAGAAGATTATCATGATGCGGTGTTTATAAGGGTTATTTGTCAAAGCTACCTCCGACCCCCGTAAAGCCTCTCGGAAGAAGCGAGAGCAAGAAACCCGTAGGAAAGTAAGGGAAGTAGAGAAAGAGAGAAGGGAGGAGGAGAGAGTGAGAGTGAGAGAGAGAGAGAGAGAGAAAGAGTAAGAGGGTGTATCCAACTATTCTCTTTCCTCCAACTCGAAATGCGGGGAGGGGAGAAAGGCAGGAACGATAGACTCCCGAAACTTATAAATAAAAGACGGGGGACTTTCTCCCAATTAAGCCGTCCTCGTACGTCTCTCTACAAAGTAGAAAATGTGACAGATCTACCGCGTGCCACCCTTACTCTCTTCATTCTGCAAAGTCAAGCTTACGCCCTCGAGTCTCTCCCTCTGTTTTTTCTTCTCTTTTTTTTTTAACCTGACACACCCCCCTTATATATATATAAGTTCTCCCGCTCATTTTTTTTTTGCTTTCTCGCGGTGAAGCGCGACCATTATTTTTTCTTTTCTCATTCTCTCTCTCTCTCTCTCTCTATATATATATATATGGAATTCCAGAGAGGTAGGTCTTGTCTCGCGGGAAACACGAAAAGAAACAAAAATTTTAGGCCTGTGTGGTATAATTTTTGAGGGAGTGAGAAAGAAAGAAAGAAAAGCTCGTGTACGCATCTCCGTTGAGGGTGTGGATGAATTTCACGCTGAATTCGTGAAATAAACCGTTGGCTCCTGTGGGATAAGAAAAAGGAGAACGAAGGGAGAGGGAAAACGCGAGACGGAATAATGTATGGATTTACTTTTTCTTTTTGCGCGTCGGTTTTTTTTTTTTTTTTTTTTTTTTTTTTTTTTTTTTGCTTCCTCGTCGCTTTATACGGGAGAATTATCACACGGGTGAAATTTTTCGCGAAGCCTCGCGGTTATATTTGGGTTCGAAAGAGAATATATAGGTGTGTCAACGCGTTCGAATAATTCGCTCGGGCATTAAGTGTAAGAGAGAGAAGAGCTTCCTCGCGGTTTTACGATCGGTCGTTTGCCGTGAAAATGGGCGCCGAAGAGGGTTGATATCGCAAACGATTACGGATAACTACTGAAAGTCAATGTGTACACCATTTTTAATACATCACATGTAAATTAATGGCCATTCGACGCGATCGTTATTCAGAGCGTTAAATCTCTTTATGCAAAGTGAGACACTTTTTTTTTTCCTTTTTATTTTTCGTTCTTTTTATTTCGTACTGGCTTTATTCACGATGTGAAAGTGGCAAAAATTATAATCGCTCAAGTGAAGTTTACATAAATATCGTTTAATTTGTTTTGCGCATAACTCGATCTGCATATAATAATTTTTATCGTTTTTATCGGGACGCTTTTAAATCGATGAAAGTTTTAAAATATTTTCAAACAACGTTAAACTCAAGTAAGATAATATTATAAGTGAAAAATATATAAAAATCGATGCCGAAATAACTCTGTACGCTAAAAAATTATCAATGACGTAGGCCATCGTTGGAAACAACGCGCGCAAGCTTATATCACGCTACTGCATTTCCACGAAAAAAAAAAAGGGAGGAAAAGTATATGTAGCAAAGAAAAAGGGCGGAGAATTCACTTGCCCAGCGAATCTACCGCCAAGTCTAATAAGCGAAGCCAATACGTTGATTGCTGGCAAGGGAACAAACCGGCAAACGGCCTACGATCCGCGTGCGCGCGCGCACACACACACACGCACACACTCAAAAGGTTTCGGTAACGGGCCATCGTACGCATCCAAGCCAAACTTTCTCGCGCTTGGGGGCATCGTTCCTTCTTCGCAAATCCAGGAGAAGATTTCTCCGGATTCGAGCGGATCGCATACCATTCTCCGAGCCAATCAAATCAAAGTAAGTGAATTGCCGAGAAAGAAAGAGAGAAGGAGAAAGAGAAACGTAAAGGATCTATCTTTCTCTCTCACGGGATTTGGCCAAGACCGCGGGATGTATGGCCTAGCGAGTCGACGTTTTCTCTAGGCTCCGGGGCTGTATCGCGCGGTTTTTGCTCGTACGAGGGATTAACGTTGGAAGAGACGCGGGCTCTCGCGTCATTCTACCCTCCGTGAGTAGAGAACCGCGTCATAAATCCAACGATCGGCCGAGCTTACAAATTTCTTGCCGAGCCAATTTCGCCTCGGTATATATGTGAATTAAGACGCGCTTGGGAGGAGGGATGAAGCTACCTCCTTCTTCCGCTTCTTCCAGTACGGATACGGTCGTCTATTCGTCTCCGTCGGCTTTCATTATGTAAGACATTGTGTATGTGCGACTATACTTTGGCCGCTTTGGTTGTCTCGATAGTAGTGGTATGACGATGCTGGTGTGGGTGTATGTGTTTTTAGCGGCGCATGGAAAATTGATCGGGGCATTTGGCAATTACATTACTGGATAATGTTACGAGACTGCCGGAGAGAAGGAGAGAAGATTTATGTTACCCTTTTCATCAATATTTGAATTTTTGGAATTACTTTAGTCGTTTTTTTTTTTTTTTTTTTCAGAGTCGGAGATGGAGAGAAAAGTTGGCGCGTGTAGTTATGGAAATTAAATTTTGAATTAAATTTTTACAATGTCAATATAATCATGAATGTTTGAATGATTTTATTTATTGTAAAAAAAATTAATTAATTAAAAAAACGTTCGTAAAATTGAAAAAAAAATTCAATTTCGATAACACGATTTTTTCGCATAAAAATTTATCGGTAACTTTAATACACTAAAATACTTAAATAAATTAATTTCTTTTCATAAATTTAACTTCCCTAAAGTAAATTTAACAGGAAATTTCAAGCAAACAATTTAAAAGATAAATCAAGCTTTCACCGCACTCGGGAAAGGTATATCGGAACTAAGGATCTTCCAAGCGTTCTAAAGCGCCTTTCCAACGGAAGCTTTATTAGTGTTTCCCCAACTCGACATCGATATGCAAAGCTTGACTATTTTCCCGGGTAACGCACTTCTCTCCGCAGTTAAAACAACAATTTCACAATTGCTCCTCAAAGATACTTTTCCACCCACATACCAAAGCTTCTCTTCTCCCTATGTTCTTTTACGTATTTATACGAAGCTCGGGGTATTACACCGTTGACGAGCAACGATTTCTTTCCCTCTCTCTCTCTCTGTCTCTCACTCTCTCTTTCTCTTTCTCTTTCTCTTACTCTCTTTAATACTTGGCTGTTTGTCCCTTCGCTCTCGTTTTCCTTCCTCTCGCTTAGTTAAGGAAGCTAAGGCGATACCGCTCGGGTACCACCGAAGCATTGCTTTCCTCGTTAACTCCGTCGTAAGTTATTAATTACGTCTGACTAACTGCCGGCGCTCCAGCTGTGCTCCGCTAAGAAACGAGCCCACCTCCCTTTTATTCTCTCCTAACGTCTGTGCATCTGTGTGTATATATATATACACGAAAGGAGGCAAAGTTTCTTATACCAGGAGGTAGGAGCTTTTACTCGTTCTTCTCTTTCTTCTTCTAATTCCGCGTAAAGGAGAAATGGCGCATATTGAAGTGGACGGTTCGAATACAAGTCACATGACGGAACGAAAAGGACAAGCCGAGAAAGCGAGCGAGAAGATAAGAAGTGAAGCCTACAAATTATTACGTTAAATACTTTGACTTGTTTAAATAATTTGTTTATCGTTTATTTTGCAACTGTTGAATTTACAACACTTTTAAGAAAAAAAAATTGAACAATTTTTGTCGATAAAATTTATTCTTACATCATATATAAAAATCGTCTTTTGAAATAAAATTAAAACGTTATAAAATATTTTTATTGGATACGTAACAAAATTACTTCAAATTTTATATACGTTTTAATTTTTTTAATTGACCTTAAAATAAAAATAAAAACCTATTTTATAAATTATGAATTATTGGTCTAAGTGATAAAAATTTATTAATACTTTTATTGAATAGTAGTTGATTCATTATTTTTCGAAATTCATCCATAAAAATTATTATTCAAATTGCATTTATTTAAAAACTTTGAACGATTTATAAATTATTACCATTTAAATTAATCGCAAACAAAACAAACAAGTCAATAGCACATAAAACAAACGCAAAACTTTATCGCGGCGTGGCTCTCATAATACCTACTTCTATTCTTACATGCACAACACTCAAAAAAGCGAGAGAGCGGATCGGAGAGCGGAAGAAGGCTGCACACACGTACAAAAGAAAGAGAATAATTTACCACTGCGTTTCTTATTCTCCTGGATCAAGTCGCACTATAGGAAAAAGACGAAAATCCTTCTTGCTTTCTTTCTCGGTGGCGGGAAGGTTTTTTTTCTCCGAAAAAACGAGAGAGATGGAAAGAAAGAAAGAAAAAAAGAATAAACGAGGGAAAAAGTTTAAAGACGCGAGGGAAAGAAATAGCTGTAAGAAGCGAGACGAAAGAAAACTACGCAACGTGCCGAGAAAGGTAGGAGGGGAAGGAGAAAGAGGGAAAGAGAAAGAGAAAGAGAGAGAGAGAGAGAAAGTGGCAGGCGAGTTGAGGCGCTATGGTAGGGGAAGAATGTAGCGAGAGGGACGCCAGGCAGTAACTCACGCCCCCGAGAGGATTACCTACCTTAGCTGGCTCGGGCCGGGGCACCGACGCCGGCAGGACGAGGAGAAGAAGAAGAAGAAGTAAGAGGAGGAGGTGGAGGAGGAGAAAGAGGAGGGTAGAGGCAAGTTGAGCTACGGGCTCGCTGCGTAGCTACGCGTTTCTCATACCGAGTGTCTCCGGCCCTCGCTCCTTCTCTCTCTCTCTCTCTCTCTCTCTCTCTCTCTCTCTTCTTCTCGCAAACAAGAGTTTGTTGCAAAGGAAGAGAGAGTGAGATAGAATATACACCAAAGTCCTCGCGTGTCCCGTCGGAACGGGCTCGCTCGGGGAAGAAGAAGAGAGGCACTGTGTAGCCCGGCAGACTTACGACACGCGAACGAGTTTCGTCTTTCGCTTCGTGCGTCTATCTCTCTCTCCCTCACTCTCTTTCTCTTGGTTTCTACGCTAAGCGAACCTCCTTTTGTACACATACAGACATATATATATATATATATATATATACACACATTAAAAGACACAGAGCGAGAAACACTGAGGAGTGCCTCCGCTAACGGAGCAATAAGGTGCACGAGGTGCCGAGGCTCGCTCGACGGGCCTTCTTGGTTTGCGCGCGCGAGCGACCTCGAAAACTCGAGGGGAAGCACGAACTCGCTCGCTCGACTGCTAAATTATCGCAATTATACGGCTTTTCCGCGATGGCGCGATGGCCCCGAGTGTGCTCCGACTGCAGACTCCCCCGGCCGTGTAACCAGCCGACAGACAATCGCGCTCTCGTCCGGTTATTTCGTTAGTCAGGCTTTTATCGCATTATCGTCGCGTTCAAAATTATATGTATTTTACGCTTGAAAATGAAAATGAAGCGTTGTTCTTGATGTTATTTATTTATTTATTTATTTATTTATTTATTTATTTATTTTTTTTTTTTTGAGCTACGTTGCTATGTTTTGTTGAAACAAAGATGCAGTAAGAAAGATTTAAACATTACGCTAATTGGTAGCTTTATACTACGAGATTCTTAAATTAAATAATTGCATTTGAATATTTATGTTCGAAAAATTAAAAAAATTTTACAATTTACATTGTGAAATTAACATTTATTCCTTGTGTGTATGTATATAGTTTTATTTTAAACCGTTAAAAAATAGTAACTCATAAGTATAATTCAAAGGGTTTATACGGTCTCTCAAGATCATTGTTGCATAGCTTTAAAAAAAAAAGTCAAGAACGTGCACACCCACTTTAAAGCTACATTCAAAGATTCTATCTTGCATTGCTGCCGCGTAGATAGCGCGATTTCAAGAGGGAGAGTGGCGGGTAAGGGGAGGTAGGAAAGAAGCAAAAGCTAACGAGGGGTGAAGGCATCGTGTCTCATTTTATCACTAATGCGACTTCGTCTTTCTCTCTTTCTCTCTCTCTCTCACTCTCTTGCTTGCTCGCTCGCTCTCGCGGATCTCTAGATCTCGAAAACATTAAAGCTCGTTTGCAAAGTGAAAGGATCTCGCGAGTCTTTCTTAGCTAGCGTATAACGAGTAGCTCCCGCGCGCGCGACGAGTATCGATAACGAATGTATCGATTGCTAAAGGCAAACAAAGCGCAAGCGAATCGTGTCATCAACCGTAAGGATAGCCAACCCTAAAGTCGTTGAAAATACGAGGCGCTAAAAATGTATATCGACTGGTGTTATAACGTCACGAGAGAAAGGAAATAAAGAATCGAAAAATTTTTTTAATGGTGTGAATTCGTGGTTATTGTATATTCATATTCTCAAGCAGGATGCGAAAAGAAAAGATCAGTTATCCAAGCACAGAACGCGTAAAAATGTATGTTTGGTAGAGCCGAAAGCGTTGATTACAATGTTCCTATAAATTAGACTTTAACAGAAAATTAAATCTGACTGATAATTTATTTAGAGTTTGTCGGTGGAAATTTGATTTATTTTCTTCTTTTTTTTTTTTGTTACATTAGTCGGCGATAAGATTCATCAATTTTGGTTTAGTAATGCTTGAGCACTGAACATAATTTTTATTTAATGGAGTTCTTTACTAATTTTTGACAAAAGAAAATGTTCCTATTCTGTTACATAATATAAAATTAATGATGAGAACAATTTATATGAATTCTAAAATTTTTTCTTTTATCTACATTGAACCAACAAATATGAATTTGTATGCATAAATTAATAATGAAAGAGTAATGTAATACTAAGTTAAAATTATTAAAATTAAATTTATAACAACATTGTTACGACGAATTAGAAAAGTCAATTTTTCGTAGAAATGATCGCATCGCTAGCTGACGTGTTAACATACACTTTCAATATTCTGAGCTGACGATTCATCTTAACTATCCAATCATAGTCACTATCGATTGAAACATCCACAAATAATTAACCGACCATCGCCCTAAAAAGACAGGGGAAAAAAAAAACAGGAAAAAAATCGGCTCTCAAAATATTCCCAAAACGTTTTATAAAACTCCCAAAATTCACAGCCTACGCCGATTTACTCATAACCTTTCGATATATTCCCGCGCGACTCCATTCTCGTTACGCAATCCCCGTAGAAACATCGGACGAAGCCGGAAATACTCCGGGCATTCAGAACTCGACTACGAAGCGCTATGACTAAAAAGTTACTCCCTCCCTTTTTACACTGAATGCCGAAAGTCAAAAAAACCGTGGACCGGCCGCCGCCGCGGGCCATCGGAAGCGGCGTCGTTGTGTATCGAGAGGGAGGGAGTTATGCTCGTCGCGGACAAGAATGTAGCTGGCAGGGCGTCGTATAAGTCGGCTTCGCCGTATGAGAAGAACGAATGGAACTTTCTTGAATAAGATATCGGGAGAGGCTTTTATATATAAATATATAAACGTAGAGCGGCCGTACGCGCCGCTATACGTCGCATTTTTGCATCGTGAGAGTGAGTAAGAGAGAGAGAGAGAGAGAGAGAGAGAGAGAGAGAGAAAGAGAAAGAGAGAAGGAACGTCGTCGACGAAACGTCGCCGCGAGCGAGCGAGAATGAGACTCCTACGCCTCGGCGTACCGGTACCTCCTCCTTAACCTTTCTTTTTTCTCTGTCTTTATCTCTTTTTTTTTTTTTTTTTGTTTTTGTTGGCGCCTAATGTATGTATGAAATGGCCCTTTTCAAAGACGTTGCTGCTAGTCGAGGACAAAGAATTGATGGACGAGAGAATTTTAATACAAAATTGTATTGCGTGCTAAACTCTTTATATTATATATACCGGAGTGTAATCTTATGGTTGCGAGCGCTACCGGACAACGCGAGGTTCGCGCGCGCGTTTTATGCCGAACCGGTTTTTCACCCTAGCGTTCGTTTGTAGGTAAATGATACATTTTGTGCTATCCACTTTTTTTTTTTTTTTTTTTTTTTTTTTTTTTTTTTTTTTTTAAACTTTAATTTTTATATTTTAATATTTATGGCGTGTGAAATACTTTACCTGAACATAAAGTTAAAATACTGGTAATATTATATCTTATCAAGGATAAATTATAATTCAAAATAATAAATAATTTGACGACAAAATATAATCCGAATCCGTATATCTTTTCAAGTCAAAGTCTGTTATCGTTATTTTCATAATTTAATTCCATATTGAAGCCGTTCTCGTACTCTATTTTCATCTCATCGTATTCTTATTTATTTTTCTTTTCAATCTCATAAATACGCTTGCGGTGAATTGGTATTCACGTAAACGAGTCTAGTCTACTCGATTGTCAAAATAAGTTGTTTCTCGATTTACATTCGGTCGATATTCAGCGCCTTGACGATTCGACGACGCATCTTCCGTTTCGCGCGCGCGTGCGCGCGGATCGGATAGCCGGCTTGTATAAAAGTCGAAATTTCCCCAGAGGGGCTTCGTAAATTTCCGAGACTCTCCCCTCCATTTTGCCTTTGCCTCTTTCCCGGCTCCTACATATATATATATATGAAGAGAAAAAGTTTCGTTTCGTCTCGCGTCAGTTTTTTTCGCAATGGTGCCGCCGCACATTATGGGTGTATTTTTTTATTCGATTAAAGTTTAATGTAAAACGCGTTTATTTCAGTATCCATTTAACGTTTTTTCTTTTATTCTTTTTTTTTATTTTTTAATTTTTTTTATTATTATTTCATCGATACGTTATACCTTAATTTTATTGTTTTAAAGTAACAAGTATTTTAATTTCAAATATGTATGAAAAATGAAATCTTATGCATTATTAATTGATGTGAAACATAAATTATTTATAAAACTCGTGGAATAAAAAAAAAATTAAAAAAAAAAAAATTACAAAAAAAAAAAAAATTCCGCAAAGATAAAAAAGGTAATTTTATCCAGCAATCTCTGACCCACATTGATGGTCAATTACGTGCACGAAAAGACGGAATTTTCATCGGAGAAATATTCATGATTGCCCTGTGTGCGCAAGCGTGCGCGAGCGTTGTTTTATATCAATTTTTATAAGAATATTATCTCTTCTCCGAGTTGCTTTATCTCCTCCACTTAATCGCATCCTTCACAAAGAACATACGATCTTCCGTCGCAAAAAATCCATCCCTCGCTTACTCGCGGCGTTGTCCAGCGATGCAACGTCGTTCTCGCTCTCTCTCTTTCTCTTTCTCTCCCTCTCTTACTCTCGCGTGATCTTCGAGAAATTTAATTAACGCGCACCGGTAAAACGACGCTGTACGCCACTCCTTTTCCTCGTTTTTTCCACCTCCCTTTCTCCCTTCCATTCTTTCTCTCTCTCTTACTACGTTCCCTTAATCCTTCCAAGGCTTCGATATTTTCACAACTTGCATGCAATACAAACACACCAAAGACGATTCGCGCAAGTCCGCCGTTACGAGAGACGAACAACGATGGAGAAAGCCGCGAGCGCTACCGTTGTTCATCGAGGCGCAGTCGTAACTGTAATAATTATGCAAAGACTGAGCGAGACGCATCTCGTGCAACGTTTCGACGGTATGAAAGAAAAAAGAAAGAAGGGGGAAGACAGAGAGAGAGAGAGACAGAGAAAAAGGAAAGAAGAAAGAGATGAGGGAGAGAGGAAGAAAAATAAAAGAGAGAGGTGAACGCGAAAGGAAGCGCACAAGGCAAAAGGAGCAAGTGGAAGTAGATGGTGGAGAAGATGGCATGCAAAAGAGGCTTTCGTAGGTAAGCGAAGCGAGCCGGTTGTAAGGCGACACCTCGCCGTACTCCCCAAACCCCTCCTCTTCCTCTCCCTCTCCCCCCTCCCCCTCCCTCCTCTCTCTCTCTCTCTCTCGCATTCTCTTTCTTTCTTGCCGGAATCCTCTAATGCCTTTTTATCTCTTTTGCCCCGTCTTTCCCCTCCTCCTTCATTGCTTATACACACCGGCCATCCCTTTTCCTCGATGGCGTCCTGTCTTGTTTTTTTTCTCTTTCGTCTATTCGTTCCTTATAGCTTCTTTTTTTTCTTCTTCTTCTTTTTTAACTCAACTGAAAAATGTACTTTCTAACGTTGACTGCCTCGTTGTTCAGTTTTTTTCCGTGGAGATTTTCATTTATCTATTCGGATTTAAATCGTTATGCGCGTGTTTAAATCCCTCTTTTATGAAATTTCTGACTTCGATGCCTTTAAAATTGTCATCTTTTTTATTCTTCTTCCGCTTCTTATACACACACATATATATATATATATGTTTATATGTGTATATGTTTATATATGGTTGCAGAGTAAGAAATACGAAAAACAGGTTGTTTGAATGTGCGAATGTTAATATACGAGGAATTCTGGTCTCGGTTTCACTGCTACATGTGTATATAAGCGCGCAGGCTCACTTAAAACGCTCGTTGAAATCGCTATAAAATGGTGATTCTTTTTCAATTTTAGCGCGCAACTTTTTTTTTTTTTTTTTTTCAAATCTTAGTACGAGTTAATTTGTATATAAATGAAATGTTTTAAAATTACTTGTTTAAGAAACGACAAGGAATGAGTTACATACAAAAATTTAACGAGTATTACATTTTTTAAATTACGCATTCGATGAACAAAACATTCCATTTAACTGTATATTTAAAAGAAATTTTATTACGACACTATATTCGAGATTCACATCGAAAAAATAATTTACCTCCAAAGCTGTCCCATCCCATATCCGACTAACTAAGCCAATAAATCAATCACAGCCCACCTTTCGTTTACATCGCTTCCCGAAGTAAAAGAATATTTTTTACGTATCGCCGTAGCTCGCGCGGTGACTCTACTCGGCCACTCTCAAGCGAATAAATTGCCGTTGGGTCGCGCGTTCAGCCGCGTTCGAAAAAGAGAGAGAAAGAGACGAAAAAGGAATATCAAAAAAGGGTGAGCGAGCGAGGTTTGTGGTTGGAAGAGAAAAAAAAAAAAGTAAAAAACGAATGAACGCGAGAAGTAAAAAGAAAAAAAAAAGCGAGAAAGAGGCCTCTAAGTATGTATGGGGTTCTACTTGCAAAGTGCAGGTGGGCAAAAGAGAGATGGAAAGAGAGAGATGGAGAGAAAAGACGACGTCGCGTGCATTGCACACCCCCGTATAACGAGAGAAAGAGATATATCCGAGAGATCGTCCATCTTGCTCGTTGGCTGGCAAAGCGCGAAAGTACGCGTTCGGTGCACACTGATACATCGGTATGAGCACGACAATGACGACGCGTTAAGGCTTAACCTGCACGAGGATGACTCGAGAATAAGAGAGAAAGAGAGAGAGAGAGAGAGAGAGAGAGAGAACGAACGCCGAGGCAGTATATCTGCGTCCTAAAAGGAATTCCAGAATATATTTTACATATGCTTTATTGCCGCTTTATTTCCAACTCTATACCGAGGCTCTCTCTCTCTCTCTCTCTCTCTCTCTCTCTCTCTCTCTCTCTCTCTCTCTCTCTCTCTCTCTCTCTCTCTCGGGTTCAAGTCCGTTCCTTATTTTCTTTCTTTCTTTTCCCCGGCCAGTCTTTTTTCTTCGTCCCCCTTTGTGCTTCGCAGCGAGGAACCCTTGAATTCTACGGATTTCACTTTGAATTGTTCATGTTTTATTGCTTTATCATTATCTCAAAAATGGTGAATCGATCATTAAAGAATCAATGAAAAATTGTAAGTCGATAATTTTCAAACTCTAATTTGTAAAGCTTGAAAATGAAAACGATGCGCTTTGTTAAAGATTACAATGGTACATTACACAATAATAAGTTTTCTCTAATAAAGCAGAAAAAAAAAATATCGAAAAAAAAAGTAAATGAATCAATAGTTTTGCATTATCTTATTTATAGAAGTGACTTAAATAAATATCTTTTAGAAACCTCGTTTTATTACCAATTAAAATTTGCAAACTGAACCGATACTTAATTTAAAACGCATAAACAATATAAAACAAAAGGATGTATTAAATAAGCTATCAATATTTTTATTACTTTTTTTCTGGCATAGAAAAGTCGCAAGATCAAGAAACTTGCGCGATGGTTTAAATTAACATTAAAATCTCATAAATCAGGGGATGGATGACCGCTAATTTTATGACATTCAAAAAGAGAAGAAAGAAAAAACAAAAATACTCATATCTTTACTCTATAAATCTTTCACTGTATCTTTCTCTCGTTGAATGTGAGAAGAAAAAAGAGAGAGAGAGAGAGAGAGAAGACGATGGAGGAGAATAAGGAGGACCACAAAACGCGTACCACTCGTGGATCCCGCAGAGGATGATTCCACTCTTTTTCTCGCTTCTCTCGCTTCTCTCGCTTCTCTCTCTCTCTCTCTCCTTATCTCTCGTCTCTCTACCTTCTCTTCTTCGGTATACATCCTCTCCTCTTGGTGGACTCCTCGCGGAGAGGCTGCGCGTACGTGTCACCTGTTTGGAAGATAAGCCGCCACGTCGCGACGAGACCTCTAATTTCAATCGCGTGTCGTT
This sequence comes from Chalcis sispes, assembly GCA_949987625.1. Classification (NCBI taxonomy): domain Eukaryota; kingdom Metazoa; phylum Arthropoda; class Insecta; order Hymenoptera; family Chalcididae; genus Chalcis; species Chalcis sispes. The sequence goes on from OX465097.1 coordinate 12,243,805, forward strand.
CGTCTCTCGCTCCTTCCTCTTTCTCTTTTTTTACCCTTTTTTCACAGCTTGCGCGAATACACACACGCACACACAAACACACATCGTACGCTCGATAATCCTCTCAACTCGTGGTGACCGCAGCGAGAAAGAGAGAGTGAGAGAAAGAGAGAGAGAGAGAAAGAGTGGTCCGGATATCGCAAAGCCGAGAAAGAACGAATAAATAAAAAAAGCCCAGTGGTGATGCTGCTGCCGTTGCTGCAGTCGAGCAAGGGGCCACGCGGCGAAATAAGAATATAAAATAATAAAGCCAACGAGCTCGGAGAGGTAGTGGCGGGAGAGAAGCGACGATACAGCTGGAGGGATACATACCTAAAAATAACCGGGTCGAAACTTGAAAGAGAAAAAGCAAAAAAGAAGAAAGAAATCCTCTCTATAGGTGGATATATGAATGTGGCGTTGTGCTACCGGCGCGCATGCATGAGAGATGTTATATACCTGGGCGAGAAATTAAGGGAGGAATTTCTTCTTCTCCCTTTCTTTCTTTCTTTCTTTCTTTCTTTCTTTCTCTCTCTCTCTCTCTCTCTCTCTCTCTCTCTCTCTGCTCGTATTTTTTTCTCGTGGCTTCGATGAAATTAAGATGGATAATAACGCGATCGATTTATCAGCTTAAGCAAATTTCAAACGCTTTTTTTTAAATTTTGGTTCCTTAAGTCTACAATATGCTTTTTATTTTTTAAATAAATAACAATTCTTTTAGTCATTCTTAAAATAAAAAAGAGTTACTAAGGGAATTCAAAGAAAATGATATTTTTTAATTTTTCCCATACAATTTAAAAGGAATTTCACGATTGTAAATTACAAAATGAAATTGTTTTTTTCATATATCTGCCAAATCAGCGTTAAAACTAAAAAATGCAAATATTCAAAGAATTCAAATAGATTCGGAAAATTTAGAAACTGATTATGACGGTATTTTCTATTCATGGGATCGGTGAACACGGTAAATCGGCAATTCACGAGTATAAAGCAAATATTATGATGTCTCCATCGGAACATTTGAATAATTATCTGATTGGCTGATCGTGTAAGCTGCAATTTACGCTTACGCTCGCTCGCTCGCGCTGAAAATACACTATCCAATAATTCTTCGCTCATATGACTCATGTAAACGTATATAGCCCGGACCGATATTTATGGTTTGTCAATGGGCATTTTTGCTTTTAGGCTCTCATTTGCATAAACCCGCGCGTATACGCGATCCCGTATATGCGGCATATATGTGTATATATATATATATATTTATATATATACATGTATATATACATATCTCTCTCTTTCTCTTCGCCGACTAAACGGAAGTCCATTTAAACTACTCGGCGCACTCGTTAAAACGAGACGCATATAAACAAGAACCGAACGGCCTATTAATTACTCGACAATGTCCCGCGCGCCGAACCTATCCGCGCGCATTCTCTTAATATTACGCGCGGGCGAACTCTCTCGACTCGCCGCGTTTCATACATATTACGCGCAATCGAGCGCAGCAAGCGAAATAAAGGGAGCAAAACGACGACTGCGCGACTGCGAACAACAACAACAACAACAACGAGAGAAAAAGACGAACAAAAGTGGAGTATACGCGTCTATGTGCGCTCGATTGATGGGCCAACGATGGGCGGTGTACGAGTATACCCGGTTCCAGAGCTTGGGTGTATTACGACATTCGTGTCTCTCGACGAAGACGAGAAACACGGAGAGCCAAGCGGCAAAACCGAGGGACTACATTCCCTCGTAATGACTTAACTTGTATATGTGAATTAACAAGTATCGGCTAGATAATTTGATAATTCGATCGTGGGCAACGTGGGCGGATCGTATAGAGAAAAAGAGTAAGAGAGAAAGAGAAAAAAGTTGTCGGTGAGAGGTGAAGTTACGCATACACGTTGATTTATTCGTGTACGTAGCATCGACGAGAAGAAAATCGAACGATCGGAAGGAGATATAAGGAAAACGGGAACGAGCATATGAACTCGTACGCCTCGTAGATAAATAAAACAAAAGCCGACGATGTTTGTGCAAAGAGAAAGAGTGAATCGAGTTTGAATAAACTCGTACGGGAAAGCAAAAGCAATCATCGGTGAGTAAGTGCTTGAAAAAGAGAAGCTTCGCGTTCGATTTGCCTTATTGCGAATACTACCAAGTAATTTGCTCGTCGAGCTCGCCACTTACAAGATGGATTTATCACAGCAACGGAGAGTTAATGTTTTGATTAATCGTAAAAGAAATTGAATAAACTCGCAAAATTCGACAATCTACAACAATATACAATATACTGTATATTGTATATGGATTCTATTGAGAAATATTATTTTAAACAAAAAAAAAAAAAGCTCAATTCAACAAATACTTTTATTTTTTATATAATAAAATGAGCGTATGAACGATAAAGAAAACTAACACGTATATACATGTATTTACACGTATACTCACAAACAATAAGTGCAGACTTTATCTCTCCGCGATCCGACTTCGTGTTAACACAAAATCAAAGCTAGCGAGCGAAAATAGAGCGCTCGTGCACGAGAAAATTAAGAGAAAGAGAAAAAGAGAGGAAGGAAAGGAGAAAGGAGCTAAGATAAGAAAAGATATCAAAAATAAAGAGAGCAGAAGCAAACGAGCGCAAGTCGCAAGAAAGAAAAAAAAAAAAAAGAGGAAGGAAAAGAGAGCAGCTAAGATGGTGCGCGCACGAGTTAGCCTCGAGCTCGTGGAGAAGAGGAAGAGAGCCTTCCCTCTCTCGTTCGAGCCCCGGGGGGCCTCGCCGCGTATCGTCGACGATCGCTCGCTCGCTCGCTCTCTCTCTCTCCCTCTCTCTCTTACTGGTAGGGAGAGCTGGTTCGACCAACTATATATTCTTTCTTCTCTTCTTTAGCGTATCTTTCTTTATTTCTCTCTCTTTCTCTTCCTTTTCTTCGCGTGTGGAGGAGCAAAGAGGAATCACAAGACGCCATTGCGCCCAACTTTATGATTATCGGGTGAAAGAAGAAGAAAAAGAGAGAGAGAGAGAGAAAAAGAGTAGGAAGGTGGGATTTTTTCGAAAATTTCGCGCGCATTTGTGGAACATTTTCAAAGGAGAGGGAGTAAAGAACAGAGTGAAACACAGGCGCACACATACATTCTACGAAATAACGATAATAATGACCGATCATTACATTGGGATTTCTACTCCATCTCTTTCTCGAGAGGATTTGGGATGGAAGCTTTTCGTATGCTCTCTCTCTCTCTCTCTTTCTCTCTTCCTCTTTCTCTCTTTTCTTTTGATCTCTCGTTCCAGCGAATTGAAACGTTGGCCATGTTATACCTTTTTGATGGCATAATTGTAGGGAATTAACCAGGGGTTTCAAATCGCGCTGAAACTTTCAACGAGTTATACACACCTGTATATATCTATACATGCGAGAATTCTGATCTTATGATAATTAATACAAGACGCGGCTTTTTATATTTGAACTGATAACGAAACGATCAACCCCCTGTACGATTTCATTATACTCTCGTTTCGTTTTTAATTTTTTATCATTATCTCGTGTTTTATTACAAATTCTCAATTATACTGCAAATAAATGTAGGAAATTGCGCATTAACATTTGTTTATAATACATGTATATTAAAAATGAAAAATGATAAAAGGGATCATTATCGAGGAATGTAAACTTTTATAATATTTTTATCTTTTCAAACTTAAATTTTAATACTTAATACCGCGTTTCGTCGATATATAAAAATTTTCGATTTACAAAGATTCTTTATCTGCGATCGTTGATTTATATCGGACAATAGAATTTCACGTTAACACGAATCTACCTTTATTATAATTTTCCACGAGTGGCGCGGCGATAAGTACGTGAGAAAAACATTTTATCGGCAACTTAATAACCCGCTAAAGAGTAACGTTTGCGAAATAGATCTCAAAAGCATCGGGCAAATCCGCTCACTCAGAAATATGAAATATCCCTCGTTCTACATATATATACATATACACGCATTTTTTTCTCTTCGTTTTTTTCCACCTTCTCGTTTAATATATTTTTCCCTTTTTTTCTCCGCTCGAGACGAAGAAATTAGAATTGGCTCTCCATTATTCAGGAAGGGTCGGGGCGATTATACCGCGAATGCGCGAGTGTTAGCCGCGCGCGCGCACGCGCGAAAATAATAATGAACTCGCATAAATCAGAAAAGTTCGAGGCAAACTAGTACCGCAGCTACTCTATTCAACGATCTGCGGACGCGATATGCTCGCGAGCGCAAAGCGCGCGTTTTACTCGCAACAAAAAGAGAGAGAGAGAGAGAGAGAGAGAGAGAGAGTCGGAACGTTCGCGAGCGAGTATACACTGCCAAAAAATGTTCCGAAGCGACCGCAACTTTTCTGGCATATTAAATCCTCGGCAGTGGCGATAAATTCCTCGGCGTGCGCGTCGTCGTCGCCGTTTCGACTGGCGTCAAACTCGTTTTTCGCTTTCTTCTTCTCTTTTTTTCTTTCTTTATTTACGCGCGCGCTCTCGGTCGCGATGATTGCATATATTGGTATAGGAATCGTTTGTGCGTATACGTGAGCGAGCGAGCGAGCGAGGAGCGCGAGGAGCTATACGTGACCGGAGTTTGTGAGGGCTCGCTTTTTCATACGGCATTTTGGTGAATTGCGATAAGCGTTTGACGGGTTTGTTTATTCGACGGTGATTGGGTACTTTGCATTTTTGCGCTCCCGAGCGCGTTTAAATTGTAAATCGAGTGATTTTGCTCTCTCTCTCTCTCTCTCTCTCTCTCTTACTCTCTTTAAATTAACCGTTCATTATAAATTGCAGTACTCGATACAGTAAATAAAATTTTAATTATCTTTAAAATATTTCGCACGCATTAATGTTTACTATACAAAACGTAGCGAATGAATATAATTTATTAAATATATTTTTATATCATAAGTTATAATTTTCTTTTTTATTTTTATTTATCGATACATTTGTTATATTGTTTTAAAGCAAAATAACAAAAAAAAAAAGAAACAGAAGAAAGGAAAAAAAAGTTTTATTTTTCGCCGTGCACGGAATCAAGAGCCATTATTTATACCCTCGGCAAGTTAAAACAATCCTCCCTCCAACACTTCGGCGCTGTATTTAAATCAAACAGATGCTCGAGCTGAATCGCGCGGCAAAGTAAACAGCGCGAGAAACATCGCGTATACCCATTGAAAGACCCATTGCGCGAATAGTCCTCCGTCCAATCCGAGAAAAACAACATCCGAGCTTTGGAATAAGGCGCGCGGGCGCGGGCGCGCGCGAAAGAATAAGAGAACTTTTCGAAAGAAAGGAAGAAGAAGAAAAATCCAAGAAAGCAACGGCAACGATGCCGGTGAACCAGATTGCGCGCGCGTGCGGTTTGTTTTAAGCTGTGCGCAGCGCACACCTAGAGAGCAAGAAAAAGAGAGAGAGAAAGGAGAGAGAGAGAAAGAGATTCGGCAGAAGAAGGAGAAACGTGGAAAAGGAGAGAAACCGCAGGTTTGTTACGTAGTTACAGGTTGCGCGTCAGAGTGTAAGGGAGAGAGAAGACGTACGAGCCGGCGCGGCACGAGATCTTATCCAGAGCTGCTGTTGCTGTTGCTGTTGCTGCTGCTGCCGTTGCTGCAGCGACCACTGAATCATCCGCTTTGAATAGGGCACACACAACGCACACACGGAGCTCCACTCCGTTGCTCCCTACATTATACCGTATATCGTTTCTCTCTCTCTCTCTCTCTCTCTCTCTCTCTCTCTCTCTCTCTCTCTCTCCAGTGTCGCACGTACACATAGAAGCGAGAAGCTTACGTGTACCCTTTGCGTCCAGCTGCGTATACCTACTCACACTTATGTGCGTAAGCTCACGCGGCACGCACTAAATTAAGCGCTTTTATCCTATGTCTTGGCTACGCGGGTGCTCGAGGTGCGAAAGCTTCGCATGGAAAATCACGGAGGGGAGCAAAAGCTAGAGAGAGTAAAATAGAGATGGGGAGAAACACACGGCACCCGGTGAGAGCTGTGGCCGCGCGCGTACAGGTAAGCGATAACGAACGGGAGCTAGAGCAAGAGAGCACCGAGCGCCGAGTCTTAATCAGCATAAATCATACCGACAATGCCGCTGCCGCCACCGCTGCTAGAGGGACTTAGCAGAGTAAAGGGTAGAGGGGAGAGGGGAAGAGCTTCGCGGATTCGCAACTCTCGAGGAAGGCGGCGGTACGAGCTATGTACGGATACCCGCTTATACGTACATACACCGTCGCCGAGTCTATATAGTGTACTTTAAAGGATTCGATCGAACGTCGCCCCGAGCATTCCGCTCCGTTTTCGTGTGTGTATGTAGTTACATATATAAGTGTACCTCGGCTTGCATGTGAAGGTATATACGATCCGGACTTGCGAAGCCGCGGACTCGCTACTTTAATTACCGCCACGGAGGGCAGTACCTACACTGCGAGTTTTCATGCGATTTCTCCCGCCCCCTCACCTTCCCTCCTTTCCTCCCCTTCCTCGTACTCCTCGCTTTGTGTGTTCTATTGACTCGGATCGGACAATGCGAAGGGAAGCTTCGCGGGGAAATTGTTTGCGTGTTCCGCGAGTGATCTGGAGATTTTTCAGACTTTTTACTTTTACTTATTTTCAAATCTTTGAAATTCATTTTGCGATTTATATTGAATTCGTCAAAGATAATTTGATCGGGAAAAGAAATTACGAAATGGTCGATTAAACTTTTTGAATAAAGTATACGATGCTTTCGTCTACTCTACTTTATAATAAAATTATATTTATACGAAAAATCATGGTGAAAATAAAAATTAATATTATTATTAATAACATTCGATTAATAAATAATTGAATGGACATCAAGCCTTAAGTTTCTCCAATTACAAGCGCAGTATTTCTCTAATTAAACCGTTAATTCCCATCAACATACGATCAAAACAATTGCGTGTAATTGCATCGAAATGAAAAAAAATTATTGGCATTCATGCTGGGACTCATAAAATTTAAAACTTTAAGTAATAATAATATCAATGATCGACCACCCACCAAAGCTCATTGCATTTTTACACGGTCGACGTCGTCATCGTCGTCGTCGTCATCGTCGTCGTGCGGCGATCTCACATACACCGCGGGGTAGAGCTGCAAAGTCGTTACCCCCACTCCCAGAGTGAAAGAGGAAGAGAGAGAGAGAGAGAGAGAGAGAGAGAGACGGTAAGTAAGAAAACGAGGGAGATAGAGTTTCGCAGTGTATTCGGCTATATATATATATATATATATACTCGTACACACAGATACACTACCGGTACATAGAAGCGGCCCGTTCTAGCGCTAATCGAATGAATATTGATGTCGCGCATAAATTCGCAATAACATTTCTACTCTCTCTCTTCTCTTCGATCTCTTTCTCTTCCACAGTCTAAGTTTCACATACATATAATAAACGTATAAGCCGTTCGTTAAAAGGCGTAAATAATCGATCGATCGATCGTTCCTTCGTTCCTTCGACGTTCTCCTTCGTGCAACCATTCCTTCCTTCTCTCTCTTCTCTCCTGTCTCTCTCTCTCTCTCTTTCTCTCTCTCTCTCTTTCTCTCTCTCTCTATCGCCTTTCTCCTCCTCCCACTCTTTTCAACTTCTCTTATCGTCGATTCCCTCACGGCAGCAGCAACAAAACACAGACCGACAGCGAGAAAGAGAGAAAGATAGAAAGAAAGAGAGAGAGAGAAAGAGAGAGAGGCTATCGGCACAATGCGATGCTTTGGTCCATCGTGCGTTTATCTCACGTTTGCGCGGCCCTCTTCTCTTTTAAGGGTGTACACGTGCACGCGACGGCGAGCCATCGAAAGGGAGAAAGAGAAAGAAAGAGAGAGAGAGAGATGCCAATTACGTTGGAAGATCGAGCGAAGTTTAATTAAGCCGATAGATATAAACGCGGCGCGCTGCAACGCGCTCGAGTTGCTGCTGCTGCTTTAATGGCGGACGAGTAGTATACGTCAACGGGAGTTTTTAGTATCGATGTGTTAAGAGCGCAGAAACTAAAGAATCGAATACTAGATATGCTTAACCCGCGTGCAGTACTATAAGTATAGGGCATTTGAGAAAGAAGACACCGATGGCCTTTGACGATCGTGGTATAGATATTCTTTCGCCCTCACCTTATTATTTTTCCCTTTATGCGCGAACCTCGTGCAACCCGTCCTTCCTATATCATTCTTTTCTCCCATTATTTTATTTCATTTCCTTAATTCCTCTCGCATGGTACGCTTTTAAGAAAAAAAAAAAAAAAACACCCCCTCCCCATAAATCGGACAAAGTCCTACCGAGATTTCGAGAATCGCCTCGTGCGCGCGCTCGCTCGCTGTACGCCTATCTTACGCAACGTGGGTGTTTATAATGAAACACGCGCGCGCTCTCCTTTCTAACTGTTTTTTATGCGAACTTTTAAGGCTTCGAAAATTTCCGATACGTCAGGAGATAAGGATTTTTGCATTATTATCGTATTAGCGGAGAGTTCGTTTTAAAAACTTTCGAGAATAAAATATTCCCGGACGAGATTCTCCGATACACGAATGTTTTTTTTTTTTTTTTTTTTTAACAAATACTTTTTGTTTGATGTATACCATGAGATGATATTTGTACCATAGTCGTATATAAATTTATTTCACACGAAATGAATCAAACTTTATTCTTATTAAAAAGTCGCTTGATTCGCGCTGTCTCAAACTATTCCAACGGAATCTCATATTTATAGACAAAGAAATCTTTCATAAATGCAATGCGCAACTTATCTTAAAAGTATTCTGAGAAAATCAGTTTCACAAAAACATTGATTTATCCATATTGCGAACAAGTACATATTTCTGCGGAAGACATATGGTTTATACCTATAGAAGATAAAATAAGCGGCGACGAGTCTTTAAAATAATTCGCATACATTTTCCAAAAGGCATTTTATTGCAAATGCGTTGACGTTAAACATTATTGCAAAACAAACTGCGTAACGGTATGAGTCAATGCCGTCGTAAAGTAGGCAGAAACTTGTAAACTTGTAAACTCGCGTAACTTAATTGAACAAAGCAAAAAAAAAAAAAAAAAAAAAAAAAAAGCAAAGAAGAATTGTACATAACCACGAGAGGAAGAGTTAAAGAGAAAGATGGAGAAAGGCAAAAGCAAAAGAGAGAGAGAGAGAGAGAGAGAGAGAGAGAGAGAGAAAGAGAGAAAAAGGGAAAAGTTAGCTACTCCGAAGTCTACGCGCCGTAATTGTAAACATTGGATTAATGCAAATGCGAGCTTAAAAGCTTAATTGCGTCGATAAAGCATGGCGGTGCATTAAATTCAAATTCATGTAAATTCATTCAAATTTATGAGAAATAGGTGGACGCGGAGCACTTACGCGGGAAAAAAGAGAGAAATAAAAATTACTCCCTGTAGACCGACGACGGCGGCTGCTTCTGCCGTTGCCTCCGTGACGAGCTCTTCGCCTTCTCTCTTTCTCTCCCTTTCTCTTTACTCTCTCTCTCTCTCTCTCTCTTACTCTCTTTCTCCCTCTCTTTCTTTCTCTCTTGCTCGCGTTCTTTTGCCGCGGCTCTTCACTTGTTTGTGGACCTTTTTTCGAGGAGACGCCATTTTGAAATTCACCGTTGAAGAAGGCGTTCGAAGAATTCTCTAACGATCCACGGTCTATATTTTTAATGATACTTCATTAGTTGCGACCGTAACGAAGAAGAAGAAGAAGAAGAAGTTTATTCATTCGATCGTTTTATTTTGATGGATGCGCGCGCGCGCGTATCGTGGAACAATTTTTCGTCCCGTTGTGCAACGAAAAAATTTAGTGCGATTTTTTTTTTTTTTTATTTATTTTATTTATTTTTTATTTTGTAACGTCCGCCCGACGCGACGATTATACTCATAATGAGAGTATAATAATTGTCGACGGACGCGTGTGAAAATTTTAAACGATCGTTCGTTATTCTTTTGACTTTTATTTTCCTTTTTTTCGTTTGTTTTGTTTCGTTTTATTTCGTTTTGTTTTTTTGCAACTCGCGCATGCCGCGTAAAACAAAAATTTAAGAATTTTTCTACATAGATAAATATCGTATTTTTCAACTCGAACGATACTTTTCGTGGCAGATTTTTAGGTCGATAAAGTCAGGATTTATATTCGAATGTATTTTTTTTTTTCTAGCTTCCGAATTTCGATTGATCGATTCGTGGGGATCGTATGTGCGATAATGTCACGCCATCAATTTTACGGTTTGATTAGATAGGCGCAGGTTTTATTGCTACAAAAACTACTCATCTTCGTTGGGGAGAAGAGGAACAAAAAAAAAAAAAAAAAAAAAAACAAAAAAAAGAACGTAGACAAATATCGGAGGTCCTATATATTGTAAAATTTTTATCGCGAATACAAATATCGTAGCGGAAAATATTCGACTATAAAAATACGTGTATATCTGGTATTTTTACAAAAGACTATAGCTGTATAAACTTGCATCAAATTACAGTGTTAAACTTCTTAATAATTACAACAACAGTTAGTTTTATTACAGGTTTGTCGTTTTATAATTATTTTTGTTTAAAACACGCTTCATCTCTATTTTTTCTCCCTCTCTTACTCTATCTCTCTTTCTTTTTTTGTTTTTTATTTGAGATATTTTAATACGATATTCAGACATTAAAGATTCAACAAAGATTCATCTTGTAAGAAACAGTAGTGTATATATATAGGGCAGAGAATCTTATGGTAGGTAGTCATTATATTATCCACGCCCAGTACATTTAGCGCTGCACGTTATAAAGATATTTCAGACCTTTCCGATCGGAGATAAGTTTTTTAATTGTTTCATTATACATTTATTTAAGTTTAATTTAAAAATTTATAAAAATTTACGATCATTATTTATTAGCTGTAGCCTTTATCGATTGCGATATTTTTCGTACAACTCAATTTTGCCCCGATATGCGAACGAAATTAAACATTTACTTTTGAGAATTACGCACGAATTTAATATCTACATCGATATGGTTATATCGAAATTTTATTATTACAATATCAGCGAGCTAAAGGTAGTTGCATTCTTTTAAGATAAAAAAATGCGGGATAATTTAATAAAAAATGAATAATTTATCATCGACTTATTAAGAGTTTTTCAAAATTCCTTTAACAAGATAAATTTTTCCAACGTTTTACGCATAAATTAAAATAAAAACTCCCATTATAAAGAAACAAGAATTCAAGTCATTGGTTTACCCACACGCACGTATAAAAGTATACAGAAAAAAAGAGAGAGAACAAAAAAAAAATTAAAAAAAAAAAAGAAAAAGAAAGAAAAAAAAAACAGAAGATCAACGCACTCGGCCACTCTCGCGGAGAGCGACAACAAAACTACAAAATTCCAAAAGCCAGCTCATTCGAAAGGGAGTTGAGCGCTAGAGAGGGAGGGAGGAAGAAAAGTAAATAATACGAAAGAAAGCCCATCTAAAATTTAATAAAGCAATGCAAATGCACGGCACAGCGCGAGTCGCGAGTCGCTCGTGCGCGCACGCGGAATCAATAATTCATTACGAATCTCTTTCTCTCTCTCTCTCTCTCACTCTTTCACTTTTTCTCTCTTTTTCCGACGACTCGTCGTTGTCGAGGCTCACGAGGTGTATGTACATAGAAACCGTGCGCCGACGAGCTTTGATCTCCATTCGAGTTCCTGATTCGTTTGGTTGATTTTTCCGCGGTAGTATATATCCCGTAAAGCATCCGTCGCTTTTTCGCGACGACGGTGAAAATTATGCCCGTTCTAGTTCTTAGATCACGTATCGTTTATCGTTTACTTTCGCCGTATCGACGCTCTAAGCGCGATACTGGTTATACGTATATCTCGTCAAAACCAAGCGTCCGGTGTTATCCTTTCGGGAAATCGCGTGCGTGAGTTTTTATTCGTTAGCGCGTTATTACGAGAAATATTACGGAGGCTCTTTTTTTCTTTTTTTTTTCTTTTTTTTTTTTTTTTTTTAATTTTCCGCAGATTCACGCGGATAAGTGTATATACTAGTGGGATTGTATGAGCGAAGAGAGACATGCGAGATGCGGGAGTACATACGCGTGACGCTTAATGACGAGGCAACGGACGTAACGCAAAAGTGAAAACTCGCGGGCACTGTTAACGCCGGCTATTGTTTTACTCAATTAAATTGTTTTTTTTTTTTGTTCATTCGGCATAAAGAACCGGCGTGTAATTCTTTATTTTTTTTTTCTTCGTTCGTTTTTCTTTCTTTTTGCCGTTCGACGTACATGGCGCGTTGTATAAGCGATTTAACGAACGGTGAACCCCTTTGTTGGAATCGTTATAACATTGAAAAAATTTACCGATAATTAGATTAAACATCTTTTTGCCGTATTGTATACGTATCTTTCGCAGAAACATAATTACGAGCGTGTATTTTAGTCGATTGCAATTTAATGTATTCGATGATTATTTTTTTTTTTTTTTTTTTTTTTTTTTTTACTTACATGCATGTATCTTATTTAAAATAATTGCGCTGAAAATGAGTAGTAGGTAAATTACGAATGGAATTTTTAAACTTATTAAAATTTAAAAGCTTTATTAATCCCGGAATAACTTTTGGATCAGCGTTAAATGTGTAACATTATACAAATAATCTTCGTTATTTCCTTGAGATAATGTACAGATCGCTCATTAAAATCGACGCTTAAAAAGAAAGAGTAGCGTAACGACAATCTGCGTTTCGCGTACATTAATACACAAAAAGAAAAAGGAAAAAACAATGTGAACGAGGATCGTATAACTACAATCAATTTTTTGTACATACGCGCATTTCCCTAATTTCAGCGGCCTCGGCAATACAACCATATAGTCGGAAAGTTCGCGGCTGCGTTTATCGCGCGGAATATACGTTCATCCCGGTAAATAAGGTGTGCACAAGCAAAACATCAACGGTTGTATAAAATGCCGCGGTAGGATCAACCTCTTTCTCCTTTCGTGCTCCCCTCCTCTCTTTTACCTCTACCTCTTCTTCTCTTGTCATGCTCGCAATTACCTTCTCAACCCACCGGTTGTATGAAGAAAAAAAAAAAAAAAAAAAAAAGAAAAAGAAAAAAAAGGAAAAAAAGGTAAAGAGAGAGAGAAAGAAAGAGGGAGAAAGAGGTAAGCACGAGTAAAGAGGAAAAGAGTCGGTCTAACTAAAAGTCCTCCTCGCAAATTGCCGGTTATTACCGGGGGATGCCGCGGAACGTACGCGCGTTTATCGATGCAGCGATTGCACGCGCGTCGAGAGATGACTTACCCCGCCCCGGTTAACTCACTCGCGGGTATACATGTGCTTGCGCATCTCGTCTGTGTGTGTGTGTGTGTGTGTGTGTGTGTGTGTGTGTGTGTGTGTGTGTGTGTGCGTATGTACGTGATACACGCGAGGTCGAAAAAGACGAGCGTTTTATACGCATGTGCGCCCGAGTTGTACACGAGAGAGATGCGCGCACTTAAGAAGACAGTGCGAGAGAGAGAGAGAGAGAGATCGATTTGTAATAGTCAATAAATTATATCGCGTCGCGGAGCGCGTAGATGATTGTACGGCAAACGAAAGAACTTTTATGAGCTCGACATGTCGCGCGTATTAAAAAGCGAAACGCGCTCGATGCGACCGAGGGCAAAATGAAAAATTGCGAACGATTGTTCATAGGAAAACATGTCACGTTGTACGACTTCTCTTATTGAACGTGTTTACGATTGTGTACTCCCTTTCTCCTATCTTTCTCTTTCTGTTATGATATAAATATGTTAGTTTTAGATGACGTTTTTAACGATCGCATTAACAAAGTCATCTCAATTATTTTCTAAACGTGAATTTTATTTATTTATTTTTCGAACGTACATATTTTAATACAAATAACTGTATTACTTTAATTCAATTTTTTTTTTTTTATTTTGAAATAATGAAAACAGTGCAAAAAGCTTCTCAATTACGTGTATCAAAATTGCACGAACGGAACTTTTAAGTTAATCTCATTCGTTAACGTATAATGTATCGCAAAGAGAAAGAAAAACGGAAATTAAACGCGGCAAGTCAAACTAAACAAACAAAAATTTTACGAGGATCGATTATATACCGGCCGAGCAAAAAGGAGACGAGTTTGCAAAATTAATTCGCGAATAATCTTTATTTGAGTGGAAAATAATAGCGAGGATAATAATAATTTGAAGGATCTGTCTCTGTAAGAGTCACGTCATTCTCGTTTCCTTCATATAATGAATACCACGCGAACAAGAATACGACGTGTCTATTTATCTGGCTTCCATCACGTATTCGATATTATCTCGAAAGCTTCGCATTACTGAATCTCTGTCTCCCTCTCTCTCTCTCTCTCTCTCTCTCTATCTCTCTTTCTCGCAAACCGAGAGAAAGAGGCCGCTTGCCCTTGCTCCTCGATCTCTCTCTTCTCTCCCGTTCGTTCGCTCGCGCGGTAACTTTCGTTGCAGTTATTTTCTATACGTCGGAGCTCCGATGCAAAAAATATGATTGCGGGACTCGAAACTCCCATAGGCATGTCTCGAAAGCAAGCCAAAGAAAACGACGTAGCGAGCGAAAGAGAGAGAGAGAGAGAGAGAGAGAGAGAAGGATAAAGACACTACCTGCCAGCGGTGGAACAAGCCAAAGACAGAGGAAGAAGAAAGGTAGATCGTGCGCTTGAAGGGACGAAGCAGCGGCGGAGGAGAAAGAGGAAAAGAGAGAGAGAGAGAGAGAGAGAGCAACGAGGATGAAAGATATAGAGGGTTGGTCTTGAGTACGTCGCCGTACCGCGGAGGAGCAAGAAGAATAGCCCGGGAGAGAAAGAGCGAGCAAGACGGAGAGATAGAATGATGAAGGAGAGAAGGAAGAAAGACGAAGCAAGAGAGAGAGAGAGAGAGAGAGAGAGAAGCGTGTATAAGAAGAAATGGTTGGACAACCGGGTGAGGTAGGACGAGGGAGGAGAGGGATATCAAGAGCGGACCTCCCAAGTTGCGGCGAGATGGCGGATCATCATCGTCGTCCTCGTCGGCCGCATCATCCGTGAGCCGAATACATGTGAGCGGCCATACCATCGTATTAAACTTTCGGCTCAACGAAAAGAGTAAGCGAGCGAGCGCGCGCGCGCGAGAGAGAGAGAGAGAGAGAGGAGAGAGGTAGAAAAAAAAGAGACGCTCCCTTTTCGCCGGCAAACATAAACGCGACAATTTCGAGCGCTGCAACTTGAATCAGCTTCTTCGGGAGACTGATGAATTGCAAAAGATTCGCCCCGGTCCTTCGACGCTTACTAGCCGTGTAATCTTTGCTCTTCTTCCAACAAGGAGAGAGTTACGGATAAAAAAAAGAGAGAGAGAGAGAGAGCACGTGGAATACGTAAAAGTCAAAAGAGAAAGAAACTCCGCTGCTCTTGTTTTCCAATGGCCGAATTATAGAAGCCACGGACGGTTAAAAGCGCCCAACAAACGAACAAATTGGAGACGAAGGTACGACCGGATAGAATAAAAATAGCGGTAGAAGGATGAGTAGAGGGGGGGGGGGAATTAAAAACGTTCGCGAATATATAACGACAACGACGAGCTCGTTCGGGAAATTGAAATCGTGCGCGGTGGTCGCGTGGTCTAGAGAATATGTGCACCGCTCAGCACGACATCCATCCCGTAATGGCGGATCCTCGCGCTATGTGCGCCAAGTAGTACACATTTGGCACGCGACTATCGCGATATCGAATGAATTCACGTATACGCGCACACACGTGCAAACATATATGGATGAAATTTTAGCCGAGTAGAGATTGTATTTTTGTATTAACAAGCTTGCCGATGTCTTTGAAATTTTTTTTTTTTCCGGTACGATTATTAAGTAAAAAGCTTTTTGACTTATTTCTAATACATCGTAAATAATTTAATACTATTATTCTAAATAACAACAATTATAAAAACTTTCAACTTCCAGTTTTTAAATTATGCGTTTTAATTCAAACGCGACGTTGTTGAGTTTCCATTTACCCACTAACAATTTACTTATAAATAATACGTTAACGTTATCGAGTATTAGTTTTAATATAAGGGGGGTGAGAATAAAAGAGGCAATAATTTTATCCATAAAACCTGAAATTGCTTAGTCTTTGAAAACCGTCGCCGAGCGACGCACGACGATTCAGCCAAAAGGTACAATCTAAGCGCTTCGTATATAAGAAGATTTCTAATATTTTGTAATAGCGCACGTCGCCGATGGCGAGGAGATAGGGACAAAATCTCTTGAATAAAGTCACGTGTACACTCGCACACACGTACGTGTAAGTTGCAGAAAACAGACGTATATATACGGAAGCGCGAAAAAGATGGGCCCGGGCGCATTCTAGTCACGTCGTCTAATAAAGCTGCGTGTATACGCGAGAGTAATTTGTTCCTTTGTACATTTCTCCGTGCGTAATGTCCCGAGAACGAGGAGAGAAGGCAATAGCGGTAGGATAGTAGTGGCGCACCGGCTCTTCTTACGACCGCTGAAGAATATAAGGGTGAGCTTCCTCGTCTTTTCCAAGCTTCTCTCTCTGTCTCTCTCTTTCTCTATATGCACGTACGCGTGGTTCTATACATATAGATATACAGATATATAAAAGACGATGCTGACGATAGATGATATTGAGCTAACAGATATTAATTTCGGGGCTCTACGAGAGAATATTTGGAAGCCTGGGTGCTGGGATTTCGATCCCCGGCTTGTTCGCTCCTTCTTTCTTTCTTTCTCTCTCTTTCTCTCCCTCTCTTTCTCGCTCTCTTTCTCGTAGCGCGAGTGAGTGTAAGGAAAAGATAAGGCAGCGCTCGCGCGCAAGCCACACTACTTGGGAGTATATAATCGATGGGCCATACACATATACGTACCGTAATACCGCGTAAAACGCTCGGTTATACAAGAGCGGTTTACAGAGTGCGCGCCATCATGAGCAAACGCTCCTTTTCCGCAGTCGTAAACGACTTTGTGCCTTATCCTTGCCCCCTACTGAACGCGCGAATTCTTAAAAAAACTTTCGATAATTGCATTTTTTCTCACGTTGCGGAGTAATGGGATTATCGCGGCGATATCTTAATTCAATTTCGCTAAAGAATACAACCCGACGTTTATTTTTGACTTTTTGATTCTTCCTTCTGAATCTCCTTTATCCTCTTTTTTTTTTTTAGTTCAAAAATCGTTCGGTTAATTAACCTTACCGCGCTTGCGTTTGAATAATTATAATTATTAAATTTTGATACGCGCGCGAGAAAGAAATTGTTTCTCGATCAACATTCTTCCTTTTCCTTCGTTCTTATTTATTTTTTTTTTTTTTTTTTTACTTGTCAGTATGATGTTATTTAGCCATAAGGCGCGATAACTGTAATGTTAAATTAACAAAACTTTAATTTCATTGTCTATATAATGGCGCGAAGTTCGCAAATCATAAAAAGGAATTATATAGTCGCAGTGAGAGAAATTAATGTTAATAGCTTTTTGCGATTAAAGGTTTATAACCGTATAAATCACGTGTCTATATGTGTATTTTCCTCTTCAAACCAAAGCCTGAAATTGAACTTGTATAAATATATGCGCATAATACGAGTAAGTATTTGTATATATCTATATATACATAAGCGAGAGCGCGTTTTTACATCGTAAAAGCCTCGAAAAATAATGCGAATCTTGGCAATGGCGCGAGCGCTCGGGAAAAATTATGCCCGGAAAGTTGATGTACGCGCAATCTATACTCCCGGCGCGGGCGCGGGCGCGCTTATATACGTATCGTACCAATACATCAGCACGAATGCACACATGAGCGAACTCGCGCGCGGCAGTCGTCGAAGCGCGAGTGAGGCGCTGAAAGCCAGCACAACGCAAGCGCGCGACTCTCCGCTTCGCGCAGCAAATTAACGCGGATTATTGATGGCCTAGGAACAGATTAATTTGGTTACGGAATTGCAATCGCGCCGCTCGCGCGTTCTCTTCCTTCCCTTCCCTCGCCATCTCTCTCTCTCTCTCTCTCTCTCTCTCTCTCTCTCTCTCTCTCATGATATGTTTGTGTATGAATAGACAGCCAATGACAAAAGAGGAAAGCGGAGGAGAGAACAACAGCGGCCATTAGGGATGAAAGCGCATCAGTGAGAGAGAAAGAGGATAAGGGAGGGAAAGAGACAGAGAGAATTAACACACATATGGCTCGCCGATAGGAAAGTACATTGCCATGCGCACACGAATGAGCTAGTGCATAACTTCTATATATATATGCGTAAACTCGATACTGCCTCTCTCTCTCTTTCTCTCTCTCTCTCTCTCTCTCTCTCTCTCTCTCTCTCTCTCTCTCTCTCTATCTATCTATCTATCTATCTATCTATCTATCTATCTATCTATCTATCTATCTATCTTTCTCTCTTGCACTCTCTTTGTATTAGAGAATAACGCAACGCGTGCGCGAACGACAGCCGATACTTTACGAGTTTTTGGGTAAATTGGCAAATTGTAAGTTACAGTTTCAACAACGAGAGAGAGAGAGAGAGAGAGAGGGAGAGAGAGAGAGAGAGAGAGAGAAAGAGAGAGAGAGAGAGAGAGGAAGGGAGAGAAAGAAAGAGAGAGTAATAGCAAGAGGAAACCAGCTAGCTAATCAGGAGAATAGTTGCGGATGTAGGCGTTCGTTCACAAAAGCGTGCATGCGCGCACGTGGGATGTTTGATTCCAAAAATGAGAGAAAAAGGCTCGCTTAGTAGGTAATTCGATACGGTGCGTCTCTCAAAAAAAAAAGAAAAGAAGAGAGGAAGATGTAGAGAACGAATGGAATACCGAGGGGTGCAACCCCAACGGGCCGCTTTCTCTCTAGCGCTCTCTCTCTCTCTCTCTCTCTCTCTCTCTCTCTCTCTCTCTCCCTCATCTCTTTCTCGTCTCCCAATGGATTGTTTCTCTTTGCTTCTTTGCTCACGATGGCGCCTCAACATCTGTCGTTCATTTTGAAGGAGGATGCTGCTTCGGACAATTGGATATACCGGAGCTCGGTGAGAGTAGTAGTACCGGCACAACCGGCGCCCCTTTACCGGCTGCTTCCTTCTTAGTTAACGGAAAAGGAATCCGAGGAGAGTTGAAAACTTGTAAGGGAGGAGGGAAAGCCAAAGCGATGATAGTTTTTCCGTCGAAAGTTGTGCGTGTTGCGCGCGTCGGATATAATTAGAAGCGGACTGTCAGGAGAGGGTGGGGAGATAGAAGGGGGAGGGAGAGATGCGCGGAAACCAGAGGCAGGGGGGAGTGAATTATTGCCCTGTGCGGAAAAGTAGAAAATCGCACCAGTAGGAACACAGCGCTGCAATGAAAAAAATTTAATTTGCCGAGTCTCGTGCCCCCCCCCTCCTCCTCTCCCTCTCAATGAGCTAGCGGTGCACTTTGATGGATCAATGGCTGTCCGGTGGCCAACTAAGTTGCTTCAATTAGTGCCCGAATAAAATTTTCTCGTTCGTTAAATAATTATGGCGAAGTAGTTTATATTTATTGTATGGTCTTTTGATGATAATGTTTTCGTTAAGGATAAAAGCGGAAAGAAAACGTTTGCTTAACTTTATAAATGGCGCGGTATCATTTGATATGCGTATACTTGAAAGTAGAAATGTTAAATTTCAATATTTGACAGTAACGATATGGAAAAAAATTAAATTTTCTAAATATTTAAAAAATATTTAGTAGGCTTTGTTTTATTAAAGTTTAAACCTTTATATAATAAATATTTCAAATAAATTAATTCTAAATTTCATCAAGGCAACATTTATACTTTCTGTGCTGTAAAATTTTATTATACTTTTCAACACAATGAAATCTTCGAAAAATTCGAGACAAAAATCTTTCGTAAAAGCATATAGTTTTAAATTGACCGTAAAACAAACATTACCCCGCTTTCGCAATATAATGCGGTACGGTAAAACTTTGCAACGTACGTACATTCAACGTCAAACGTCGTTTTTTCCCAAACCTATCAAAAGTTTCTCACTGTTTGGCACGAGCCAATAACCATAACTTAACAATGAAATCAGCAATTTAAAACATTCGCATGCGCGACTTTCCGCGTTCTCTCTTCGTAAATTCCACTCGGTGAGTTTTCAAAACGCGACTCTCTCTCTCTTCCCCTCTCTCTCTCTCTCTCTCTCTCTCTCTCTCTTCCCCTCTCCCTATCTACCTATGTCTCTCGGTACACAATAACACACCAACGTCGTCGACAACATGCCCGCGCGCGCATACCTTACTACACGTGTGCACGTATGAGAAATTTTTATTCCCCTCTGCTCGCAAGCCAAGTTAACCAAACCCTTTCGCGATTCCGCAACTCGTTGCGTTTTCGGTCACTAGTACGGTTAAACCGTGTACACACTACTTAATAATATCTCTCCTACTTCTCCCGTGGCGTTGTTTTTCCACCGGCGATAAATCACGTCGGTGTACAGGCAAAGAAAAGCCGCGCGCGAGATCGCGGAACAAGGCTGAAACCCCCGTGACAGGTATAGATGCCTATCTAAATGAATATATTATTCATTATAAAAGTCACTGTTTTGCTCTCTCTCTCTCTCTTTCTCTCTCTCTCTCTAAAGCTGTATGGCGTGCGCATGCAAAGCACGCCGCTATAAATATTGATGATCTTGGCATGGGCAAGCTCTCTCTCTCTCTCTCTTTCTCTCGTTCTTTCTCGGCTCTTTTTCAGTCGTGACCGTCTAATCTATTCCCAAACGTGATTCCGCGCAAGCTACGAGGCCCTTTTCCACTCTCTTCCTCTCTATCTCTCATTCCCGCTTGGTCTTTCTCGCGCGGTTGCGCTTTCCGCGAGTAGTCGAGCGCTACATCTAGATATACACGACGTCTGACGTCGATATTAATGTCTTTATTAGGATTTCCCTCGTCTTAGGTCTCGACTCGCTGAAAGCCGTGAGTAACACCGCTGGGAATGTTCCGTGTTTCAAAATCATTCCTTTTTTTCCTTTCCTTCTTCTCACTCTCTCACTCCCTCTCCCTCTTCCTTCTTATGCCGCTTCATATTTTTCCATACCAAACGGTACACGCGGAATATCGATATTTTTTGTTTGTTGATTTCGTATCTAATATACAATAATTTACTTTGGCCTACGATACTCTCGATGTATACTGTTATAACCCGTAATTTTTGTACGTCAGTAAATTTACTCTGAAGGCTATAATGCCTGTTAAAGATACCGCGATGCGTTTATTTTATTTATTTCAAGCGCCTTTGCCATTCTATCAATTTTACAGCTATATCGGTGTTTATTTATATCCGATACCAAATTCTTATTGTGTTTACACGAGTTTCGTAACGTGAAATTTCATATCATTGAAACGTTTCGATAACTGTTACGGAATAAATTATTAAAATGAAATATGTTTATTTCAGAATATAAACTTTTATGTTTGATATTTTTATTCGTAATTTTCGCGGCAATATTTTAATAGTTATTAACCAATCTTTTCGTTTCTCGTTCCTTTCAAATTAAAATTTTAGAGATTATCAAAATTTTCTTATTTATAATCCTTTTATTCAATAATAAATGAAAGTATTTATATACATTAATATTCAACATTTAATTTGACTTCAAACGCGTATCGAGTCTCTCAATTTAACAAATAAAATGCCAGCCGAGTACGAGGATACGTAATACACGTAAACGCCGGCGTACGTAAGTTAAATTACTATAAAATTGCCTTTACAATATTATCCGGATAAAAAATAAAAATCCCGGGGCCAAGCGGAATGACGGACGCTCGCCGAGAGCTAGAAGGATGCGCGGCGAAGCTAATCGTCGAGAATTTGTTCCTGGGTGGTTGTTTGGGATACGGTGAGCGGCCCCGGGGAGCGTGGCTCACGACTCGCTCGTGCAAGCCCCTCGTGGGTGTAGAAAATTCACGGACGCCGATGCATTCGTTTAACGCCGAGTCGAATAAGGGAAGGAAGAGAGTTTATAAAAGGAGGGAGGGGGAGAGAGAAAGAGAGAGAGAGAGAGAGAGAGAGAGAAAAAACGGACGCGTCTATCGACGGCTCCATCGACGAATCGGCTAAGACTTATCTTCCCCGGGCGTCTCTCGCTCCCGCGCACGATTGAAACTATTCGCCAACCGATTGAGAATTATCGCGATCTACCAGCGCTTTTTTTTCTCCCTTTGGCCGCAATTTTCGCGGCAGCTATCCCTTCCCCCGTTTCTCCTTAGCGATTCTCCATCGATGTAACTTTACCGGTAAACTTCCACTTTGGTCGATGAGAGTTAAGAAGATCGACGGAAAAAAGGAAGCGAGCGAGGAGGAGATATGGTACGAGAAAAAGAGAGATCCCAGAGATGGAAAAAGCTCTCGACGAACGTCGCGTCACGAGCGCCCTGAAACCGGATTCACGCGAGCGCGCGTTTATTCGGATTCGACCTCGATAGGGCTTTAGCAACTTTGCAGAAACGTTGATAAATAGTCCGAGCCCGGTAATGAAAGGTACAAATGAACTTATCTACTGCAAATCCACAAATTAAGCGAATGCAAATGGAATCGCCTAAATCACTACCGTCTCTCTCTCCCTCTCTCTCTCTCTCTTTTTTCTCGCTCTCCGTTTTTCGTTCACCCGCTTCGTGTACACAGATCTACGCGCGCGTACGCGTTTATAAAAACAACTCGCAAAGATATATTAATGACGGAGGCGATAATTCACAGTTTCGCAGCTGAAATAACGCGTCTTTGGATGCACGTAAAACGCAGTTTTCATCGGCGAAACGCTCGCCAATCGCTTTGAGCGAATTTTACTCAATGGTAATTCGTGTCTATGACTGCAGCTTGCCTTGTTTTCTTTTTCTTTTTTTTTTCATTTTATAGTCGAAGCGTTAATAAACAAGAAATCCATCCAAAGAAAAAAAATCACCGGGGTATCTCACTGCAGCGCGTAGAAAGAGAGAGAGACAGAGAGAGAGTGAGAGAGAGAGAGAAGTTGAGAAAGAACGTGAAAAATGAAATAAAAAAAAAATAAAAAAATCGACGAAGCCCATATTCACTACCAGCGCGATAGAGGGAGGGAGGAAGGAAGGGAGTGAGAGAGAGAAAGAGAGAGAGAGCGGTACGGTCTCTTAATTGGTATGACTTCGCTCGGTCTTGATTCTATCGTCCAGAAAATATACGACAGGACACGTCAGGTGTTTCTCGCTTGCAAGCTCATGCCGACATACGAATACGATTCCCGCCGATGATAAAGCGCATCGTTCTTCGAGTAAAAGGCACGCGCTCGCGCACACGAGCCAGCGTTTCGTTGCTTGCCTTCGGCGCTTTTTTGCGGATAAAACGACGCACAGACTGCGCGCCCGCGCGCTCGAGCATACCTGTGCGGAGCTCGGATAGAGGGTCGAAAAGCCGACGCGTGTCGAAATTCGCGATGATAAGCGTTCCTCGAGTACTTTCAACCTTCACCGTTATATTCCGAGATGCTGAAGAGCAAAGCAGATAAATATATATATTTATATATATATATATATATATACACATAAACATGCGTACACGTGAAAGCGGTGCGAAAGAGTCAAAGAAAAAGCAAGAGAACGAGATAGTTAAAGCTAGAGAAGGAGAGAGAGGAAGAGAGAGGAGCGAAAAGTTGGCGAGGCCCGAAGCGACGGTAGGAGCAACCGCCAAGCCTTTAAGCCGCGGCGGGAAGTTTCCCACTGATCCTCGACGCTCTCGGGGCGAGCGAGCGGAGCGCGCACGGGAGCTTAAGCTCCCCGGATTCCGGAGTTACTGCCATCCGCGGCGCGCCATAGCACACACCATGTACCAACATGCAACGCTCTTCTCGATATATATGTGACGGCTCTTCGTCTCTCTCTCTCTCTCTCTCTCTCTCTTTCTCTCTCAGCTTCGTCTATGTGTACGTATATATGTGCATACGTATACATACATGTGCCTGTGTAAAGCGTGGGCGTAAACTCGTCGCGGTGTATTCGTGCATCGCGAATACCCCTGGATACGAGTAGGTACGAAGGGGGAAACTGAGCCGCTCTGCGCTACGTGCTACACTATACCTCTTTCTCTCCCTTCTGGTTTCGAAATGTCAGGGTGCACGGCTTTGGAAAATTTAAACAACCTCGTAGGGTTAATGCACTTTTTAACACCGGCTGCACACTTAGCTTTTCGATATCGCTTACCGCTTCTTGGACGCACAACCAAGAGCTGATTCACCGAAAGACGTATATTTTTCTTTTGTTTAATGAATTGTGGCAACATTTGAATTTTTTTCAACGAGTAAAAGATATTTTACGTTTGCGCTTTGAATGAAAATTTTAAAGTACACTTGAGATCTCGACAAAAGTAATATCGTCATAGATTAAATTTTACTTGAAATAATGAATGCCTAAGCAAACGTCGCATATCTCTATTTCGATATTAATAAAAAAAAAAAAAAAAAAAAAAAAAAAAAAAATTCAATTCCACGGCGAAAAATTGTCAAAGAAACACAATTTCATCAAAAAAGCAAACATTTCTACCATCCTCTTTTTTCTCTCTGCCATTTCTCTCTTTCTCTCTCTTTTCGAATCATTTATCAAACGGCTTGGAAATGGAAATCATAACTTCAAATTAATCCGAAAGGTGAAAAAATTTTCGTTTAATAATTCCAAAATTCATAACCTTTTAATACCCATGCTCTCTCGCGGCGCGTCCGCGAAAAGAATTCATCCAGCGGGAGCGTATATAAAAAAATCACAGTCCGATAAATAAATAAAAGCGTATCAAGCGCAATATTTTAAGCGTTAAAGTCAAAGAGAAATAACCTTTTCGAAACCGATAGCATTAACGCTATCCACCGCTTTCAATCCCACGCTCTCTCTCTCTCTCTCTCTCTCTCTCTCTCTCGCTATCTCTCTTCATCGTTCTTTTTCGCGAGAGCGTTGCATTTCGCTATATTCGAGCGAGCTCTTTGTCTCTCACTCCGTGCACGCGAAAACAGAGGAGGGACACGCGAGGAGCGAGAAACTTGCGGAGGAGACTCGTGCATACGCGTCCGTGTTTATGTACGTGTATGTGTATGCAACGAGGCGATCTAGTGCATATCCCTATCGCGACAACGATCGTTCTCCCTCGACTCTTTTCTCTTTCTCTCTCTTAGTCGAACGGTAGCCTCCCGATATTTACGAGCGAGTCCACGATGTTGAAGTAGTTAAATTGCCGATAATAAATGTGCGTTCGACGATCACCTGCGCGAGTGTCTCGCGCGTAAACCACTGTGCGACCTATACTTTTCCGTCTCTCTTTTTCTTTTTGTTTCTTTTTTCATTCGCGTTGAAGTGCGTGCATCTGCGTTGCATGCACAGAACGAGAAAGAGAGAAAGAGAAAAAAAGAGAGGTTTGTTGTCACGTGCGCGAACGCTGTTGTGTCCCCGAGTGTGTGTGTTCTCCCGACGCTTTTTATTACCGATACGGAAGCGAGAAACGCGCGTCTGTATTATCTTACTCGATTGAGAGTGGCCTCTCCAATTACAACGTCGTTCGGTAATCGATAGAGAGATGCGCCACCGCTGCTGACGCTTGTGTTTTTCTAAAGCGAAGAAACGAACCGACCATATGTTGGCAAATTTCTGATGTAGTAAAATGTGTTTCGCGGATACAATTTTAACGATGAAATTGGGGACTTTTGGTTTTACTCTCTCTCTCTCTCTCTCTGTCTCTCTCTCTCTCTCTCTCTCTCTCTCTTTCTTTCTCGCAAAACCACGCCACGAATGGGGAATCCGATGTTTATGATCGTAGTAAAGTTAGGCGAGTTCAATGATTAACTGCGTCGCTTGGAAAGAACAGAACTTCATTTTTTGGAAAGTCGTTGAAGTATCGTGTTACAAGATGGCCAAACTTTTATGTAGATAACAATGAAGAACGTTAAAATTTCTAGATTCATATTCGGTTACTTTATATCTCTTGCGTTGTAACTTAATAATCGTTTCAATTTTATCGTAAAATACGAGAGCGTCGATGTACTCACGCAATATGTTGAATAAAAATTTTAATAAAATTCATATGTTTTGTCGCAAATATTGTACATGAAGTTATTTTAATGATACGAGTATATAATCTTCGCAACATCACAATGCCCAGTATTATGAAGAACATATTCAAATTGTGCTTATAATAAGTCAACTTTTTCATATTCCACAAGCTCTCGTCTCAAAGTATTAAGAAGTATCTTCGCAAGCGCGGTATTTTCCTCTTTTATAAAAGAAGAAGGAGAAAAAAAAGCACCGACATAAAATCCCCGGCGGGCATATACCCGCATTCAAGAGAGTCGAACGAGTAAGTTGAGGAGAAGATCGCGATACAACTTTTTGCCCATTAACCCTTAAAAATTCCAATTTAATCAACGCGCGTCGATTTCTCGCATTAGAAGCTTTGTATCGCGCTCGCGCGCGCGCGCCGTGTCAATTACCGAGATATAGGATCGAAAATAATGCGCGTTTTCTTCCTCTAACGGATAAAGAATAATTCGAAGACACTTTCGACTTACGTTAGAAGCGACATTTATCGATATCTCGAGGCGATATAGACGAAACGTCGCGTCCGCCGAGTGACTGACTCGCTTCCCTCGCGTTTTATACTCTATTCGCGCAGAAAGGACTTTAGCACCTTCTCAACGGTGGATTTAGAAATCATCCGGGCGCCTCGGACGTTTTGCCATCTTATACACTCGGCATAAGTTTTACGCAACGATGACAAGATTTACATACCGAATGGACTATGCACATACACACACACACACACACACACAAAACATACAACGAGCCGAGTTTGTTGGCCAACGCGAGAAGGGGGAAAACCTTCTCGTAAGCCGGACGCCGCTCGTAAATATACCAGAAGAGTATATAACATGGCTTGCGGAGATACCAAGCCGCGGGAAGAATCTTGATAAATTGAGGCGAGAATAACAATGTTGAGGTTATACCCGAAGTCGAATGACTCCCGCATCTACGGAAATCATACACCTTGCTTTGTGCCATGTCGCAAAGCCGGTGCACGTACACACACGCGTACACACAGTGCAGACACGCGTGTATGTGTATATATATATATATATATATATATATGCGTATAACGCTTTTGCGAAAACGGAAGGATACACGATGTGGCATGTTGTATCGTCGATCTTTGCGCCGGTGTGAATATGGATTGGACGCTGGTAACTCGATACCGCGGCGGCACGAAAGGATAAATTTCGTTTTCTCTGAAAAATTTAACGCTCAACCTATTGTTTTATAACCAACGCGCGTATTATTTTTCATTCTAAAATTGTAAATCTGCGAGAGCTAAATTCTTTCATTGAAATAAATATAAATTGGTTACCCAAAAAAAAAAAAAAAAAAACAAAACAATTCAACGTTAATATCGTAAATTTAATTTGTTTCAAAAAATTCGAACGATTTCAATTCCAATCGTAACAATTATCGCTTCCTTAACGGCAATAAAACAAGTTTAAAAAACAGCAACTAGAAATCCCTTTACTAGAGGCAGCTGCTCACGACGTTCGTACGGAAGCGTTAAATTCCTGTATCGTTAAGGTTAGATCAGGGCTACTTTAGATCGGTGCTCGAGCGCTCGCGGATTTTCTCTCCGCGCTCGTGAGAGAGTACACGAGACTCGCGAGAGAGACTGGCTTTGCCATTATCGCGGTCGAACGGGGTCGTTCCAATTATCGCTGGGATTCGTCGTCGTCGTCGTCGTTGTCTCTTACTCTTCGACGTCGTAGTTGTCGGGCGCATTTTACAGAGCCGCTCGCTTGCTCAAAAGATACCGATAAAGAGAGAGAAAGAGAAAGAGGGGGGCGGGTGAAAAGGTGGGACTAAAACTCCCTCTCGAGCCCATTTGCTGGACTCGCCGCTTGCACTTCTTACACCGCGCGATAGAGTGAGAGAAAAATGGAGAGCGCCGGCTGTGTTAACCCATCGAAGTAGCGAGAGGAACGCGAGGATTCGGCGATTAAGTGTCGGGAGTTTAAAAAGTCAACGATGAAAATCGCCGCGTGGCACCAAAATGCTTCGGTACTCCTTGTTGCTGCTTTTATAATGCGTTTCGAGAGAATTTTGTTGCGGTTTAAGAGAAAAAGAGAGAGAGAGAGAGAGAGAGAGAGAGAGAGAGAGAGAGAGAAAGAGAGAAAGAGAGCTTATTAAACTGGATTTTTACGGCCGGGCTCGCTTTATGATGAGAGTTTTGCAGGTAGTGACGGCAACTATAAAATTTTGAGCGCGTTACAGAGGCTTTTTAATAACATAATTGAAAGCAACCAACTTATTTACGTCGAACGGTATGAAGCGAACGCTGGTCATTTCGAGATAATAAGATCCAAATGTTTTTACCATTTATCGCCGTATAATTAATATTTTTCGTTTACTTTTTTAATAATTTTAACTGCTCATTCCATTCTTTTTAGGGAAAAAATTTATAATGTTATATTATTTATGCTAAACATAAGCTATGGGCTATTACAACATCGAGGGTTGAGAGTAAAAATTTTTTTTGTAAATTTCTTTAAATTTTCGTTCGATAAGTATTAAAAATAATTAATCTCGTTTATTTTTTCGATGTTGAAAATTTTTATGTAATCACTTTTTCTTCACATGCGCGCGCGCGCGGAGAAAATTATGCGATAAGCGTGTACCTACATCTTGCGGCAATTACGAGATCGATACACTTGACCGGAGCTCTCATATATACAATTACTAAAAGTAATTGTAGTCGATTACCAGTCACCGCAATTACTATAAAAACAGCTTTTACATAATATTATAAGGCGTGTCTTTCTTAAATTACAATCGAAATCCCTATTAATCATTCGCCGATATATATTTCGCGATCTTCAATCACGAATAATGCACGTCGTAACGCATTATATTTTCCGGTAAAAACATTATCGCCGCAATAACTAACCGAGCGACGGGCGCATGCGCCCGCAAGTTAACAAAATATCGGAAGCGAAAAAACATTTTCGTTTTCAACGAGCGCGCGCGCCCAGACGTGAAAAATGTATCCTCAAGCAAAACAAAAACGTCGGTAACGAAGATTTATTAATGACTACGGAGCGAAAGATTTACACTCCGCACAAAGTTAAATTTTTTCCTTCGGTGCTTACGCACGCACTCGCCGCTTTGTATAAATAAGAAGACGTACTGCGGCAAACACAATCGAGATAGAGCACAAAAGGAAAAGCAACTACGTCTCTTTCTCCCCGAGAGCTAACAAACGCTCGCGAGAGACAGAGAGAGAAGAAAAACGCCCGCGAAGCTACGCTGGAGAAAAAGAGGAGGAGAGATCGAGAAAAAGAGAAGCGAGGAAAGCAAAAAAAAAGAAAAAAAAGAAAGAAACGGAAAGAAGGAAAGGCTGCAGTATGTGTGTGTGTGTTTGGATACTGGGAGGAGGTGGGCGGTTGAGAAAAAAACAAGAAAAAAAGTCGACAAAGTAGGAGGTACAGGCCGGCGTCGCGACGCGGCGCCTAGGCTTGAGCGGAACTCCATCGTCGTCGTCGTCGTCGTCGTCGTCGTCGTCGTCGTCGGAAAAAAAGGAGAAAGAGTGAAAGAGTGAGAGAGAGAGAGAAAGAGAGAGAGAGTGAGAGAGAGAGAGAGTGAGAGAGAGAGAGAGAGAGAGAGAGAGATACTTTTCTAAAAGACACTGCGCGAAATATAAAGCACAAGCGAGCGCAAAGAAAAAAGAAAAGTAAAAGGATGTACGAAGGAAAAAAAAGTAAGACCAAAAAAAAAAATAAATAAATAAAAAAAGTCTTTGCGTACACACACACACACACACACACACACACACACACACACACACACACACACACACACACACACACACACACACACACACACACACACACACACACACACACACACACACACACACACACACACACACACACACACACACACATATATACGTATGTATGTATACGAAGACAGAAACGGAGCAGATCGAAATTCTCCGGGTCGCCTCTTCTTCTGCCGCTTCTAAGCTTCATGCAAGGCAAATCAAGCTCCAGAAGGCGAACGTTATTCCGGGATTGTGTGCCACGCAGTGCAGCGGAGCAAACCTTTTACTTATATTTAAATTTGCGCCGAAAGGGGCGTACATGCAACGCCACTCTTTTCTTTCTCCCCTTCTCCCTTTCTATATAACTCTCTTTCTATCTTGCTCTTTCTCCTTGGCTTTCTTTCATGAGCAAGAGAATGAGAGAGAAAGAGAGAGAAAGATTCTTAATACCTATTCCATGCATTCGCAACTCGGCTAAGTGGCTGCCGGGCGTTTTGTTGCTAGCGGCGCGGGTAGAAGAACAGCTCAGCCAGAGCACATACATAAACGAGGGAAGGAGAAACTCGGCAAATCGGGATACACTTAAACGAATTGCGCCAGGCGAATAAATCATTCGGAAAGTGCGCGGGGATTGATTTGCATAGCGAAGCGCGCGCGCGCGCGAGAGAGAGAGAGAGAGAGCGGTATTACGCGGGCCATCGATTGGCTGCAGGAAAATGCGAGAGAAAGAGAAAGAAAGAGAGAGCAAGAGGTGGAGAGATTCTAAATTCGGGCCGAGCATTTTCGAAATTGGCTATAATTTAAAAGGAAAAAAAGAAGATGCGCTGTAACGAGCGAATGTCGTTACGATTTTTCACCTTGTATCCCTCTCTTCCCTTTTATTTGCTTTGTCTTTTGATTTTAATGCTTGCGCGTAAGTACCTAATGTCTTTGAATGAATGAAGATTTTCTCGCAAAAACAAAACGATTTATTTATACAAAAATTACAAAAGATTACATAAATATTAAAAAAAAAAAAAAAAAATTTAAATTATTTTGCAAATTAAAACATTAAAAGTGTACGCAAATCTTTGAACAAATGAAATTTATCGAGTAAAATGACACAAAATACAAGCAGTAATTACAAGAGAAGAGGAATAAAAACTAGAAACAACGGTAGTAAAGTCTTGCAATAATTATAAGAAGCGTTCCCCTTCGGTTAAGCCGCCCTCGGTTAATTTCCAGATGTTTCTTAACGCTTATTGCGATCGAGGTAAGAACGCGTGCGACGCGACTCGCGCTAAGTTCCACGACGGAGGGATTCTCCGTAAAGTGAGAGAGAGAGAGAGAGAGAAAGAGAGAAAGAGAGAGGGAGAAAGAGAGAAAGAAAGCCTCCGGGCCGAAGCCGTGATCTATCGTCCAATAAAGAGACACCACCGCGTAATTATCTTCGACTGGCCATTGACCTGCGCAACACCGTCATTAAATTATTCGTGCGGCACAGAAATGCAATAGAAAGGCCATTTGTGACAGGTTATATTGCTCGTGCTATCTTTGTACGGCTGTGTAAACTTTTAGTATTTGATACGGCTTTTCGCTCGATATTTATTGCGATGCAGGTTGATATTGTGTATGTATCAAGTTGAAGCTTATGTATTTAATTTTGAGGTTCGTAAATTAGATCGGAATAGATGAAGATTAGTTTTTTTTTTCTTCTTTTTTTCTCTTTCTCGCTTTAATTTACGATTATTGCTAAATTTCATCGTTTAACGTTTATGAAAATGTTTAACGTAACGTCGCACATAGTTTTTAAGTAAATTATAAACATTAAAAATTCGATAAAATCGATCATTATAAAACGTTTTTTTTTTTTTTTTTTTTCATTTTTCATTCTAAAATTTAGCAAAAATGAGCGAACCTCAAAGGAGCCTCTAACTAATATAATCGTCAAGTTACCAATATTGTTACACAAAATTGCTCTATCGCAAAAATTGCCGTGTTGAATAATATAATCGAAGAAAATTATAGGGATTAGGTATGTTATATAGAGGCATGTAGAGAGGGGCCCAGTACCCGAGGAGCTTCAAAGATTCAAGCGGTCAGTGGTCGCTCTTTTGAACCCTCATAAATTTTTCCTCACCTATATTTTTTTCTCGTCTTTTTTTCCTCTCTCAAATCTCGACGAGCCGAGCGAGAGAAGCCTAAGAGGAGTTAACGAGAAAGCGAGAGAGAAAGAGAAAGAGAGAGAAGTCGAGCTAAAATCCAGTGAAAGTTGGTCAAAACAATACGGAGCTCGCGCCGCTACGGGGGTGAGGTTTAAAAAGGAGACCTCTAAAAAAGAAAACGGAAAAAAAACACGTCAGAGAGAAAGGAAAAAAAAATGGTAAGGTAGGTGAAAGCGGGGAAAGCGTGAGTCAACGACGATTTTCTAAAAAGAGAAAATCCATCCAGAGGGTAGTAAAAGTTTCTCTTTTTCAAAGAATCCGATGTAAACAGAGGAAAAAAAAAACAATCGACGCGATCTTTAAAGATCTAACGAGACAAGACGGAGATACTCGTCGCGTCGTAAAATTCTCTCTTTCTCTCTATCTCGAGCTAAACACCGATGCACCTCGTTCGGAAAGCGCGCGCGCTAGCTTAGCGTTTATTTTTATGGGAAAGTAACTGCGCAGGCTATAAAAATTTGCATTTGCCCGAAAAAAGAAGCCCGAGCGGCCACGCACGCGCCAACGATGCGGCAATTAACTCTATGTTTCAACAAATGATTTCCGCGCTGCGTAAAGGGACACACATTTACCGGAGCGAGTCATTTGTCCGTTTAATGTAACACGGCCTCGCGCCGAGTTGGCCATCGGATCGCGTAAATAAACTCTACATCGGGTCGTTCTTTCCCTCTCTTTCTCTCTCATTAGCACTTAAAAATTCGTAGGATTCGATCGTCGTCGCAGTTGTTGCGGTACCGGTTCGGCTTACCTCCTTATGCCGCGAAACGACTCGGTGGTAAGGGTAAAAGAAAAAAGAAAAATAAAAAGACAACGGACAAAGTCGAATAAAGAAAGTCCGCGGAGGACTTTGCAACGGCAACAACAACAGCAGCGAGCCCAGGGGGGGAGAGAGAGAGAGAGAGAGAGAGAGAGAAAGAGACAGAAAGAGACAGAAAGAGAGAGAGAGAGAGAGAGTCAAGAAACCCAATTAAGAAATGTTTTGTCCGTTGTCCGTTCCCTCTGTGGACGAAGGGCGGCATGAAGAACTCGACAGGGAGAAAAACGAAGAAACGCGTGCGCGCGAGCAAAGTCCGGAGACTCTGAAATCAAAGAGAGAGAGAGAGAAAGAGAGAGAGAGAGTGAGAGAGAGGGGGGGGGGGGGGAGAAAGGGAGAAAAAAAGAAAGCCCTATACGTAGACACAAAAGGGGCGGTGGACAAGCGCGGAGAAGAAAATAAGAATCTCGGTATGAGACGCGCGAGTTAGCGCGAGTCGGAGAAACGAGGTATCCAAAGGTATCTCCTGTCTCTTTCTCTCTCTCTCTCCCCCTCTCTCTCTCTCTCTCTCTCTCTCTCTCTCTCTCTCTCTCTCTCTTTGAGAGATATCGAGAGAGAGAGAGAGAGAGAAAGAGAAAGAAAACCTACGCTCTTTCTCTTTCTCTCTCGAACGCGATCAAGGATCGAGGCCAGATATCGAGGGGGCTTTTACAAACCGCGGCTTTCGCATATATAGGCGGCGGAACGGCAGCTGTTTGAGCCAGCAAATTAGTAGCCGGCGCGTGATTGGTCTGTTGCCGCCCCGTCCATATTGCAAAAGCCTCTCTCTCTCTCTCTTTCTCTCGCTTATTTTCACGTAGCCTCTCTTATACACCTACGCGTACGGACTCGTGCACACGTACACCCAAAAATGACGCGAATGTGTGTGCGTCTGTGTGTAAGAGAGATAGCACCTCTCCCCTTTGCGCGCATCGCGATAGCTGGACTCTCGCTCTTTCTACTTCACGCACACGTGTTCACGTGTACTACGTACGCGATGTCTCTCTCTCTCTATCTCTCTCTTTTTCACTCGTTGACTCTCTTTCTCTCTCAATGTTGCAATTTACTCGCGCGATATCTTTATGCTGAGATTTACGATCAGATAATCATCAGGAGGGATGTTCCGGCATTTTTTCGGCTAAATTATTATTTATATTGCGCGGTGGAAAGAAAAAGAGATCTCGAGCGTGCGTTGCTTCGAGATAGGACTGGCGTTTGTGTAAAAAGAAGCAAGCGAGTAAGAGAATTAGAGAGATAGAGATAGAGATAGAGAGAGAGAGAGAGAGAGAGAGAGAGAGAGAGAGAGAGAGAGAGGAGAGAAAGCGAACATTAATTAAACAGGGTAGTACCGCGAAAATGACTTTATTAAGCAAAGGCAAGTTTATCTCGCGTGTACCTATATCGAAGCTCTTGCGTGATACGTTCTCCCCACCTTTTCTTTTTTCTCTTTCTCTCTCTCTCTTTCTCTGTTTCTCTTGTACTTTGAAAACCACTTTTCGGTGCTTCATCATCTTCGAGCGCAGTGAATAAGGCAATCGGGCAGCGCGCCTCTGCGCGTGTCGCACGAAACGAGTTTCATCCTATACCGTCGCTGAGGGTTGCGATAGAGCGGGAACTCCAAGAGAAGGAGGAGAAGAAGAAGAAGGATGAGGAAGAGGACGAGGAGGAGGAGGAGGAGGAGGAAAGAAAAAAAGCCGACGATTTAAAAAGAGCAAATGGAAAGCTCAACTCGAATGGAGAGCACGTGATCAACGTGCTCAAGATCTATATTGACATATGAAAAATGGCGGAGTTGCCCGGGCGGCTTTGCAAAGGTACAAGACACGACGACGACGACGTTCGAACTCGAGCTCGCTGCATGAGGCGAGTCCCCGCGTTCTTGTGTGTGTCCAGTCTATTCGCGCTCGATGTTTGCAACGCTCGACTCGAGTTTATTATATATGTGTTTGTGTGTGTACGAGGTATATACAAGGCGAGGGCAATTAAATCACCCGGTGTGTAGTTTACGGCTCGACGATTTTTTTTTTTTTTGTTTTTGCTTTTGCCGTTCGCGAGATATTTAACAATGTTGTAAGCGGCTAAAACTTAATTAATGCCCGAGATATTTTCCGCGCTTTATTTGTTTTTCGTAATTTTTTTTTCTACTTTGTTTCCATTTCATTAGCGCGTAATGCCATTTTTGTTTTGACCGATTTAACTAGTTAATTTACGCCGCATCTTACGCTCGGTATACAAAAGCTTAACAAAGTCTAAAAAGTTAAGTATTCCACGAGCGATAACCGAGAGTGAATGAGAGAGAGAGCAAGAGTGAATGGTACGGAAAGGGTGTAGGAACTAAATTTAAAAATATTTCTATCTCGTTTGCATATATATTTTCCTTGCGCGCGAGCAAAAGGAGAACGGAAGCTTTCGTTAAAGCATCCGCGTGCAAAAGAAAGAAAGAAAGAAAGAAAAGAAGAAAATCGGGGATATTTACAGAAAACAGTTGAAGCAAGGTTGAGCACGCGAAGCTTCCCGGAATCGAGGAGAGAAGAAGAGAGAGAGAGAGAGAGTGCGCGAGCTCGAGAAATAAAAGAGAGCCGAAATGGCCAGCAGTCACGGGGGAGCCTAAGCTTTCCTATAGTAACTATACGCCGTAGTAGTACCAACTATATACCAGCGATAGAAGAGAGAGAGAGAGAGAGAGAGAGAGAGGGGTAGTCTATCCGCGTGCAGCAATGTGTGTGCATGCGGCACAAGGAACAACGAGAGAACGTCACGGAACTCATGCGGCACGATTTTTCCTACCTCCTTTCCTCCCCTTTCTCGCGATATTTCTCTCTCTTTCCACAGTCAATATAGAAGAGAAAAGGAGAGGACGGTGTATCTGTAGGTACACATCTCAAAGCGATACAAGCCACTTATACCTGCATTTATATAACGCACATATACGTAAACATACAAGCGTTGCAGCCCATTGCGAATAAAGAGCGATACGCGATCCACGCGAAGTTACGCGCGCGCGCGCGCGCGTGTGTGTGCGGGTTTTACGTACCATGCTACGACGAAGGGAGCATAAATCCTCACTAGCCACGCCGCGACGTCGAGGAGTCCGCTTCGAAAGCGTGTGTATCGGTGCGTGTGCGAACACCGTAGGAAGCTCCATTAGAGAACTCGTCGACTAGAGCTGTTCCCGTACGAAGAGATTCGCTTTCGGATCTCAGCGAGGTACGAGCGATTTACGAGATCCGTGCCTCTCTAATGATCGATTCGTAACGGAGCGCAAAGGGTAGAAGATGCGAGTATAATGGCCAGCTGCTTCCTTAGTTAAAGAGAGAGGAAAAGATTCCGCGAAGAGGCAGACTCTCTTTCTCGTTAACGTCGCTTGAATTTTGCGCCGCGACGTAACGCAACGATTGCTTGTATACTCCGGGATTCGTTAGATTTGCAATTCATAAATGTTCGTAATATGTCGTTGGCGGTGCGCTACCCTCGCGTGAGAAAGTTATTCGAGAGCTCTTTATCGGGATTGCAATTATTTTGTACGAGAATTTTAAACAAATTAAAGCTTGATCGATTAATTTCAATCGATTTCATTAAAGATTTAATAGGATATTGACGATGCTAGAACGGAGTTACGGATTTTTTGTCGTTGAAATTTCTTGTCGAAAATTAAAAATATTAATATTTATAAATATCCGTAGTATCTCGTTTATCTAGCATTTTCAATGAGCCTTTTGTTATTCAAACGTTCTTGATCGATATCAAGACATCGTAATCATTATTAATGAATGCTATGCAAGAATCAAATTACTTACTCTCCGGGTGGAATCGAATACCTCACCGATAAACATAATTTGAATAAACGTTATTCTTACCTGAAACAAAAAAACATTAACGTACGATTAGATTAAAAAGAAAAAAAAAAAAAAAAAAATAGGAACGAAAAAAACATTCATGAGACTACAATGATTAAAAGCATCTGAGCGTAAAGTAAAAAATGGCATAAAGCATAGGACATTTGGAAGTGGCAAAAAGCAGTTTACTAAACAGCCGAATTGCTATAAGTTTTTTTTTAACGTGCAAATGATGATAAAATAAATTTTTTTAAACTTTAGTTTGATGAACCACTGTAAAATAAATATACGAATTAAGCATAATATATAGAGTATAAACATTATATAAAATATACGTAAAGCGAACATATCGATAAAATAGCGCATATGTGTATGTATAGACGAGAGCTTGAGCAAATATTTAAAAGAAAATAATAATAATAATAATCAAAGGCAATAAGCGGAGAGAATCAAAGTGATACAGAAGCACGCGAAACGCCATAGCGGCGACTCGTCATTTTTTCCCGCACCCCGTCCATTTCGCGCTCCACCCCAAAATTCCTCGGCGGGCGCAATTTGACCGTTGAGTTTGACTTTTTTTCGCGCCGCTTCCCTCCAGATAAAGAAAAAAAAAAAAAGAGGAAAAAAAAAAAAAAAAAAGAGGACAATATACGTGTTGCGATTCGAAGTTTCTCCATCCGCCGAAAGAAATCGCTTCTTCCGTCTGCAACGAATGAAAGGAGATGGTCGAGACGTTGCGCGCGGCCATTTGAGGAACGACGCGCGGTTTATTCGCGATCTCGTCCATCTCGTATACGAAAAGAGAAACGGTAGGAGGGACGATTATAAAGTATAAGGGGAGGCCGGTTCCAATCAAGTATAGAGCTCGCGCTCGCTTTTTGGAGAAGCCTTTGCTCCAAAGGGAAAAAGTGGACGGACGGCCATTGCGACGCAGCTCACGTGTCGCGAAAGAGTGCTGAAAAAGAGGGCAGAAAGTAAAAGAGATAGATAGAGAGAGAGATTGCAGTGTATAACGAAGACGGCGAGAAAAAGTTGGACGATGAGAGAGGCGGCGAGCACGCGCAGAATCGATGAAGCGGAGAAAACAAGAGTAAAGGAGAGAATAAGCGGCGGTAGCCGCGAGTTGAAGGGTAAGTGAAAAGACACGAGCAAAAGAGTCGAAGGAAGGTGGATCCTTTTTTTTGTACCGCTCTGCTAGTAGAAGAGATAGGGGGAGACTGAAGAGAAAGAGAGAGATAGAGATAGAGTAAAAGAGAGAGAGAGAGAGAGAGAGAGAGAGAGAGAGAGAAGAACGGGCCCCATCCAGGGCTAATGGGACGCAATTAAACGATTCGTATCAAAGAGAATCGCCGCTTGGTTCTCTCTCTCTCTCTCTCGTTCTCTCTCTCTCTTGCTTTGCGCGGGAATGTCGCGAAAGATAAAGAAAGAGAGAGAGAGAGAGAAGAGCTAGCGTAAGGGAGAACGGCTCGTCCACGGAAGGTAGGGAGGAGGAGCTCTAGAAAAATCTCCGCCACGTCTCCAATTCCATCTCATTAGCGGAGGGAAACGCGCGGCAGCTGATGCTTGTCTCTCGCGGGTCGTCTTAGAGAGCCTCGATTCTCTCTTTCTCTCTCTCTCTTTCCCTCGCGTGCGCGTTCGCGCAAGAAGAAGAAGAAGAAGAAATGAAGAGAGACCGAGAGTCGGAGCCTTCGGTAGCCATGTATGGAACCGGTCTCCCTATCTCTATATACGCCTCGGCGTACATATACACACACACGAACTACTGCTGCTGCTGCTGCTGCTGTTGCACACTGTGTGCAAGTATACCGGGTGTCGTCGGCTCTTCTGTACGGCGGGGATAGTTTCTCACGCTCCGCGGACTTTGTGTACTGTTTGCTCGCGTGCGGGAGTGGAATGGAATAAGTTTAAAGAGAGAGAGAGAGAGAGAGAGGTTGTTGCCGTATTCCACATCGTCGCTTACGCGAAGGAGAAGATAGATCCGACAACGGGTCTCGAGGCTAATTTTTTCTCCTCCCCCTTCTTTATTTATTTTTCCTTCGTCTTCTCTTTTCGTTTCGGGGAGATGCGATTTTCACGATTATCGACGAGTATCGATGTATATATACAGCCACTCGTTATATTGTCACGTGATTTATTCAACAAACCGGCTGGGTGCCCGTAATACTTTGCCGAGCGCGTATACACGCGGACTGCCAATCGCAAGGCGTGTTATTATGTGCCGCCAACCACAAGGAGAGGAGAGATCATTCGAAATTGGCGATGCATGCAGAAATCGCTTAATTGTTACAACTAAGAATGTCGTTCGATTAAGTTAGAATTTTCGCATGTTATTTTTTTCGACAAAGTTAACTATATCCGTTGCCGATGTGAATAAAAACTAGTTCTTAATCGCCTCAATTAAGGTAAATGTTGATATTGTAACTGAGCTTCGAAGTAGATTCAACTTTTTTACTTTTTTTTTTCTTGGTGTATTAACAACGATGCATCATTTTATCATTTTTCTCGATGAATATTAACATTTTTTAGCCATAAATTTGTTGCAATACAGCCAATGGCGACGTGCAAATTATCCGCATGTAATTAACGAAAAGCCTTGTAAAATTAAAAAAAAAAAAAAAAAAAAAAAAAGGGCTAGGCGATTTTTTTTATCAAAAAACAAAAAACCGCGCCATTAAAAAAAAGATGAATTCTTTTTCGATTATTTTTCTTTTCCACTGGCGAGGTTAAGCGTTAAAATACCGGAAATCGCAATAATTTTACCGCAAAAATATCCGTGGTTAGATTGGAAAGGAGACGACTATCGTCATCTCGTTCGTGGGGAATTTCTCTGCACGCGAGAGACATCAAAGCTCGTTACGAGGAGATTTTAGGTGACTCACGATGCTCGCTATTCTCAGGTCAAACGGCAACGGTGGCTCTCGTCTAACAGCGATGCACGTTTTAAACGACCACCTTGTATCGAGAAAGAGAGAGAAAGAGAGAGAGAGAGAGAGAGAGAGAGAGAGAGAGAGCAAGCTCAAGTTCTCCAGTCCGTGTGTAAGTAGATACAGTAGTATGTATACATGTATAGAAAGTCTACATAGCACGTCGCATGTAGCTTAAGCGCATGTACGCTTCACGGCGCAAAACAAAGCGAGCTCGTTAGGAGGTGCATCGCGCAACGACTGCTGCTGC
>OX465097.1:12286162-12416162 GCA_949987625.1 Chalcis sispes
CTGCCTCCTTGCACACACGCGTATACACACATATTCATACACGTATGCGCGAGAACGGATTTCTCGCGTTGAACACGTTTTCGTTTACACGATGTACGTTACGTACGTAAATTTACACGTACATAAGCGTTCGTTTGTATCTGTTTTTATACATATATGTATATTATATACGCAGCACGGATCTTTCCTTTATTAATCTTGATCTCTTCATTAATGTCAGATACGGCGCACGGCGGTGCTCCCGCTGTGGCTAAGGCGGATTGTGCACATTGAAAAATGAGAAAGAGAGGGAAAGAGAGAGTAGACCTGCCGGGCGGCCACAGAACGTATCGTTACAGATAGCCCGGCGACGATATTTTTCGCGGTAGCAACAAAACCGATAAAGCGCAAAGAGAGAAAGATAGAGAGAACGCGTTGGATCTCCTTCATAAACGCAGGCACGCGGCGAACCGCGCATAACTCGGCGGCCAAGTGCTCTCTCTTTCTCTCTCTTTCTCTCCCTTGGCCAGACAAGCGGAATACGAGAAAATATGGGAGGTGATCGGCCTCTCTCTCTCTCTGTCTCTCCCTGCGCGGTTTCCACAGACTAAGGTGGAGTCATGCATCGCGGAGAAGCGAGAAAAAAGAGCAACAAAGAAAGAGGAAGAGATATGTAGAGGGAAAGAAAGAGAGAGAGAGAGAGAGAGAGAGAGAGAAAAGTAAGCAGGCGAACATAGCTCTCGAGTCTGCCAAGACGAGTTTATGCGATTTTTACACTCGATCTGATTTTTTGGTGGCGCGCCTCGCTCTTTCTCCATCCCTCCCTCTTCTTCTCGATCTCTCTCTCTTTTGCGAGACAGATATATGTCCCGCGGCCATACAAGAGCCCGCGCGCGTATAAAGACATCGAGGCGAAGCCAACGAGAATTCCTCATCCCATGCCGCGTTCTCTTGCTCGCTCGATTCCCCTCTTTTCTTTTTTCATAGCTTCTTTACCTCCTCCTCCATCTCCTCCTCCTCCTTCTCTTCCTTCACTTTATACTCCGTCTTTCTCTTTGGCTCTCCATGCCATTTTCTTTTTTATCGTTCCTCTCTTTCTCCTTTTAGTCCCTTAAGGTTTCTTCGTACATAGCATCTATCTCTCTCTCTCTCTCTCTCTCTCTCTCTCTCTCTCTCTCTCTCTCTTGCTTAATCGCACAGTCAGTTGCTCTTTTTTCGCCTTCGATTCCTCGCGGCCTCTTTTTCCACCATCTCACTCTCCCTCTCTCTTCCTCTCGTTCTTTTTCCTTTCGCTCCACAGCTCTTTACCTCCTGTGCGCCCCATCATCCTCTTTGCCACCATACTTGGTATAAGCCAAGCTTCCCCTTCCTTCTGTACAGTCCAGCAGCTCTCTTAGGTCACTTCTCGGTCGAGTCTTGGATAATAAGAAGATCGAGAGAAAGAGAAAGAGAAGCAAAGGGCCTCGCCCATAACCGGTTCTGTTTCTCTCACTCTCTCTTTCTCGCTTACTCGCGCTTTTTTCGTCTCTGAACTCCTCTTTATCCTTTTCGTCATCGCACCCCCACTAAACCTCGCCCCTGTGTATACCTGAATCCTCTCCGCGTGTACACGCGTCGCACGCCTTTTTTTCGCCCATACCCAAAATCGATGATACAAGTGCAAGGACCCCATATACACACGTACACCTAGCTAAAATACTTTAGTTATTAGCCGCGATCGCGATGAATCTCTCTCTCCCTCTCTCTCTCTCTCTCTCTCTCTCTCTCTCTCTCTCTCTCTCTCTCTCTCTCTCTCTCTCTCTCTCTCTCTCTCTCTCTCTTCTGGTAAGATGAAATTAACGTTTATAACGTGGCAGGCCCGCGGCGAAAAAAAATTTTTTCAAGAGATACACGGAGAGCCGCCCGATTTTCGCGCTCTAGCGATTTTACACGAGACGAAGCCCCGATGCGAATATACGCCGATGTAATGCCGATCACGCATCTCATCGTTGCGGGGGCTCGCCACGTCCTTTAATTTTCAACTTAAACTGTACACACATATATATGTATACATG
This sequence comes from Chalcis sispes, assembly GCA_949987625.1. NCBI lineage: Eukaryota > Metazoa > Arthropoda > Insecta > Hymenoptera > Chalcididae > Chalcis > Chalcis sispes. Next base: position 12,288,196 of record OX465097.1, read on the forward strand.
CATGCATCTCTGAATTATATTATATCGTGGATCTCGTACGCTTTTAATTCGTTTTTTTTTTTTTTTTTTTTTTTTTTTTTTTTAAGATACGGGGGAAAGAATTCGTTCGGTGTACGAGCGCAGCCGTGTAGGCGTGTATACTCGTCGATTGGCGGAACTCGGCTGCGAATCTCCGCTGCTCTGCGAGTAATATACACGCACGGTGCGCTGGCTATAGATCAATCGACGCTCGGGCGCGTTCACGTTGCGTACTTGATTAGCCAGCCGGATCCATTAAAAAGCTCGAAGGTTTTCATTCGATTAATCGTTCTCGCTTATTATGACGGAGGGGGGAGGGGAAGTGGAGGGGGGGGAGAGAGAGGAAAGAGCTTCTGCCTGCCGCGCGCGCTTATACTTTGCATAATTGATCGCATTTGCATTGTATATCTCTCTTTCGTTAAAATACGGACACGCAATCTTAATGCGACTTCAAAAGAGAAACCCGTCTATTATCCATCGAATAAATCTCGCACCGTCAACTGCTGACGATTTCTTCCTTTTTTTTTTTTTTTTTTTATTTTTTTTTATTTTCGTTAAAAGAATTATTACCAGTCGCACATAAATTTACACCTTAAGAAAATAATTATATCTGCTGTTTTAACTTGCCATAGGACATACGTTTTAGTTGTAATGTTTACTTCAATCGAAATTCGTGGATTGGAAATTAATACACAATTGAGAGAGATGCTCGATTAAAACGAAAATTAAGTCTCTTTACAATGAAAATCAAAGCTCAAAGGCTTTCTCGACGTAGTTTAAAACGTTACAAACTAATCACAACGGTATTATTCTCAAGTAAAGCGTGACGCGTTGTTAAAGCTGTACAGTACAGAGCTCAATGAACACGTTTATGATAACAGCTGGCGCGAGCGCGCGCACCGAGGCTACGGTCGGATAATTAAATGTTAACGTCGCCGCGCGTTCAACGCGTCGCCGCGCGTTCAACGCGTCTCTGCGCGCGGTAGGAGAGCAACTATCGAGAGAGAGAGAGAGAGAGAGAGAGTTAACTGCCGATGCACCGCACTCTCTTCTCCAGGAGCGCGTCCGTCCCGAGAGCAAGTTCATACATTTAATGCTCCATTAAAGTGCCGAAAGAGATATCGCCGTTTCGTAATTACTCCGATAATCGGTGCGCCGAAGAGCCCGTAAATTCCGCGCGTGATAGTCTCCGCGAGCGGCCGGCATCTCTTTTTCTTTCTCTCTATCATTCTCCCTCTCCTTCTCTCTCTCTCTATCTCTCTCTCTCTCTCTCTCTCTCTCTCGCTCGCTTTCATCCTGATTTGGCTTCTTCAGGACTTGATCTATTCGTTATACACATATGCATACATACGTGTGTATGTATAGTGTGCGAACGAATAAGTTTTTTTCTACCACCTCTCTTTCTTTTTCTCTTACTTCTGCTGCTTTGATTATTCTTCTTCTTCTTTCGGTGTGCCGGAGAGAAATAAATTTCAAGCGAGTTTAAAATGATATTCGCTTCAGAAAGAGAAAGAGAGATAGAGATAGAGAGAGAGAGAGAGAGAGAGAGAGAGAGAGATAGAGAGAGAGAGAGTGAGAGTGAGAGTGAGAGAAAGAGAGTGAGAGCAAGAGAAATCTGCTTTCGGTATATAGAGACCTCAAGGATTTTTTTATCCGCATCACAAAGCTATTCGTTTATTTTTCCCTTTGAATCTCCTTTTTTTGCCTTGCTTCATTTTTTTCTTTATTTACAACAATGACAATACAAAAAGGAGAGAAGCAAGAATCTCGAATTTATTTCGAATTTTTCGAATTGTACTTGGAAGGAAGCTCGTGACGATTACACACGCATATATATATATTAGTTATTTATGTACCTTGTGCGAGCCTCGCGTCATTACAGCTTGAGGCAAAATATGTTGTGGATGGATAGTAGGGCCGCAGTCGCGAGCGCAGCGAGCGACTAAGGCGCCTCTATCCATCCACAAAATATGAGCCGAAAGCTTTAATGACGCGAGGTTCACTCATGGTGCTTAAAAAATTTTTCAGCCTTGTAACCCGTACGAAGACTCTTACTTAGTTAACAGAATAATTAATTTTATTTTGTTGCATATCAATTAAATGCAATTTCGAACCCATACTGACAGTTCGTAAACTACAGATATCGTCTGCTAACGCATGCGCATTTTGTACACACACGCGTACATGAACATGTGTGTCAAAAAGTGACAGACAACATAATGTAAATATAAATATAAATTATGAAATTAAAAAAAATAGTAAATGGATTAATATTTAAAAATAAAATTAATTCTTGAACAATTATTATTTATTAAAAAATATAAATTTCTTGAGTATATTTATTAAATATTTATACAGAATAATATTTTTAACAAAAGTTTTTTTTATAAGATTTGAAGGCTTATTAATAATATTAATACTATTATAATTAATATAAATACTTTCTTATGTTATTTTTATTATAACAATACTATATTTGTTTAACACATTTTTTGTATAATCAATGAATTTTAGTCTCTTATTTAACATGAAAAAACAGTAACTTTTTTAAATATTTTAAATTTAATTTCTTCACACAAAAAACTTTTAAATCATTTATCTAAATCACAAACAAAATTATAAACTAAAAAATTATCACTTTAAAATCACTTATTATTAAATTTTTTAATTTTGCGAGATTATATTAGACTTTGCTTTTTCTATTAGTTTATTTAATTCACGTTAGCATTCTTCATCACTGTCACTATCACTCGTCTTATTTTCATTATTTAATAAATTGTCCATTTTTATTCTTCTTCTCACATATTAAGAACGAATATTACCGACACAACGATACACTATACTGAAAGAAAACAAAAGAAAAGCAGAGCCCCGTGGTCGCTTGAATGTACATACTGAGCGAAGGAGAGAGCGAGACAGAGATAGGGTGGTCACGTGGGAGCAATGGTGCGCGCGCTCTTATCGCTATCTCGTTCTCTCTCCTTCGCTCAACATACATAAGTCTTATTACGCGTTTCGAAAATATAAGTTTCGATGAAGACTCACATGCTAGGCTATATGAAGCGACAAATACATAGCAGTGGCGCTGTTAACTTTTTTTTCTCCTGGCACATATACAGCCTAAAAGGACGTATAGAATGTCTATACAGCCTAGAAGGACGTATAGAAAAATGTTAATACGATCGAGAAGGCGCTTGCGCGTATGGAAACCATTTACACGCTGACGATGCTCCGTAGGTAAGAGTCGCCGTACGGGTTAGTAGGCTGAAAATATACATATAGACGTGTGGTAAAGAACAAGACTATTTATCGGCGCACGGCAAACGACAAGCTCTCTGAGATGGCTTAATTTTCACAAGACTTGTCGTCGTTGTTATTGGCGCATAGCCGTCGCCCCGTTAATAATACAGAAATCAAGCGTTATTCAGGATTGGCCAGTCGGGACGCACGTGCGAGCTAGCGACTATGTTTTTTCTTGTATTCGCTCCTTATTCGGCGCGTGAAGAAAAAAACCTCCTCGGAATCTTTCCTCCCCCCCCTCTCTCTCTCTCTCTCTCTCTCTCTCTCTCTCTCTCTCTCTCTCTCTCTCTCTCTCTCTCTCTCTCTCTCTCTCTATCGCGTAGTGGGAGCAGAACGCATTTTTCAAGCTAAGCAAACCATATAGCTACGCACTTCTTTCTTGCATACGTCATTTTAATCTTTTTATAGCATACGCGGCGGCGACATTCTTCATAGCATCGCAAAGCCAGGAGAGAAAAAAGAAGAGATGACCGACCAAGGCCAAGGAAAGACGCGGAAAAGAGAAATAAATGCGCGCGTCGATGTCGGTAAATAGACGAGCGAGCGAAATAAAAATTAAGAATGAGCTCCGCGGCCTGACGAAAAAAATAACCGGAGATGAAATTCTCTGAAAATCACGCCGACATCGCGCTGGATATAAATATTCCCGCGTTCGCATTCTTCTTTCCTTGCGAGAGCGGTATCGCATCTCTCGCAAGGAGAATAAGAGACACGTGTGTGCCTCGAGATATCGAGAGACTTGGTATAACGTCAAGATGCCGTGTACACGCATGTGTGCATGTGTGTATGCATACGCACGGTTGAAAATCCAAAAAAAAAAGGAAGAAGAAAAAAAAGGAGATAGGGAGAGAGAGAGAGCCAGGAGGTTGAATATAACGTCGAGTAAGTACTCGCACGAACACGCATGCATTACCGATGGGCTCCCTCCACATACGAAGACGGAAGAAAGGAATAAGAAAGAGAGGGAGTGCAAAAGCGAGAAGGAAAGAGTTAAAAGAGGAACGTTGAAACAGCATCCACTCATCACGCGGCGTGTAGCCGCCTTTACATAAGCGAGCGTGCCGCCCGGCGGCCACGGCGGCGAGAGACCGAACGCTTTTACAACTCAATGCAAAAGGGACTTGAAAAACCCTCGGGCTCTCTCTCTCTCTCTTGATCCTCTCTTGCTCCTTATGCATGTACTTGCCTTCTTTCTCTCTCTCTTTCTTCCTTGCAACTCATTTCTCTCCTTTTCTCTCTCTCTCTTTCTCTCTCTTGCTCTCTCTTACTCCCTTGATTTTTTTCGTCAAGAGCGTATGTATATATACGCGAACGTTCTCGGTTTCTCTCCTTCCTCTTCCTCATGCTGCTGCAAAACTTCTGATCTCTCTATCCTTGTCAACGTCGAGAGAGCCTCTCTCTCTCTGTCTGTCTCTCTCTCTCTCACTCGCGGCCTTCGAGCTATGCAATGCTTATAACAGAAAGAGAGAAAGAGAGAGAGAGAGAGACATTGTTCTCTCGCGCATATATTCCCCCGCGGAAAGAGTGCCGGCGCTCATTCACATTTCATGCGCGGCTACAAGGAATACAACCGTGGCTTCGAGCTCTCTGCAAACTCACCCACGCAAAAATAAACAACGTAAATAAAAAAAAAAAAAATTAAAAAAAAAAAAAACAGAAAAACAAAATAAAAAACAAAAAATAACCAAAAAAAAATGTTAAAAGAAAAAGAGAACGTCGAAAGAGGCTCGCGGTTATTCTTCCATCGAGCCCTCCTCGCGACTATGTCCTGCGTGCGCGCTCGTTGCATCCAACCGGAGCTCCACAGACCGCGATGATAGTTATATGAGCTACGCGAACGCATGAAGAATCTATATCCAGGAAGATGTTATTCATCGGGTTTGTTATAAATGATAATGCGATAATGGACGCGTGTGCATCTCTGTGTCTATATATATACACATGTGAATGTGTGTATGTTTATACGTATACATACGGAGCTTCGAGCAATTAGGTAATCGAGCGAAGCTGCGACAAGGGGAGGGGAGGGGGGTGCGCGCACACACACACACACACACACACACACACGCGATATGTAACGACCTCGATATACTTTATTCGCCGTAAATCGGAGTTTCGAGATTGTTTATTTTTTTCTCTCTCCTTTCTTTATTTTTTTCCACTCTTTTTCAATTTTGTTTTTGCCCTCGGTTTCGATGAGTAATGAAAGCCGATGTTTATGGAATTTGTTTTGTTTAACGCCCGTAATTAAGATAAATATTTTCATTTCAGTGACTTTAATTTATACAAAGAATTCAAAAACAAAAAAAAAAAAATAAATAAATAAATAAATAAATAAAAAAAAAAAAAAAAAAAAAAGAAAAAGAAACGTTGCGTGGCCAATTATTTTTCCTTATCGGAATGGCAGATAAAGCGCGATGAATAATTCTATATGCTGCCGCAGCATTTTGTAAACAGCCGTTTAAACATTATTCACGCGATATAATTATTAATAATTAAATACGTAATTTAACACTGTATAAGTATTATTTCTCTCTGTTTAATGGCAAAAACAATGAATCGTTGAAAAAGAAAAATTATATTACATTAGAAATGTACATATGTATACATTTATGAACAATAAATTTTATAAATTTGTAGTTGTATTAAATTTCACTATTACGCGTTACGGTAGCGCAAGAATGAACGAAAGAAAAATTAATCGCTCGTAATGTTTTCATTAATACTAAAATATTCCGCCGATTTTTATAAACGTTTTTTAACGCAATTACAATCGTATATAATAAAACGTTAAAGGCTGCGATGAATTAACCGCGACTTAATCAGAACGTAGATGTATAAACAAAAGTAAGAGTAATTAAGTTATATATCACTTAAGGTGCAATTCTCGCACCCTTTAATTTTTTAAAAGCTTTACCTCCGGCGACTATTCCTCTATCGCCCTCGCCCCCGCCGCAGCTGTCGTCGTCGTCGTCGTTGTTATCGTATACAACTTGAGCGACGATTACTCACCGACGCATAATTTTCCTCGCGAAGCATCGCGTTACACATTTCGCCGCCCGTGTAGACATATATGTATATACACACCTCTCGCACATAATCCTTATATATTCCATATAGTTTTTCCGAGGTGGTAATTTCCCCGCGGTAACGGAGAGAAAAAGATGAACCATCGCGTGTTTGTTGGCTCGTTCTTTCCCTCTCTCTCCCTTTCTCTCTCTCTTTCTACCGCTTACATTATAATAATAAAGCGAAGTTTTGCGGGCGGCTGCAAAAACTATGTACGAGCGAAGAGTTCATTATAAAATTTAATTACACATCGCCGGTAAATCGCGATAGGCTTTTGCGCGAACGCTCGCGCTCACAAGCGCGCGCGCGACCCCGTAGGTGTTGAAACTATAATTTAACGCGCAATAAATTTTTATCGCGACGCCTCTCTTATATATTTCTCAGCGCGCGCGGCTCGCTCATGAGTGCATTTTACATCAAGAATGAGAGAGAGAGAGAGAGAGAGTTGAGACACAAGCAGCAAGGATGAGAGATGGAGGAGGTGAAGGAGGAGAACGCCCTTTAAATCCCAATCGCATCGTGACGAGCATTCAATTTCTCTTCCCATCGACGGTAGAAGACGAAAGAAGAAGAAAAAAAAAAAGAAAAAAGAATGTCTAGATAGACGCACTATGGAGAAGTAATCGATTGAAACGTGCGAGAGAGAGAGAGAGAGAGAGAGAGAGAGAGAGAGAGAGAGAAACTATATGTGTACATATAGACATATGCAAGGATATACACGTATACATAGGGAGACACACACAGGGCTTCCTAAATTGATTTCGAGGTCCTTTCTCAGACGGATACTCGATCCCTATTACAAAGAGGGGAAACTTCTTATCTCGCCTGACGCGTCTCTCTCTCTCTCTCCCTCTCTCTCCCTGGAACTATCCGTTTTTATCCATTATATGACGCCACAACTTCGAACTTGTAGGTTTCTTCTCTGCTTCTCTCTGACTCTCTTTCCATCTTTATTTAACGAGTTTTAAGTGAGTTTCTCTCGCGTTACGCAAATTTCTGTGTCTATATATATATATATATATATATATATATATATATATATATATATATATATATATATATATATATATATATATCTTGGTAGTCAAAGCTACACATAAACTCGAATGAGAAAGAAAAATAGATCACTTTTAGTTCCGCTACCACCGTCGCGCGCGGATCAATCATTCAATTAGGTGTGGATTTATGGATGCCGGTATACGCTTCGCGGCACTCGCTCAGCGAACGTATACACATAAATGGACAGCTTGCGAGAGATGGATGGTACGACGGGATTCGTTTTTCGGATTTTTTCACGAGCGGCTCGGCTCTACAAATGCAGTAGGCGCGTACGTAAACGAGGGCTTGTATATTTTATATGCGCGCGCGCGCCAATCGTTGTACGGTTATTCAAGAACGGGGAAGATAACTTTGATTCGTTTGTAGTTTTTGTTGCGAGAAAATATTTCACCGCGCAGTCGGTAATGAGATTTTTTATCGAGTAAAATTTTTTGAGATTTTAATTTGAAGTTGAAAATTGCGAGATAAGTTTAAATACAAGAATTTTTTTCAATTGTCTTTAAAATAAAAAATACCCATAATATTTAAAGTTAAAAAGAAAAAAAGTTTCAAGTTATTTATTTGCTTACATTCAAGATGAATTGAAGAATAAAAGTATATTTAATGTTTATTTTAAAAAATATTTTAATCAAAAATATGAAAAATATCCAAAAATATACATTTCAGCATTAATACCAAGAGATACAGTAGTCTTTGCTTTCGATGACTAGCAAAGCATATTACTAGGCTCATAACGAGTTTTAGGGAGAGCAAGGACCGTAATCCTTGGTAATAAACCCTTCATTATTGCTTTAATGACTTAACCGAAACTTCTTGTTGGAATATTTGAATTATGTTGTGCATTATGCACAATTTCAAAAATAATGCTAAATTTTTACACGCGTTATGTAAATAATAATTGAAATATAAATTATTAATCGTTTGAATATTATAAATGCTTTGTTGTTTATACTATTGTTGAAAATTTGACCGATTTAATTTTATTTGTTGAAAAAAATATTTGAATTTATAAGTTTATCGAACTTTATTTATTGTTTAATTTAATAATTATGATAAACTCTTCATGTTTAATTAATGGTTAAACAATTTTTGAAAAAAAAAGTAGTTGTAAAAAAAAAAATAAATAAATAAATAAATAAACAAATAAATGCTACTATATTTGATTTATGAAGTATATAACGGCTGAGCTCTACGCAAGCGCAAGACCGACCGATTGGGTATCCGTCGGAAAACCGAAGAGGGTAAACGAGAACTAACAGTTGCTATCTATTATTAATTTTTAATGAAATTTTTATTTTGTAATTTATATAAAATATTCATTTTTAATATTTCTATTTAATTATTAACCTATTTTCTCTAAACTTAAAAATTATGAAGATAAAAACATTAAAAAATTATTTACCATTTCATACTATTATATCTACAAGCTACTAATCATAAATCAAGCCGAACAACTCTATCAAAAGCTTGGATAACATCAAAGGAATATCGCTATTTCTTTTGTTTTTTCTGAAATAGAGCAATTATTGGCTCGCCGTACCTGAAACAGTTATTAGGCGTTGGCGCACGAGTTCGGCCCCCTTGTATACATTATACGTGCCCGAGGAGAAAAAGAAAAAGGCAAGGGGAGGGAGGAGGGGATGAAAGATATAAAGAAAGAAAGAAAGAAAAAAAAAAAAAAAAAAAAAAAAAAATCAAAAAGACTAAAGCGCGCAGACACATTGGCGTACACAGAGCTCGAGGGTAATAACGAACGAGCCGGTAATGAAATATCAGCGTTAACGCAGTGGTTAAGAGCTATACCACAGCGCCCGAGCTCGAGCGCGTACGTAGACGCACATACTCTCTCGCGGGCTCGATTGTTACATAGATTCCGGGACACTGTTCCGTATCACGCGAGCACGCGGGTTATACAGCCCGTGTGTGCACGGGTTAGTCAAGTCCGCGCTGATAGAGAGAAAGGGAGGAGCATTATACCTATTTGCGTCGCGATAAATATGTCTGCCATCTCTCTCTCTCTCTCTCTCTCTCTCTCTCTCTCTCTCTCTCTCTCTCTCTCTCTCTCTCTCTCTTATTCTCTCTTACTCTCTTAGACTACGGCACGCGACTCGTTTTGTTGTTCTAACCGTACAATTACCCACAAAGTTTATTTATTAGTTCGTGCAATTACAACAATCGGATTTTTCGAATGGTTCTCTACGACCCGATGGACTAAAGATATGCCGGATGCGCGAGAGATATATGCGTATATTCGTTTAAAAGATAGTTTGATCGGTGGAAAAAATAAAGCGCTTGGCGATTGTTGGCATTTGATCTTTTATTTTTGATTCAAGTCCGCGGCAAGATTTAATAAATGTTTAATGATCGCAAATAAATAATGCCGTATCGTTATAAACTTTGTAAAATATCTTTATGTTTTAATTAAATAATTTTCTAATAATAATAAAAATGTTATAATACCGAGAGTGTAATTTATTACACTCTACAATTTATATGTGAGTCATAAGACTTACAGTTGTCTATTTTTTACTTGGTTTTTCTTTTTTTTTTTTTTTCTTTTTCAAAATATATATTTAATAAAAATATTATTGTATTTCTTTAATATTATTAAATAATAATATTTTAAGCAAACATTCATAAATTATAACTGATTATACCATTTGGATGCACTAAATGTTTTCCGACATAAAGATAATGTTTACATATTATGAAAACCATGTATCAGAAGTAGAGGCGCAACAACTTCACTCTTTTTTAATGAACTAGCAGTTTAAATAATAACGTGGCGGCACAAATTCATTATACTTATAAATAGGATACGGCGTATCATGTGTCCAATTAACATAATAGAATTAATAAAACATTATTCAGCACTAAGATGAAGCAGGATAAAAATCTACTTAATTAAAAAGTATAGGGGTAAATTGTTTAGTTATTTACAATAATGAGAACATAAGGATACTCTTTCTTCATGCATAAATGCGATTATAAAATGCTAAGAGCGATCTACATACGATAACAAAAATAAGAGCTAGCCATTTTTAAAGCAACGAAAAGTCATAAGAATTGACACTGTATGCAAATAATGTAATTATCTCTCTAAATTTTAATAGACATTGACAATTTTCCATCGTTTTTTCTTTCTATACAAAGCATTCAGTTGCACAAGTTTCGCGAAAGGAAACCGTCCGTCGCATCTCGTCGAAACGGGCAAACCTACCCAAGGCTAACCAATCAAATTAAAACGTAACTTTGAGTAACCCAACAATACAAATGTGAAAAACGGAAAGAAAGGGAAAAGTAAAAAAATTAGAAAATAGGCTGCAAGCAATTCGAAAATAACACTGAGATTATTACACATATGTATCTAGAAAAACGAACGCACCAGCACGCATGTGTAGGCGCGCACACGTGCAGCGTGCGGAGGAGCCTCGTCTCTAAGATGGCACCCGTCGCTCTTCCACGCTCGACAACGTCCAATCGAGCGAGCTCCCACGTTCCTCGGCCCGTCACCAGCTCCATCCTCGCGATCCTCGGTGAGCTGACCCGCGCGCGCGTCCACTCCCCCGAGGTGCCGGACAAACGCGGCCACGGAGAAAAAAAACCGTCCTTTGGCGCGGTAAAGCTCGCGATCTCGAGCTCACGGCTACGACGACGCGCCATCGGCCATGTTAGCTTCGGCGCGCGAGCAGCTCTCTCTCTCTTTCTCTCTCTCTCTTTCGCCCCACCCCGAGAGATAGAAAGAGAGAGAGTGTGAGAGAGAGAGAGAGACCGCCAGCGCTGCCAGCAGCACGCGGCGCGTCTGCGCGCGCCCGAGCATCGACCGGTTTTTCGCCTCGGCTGTTGTCTCGCTCTCTGTGGCTTTCTCCGCCTCGGTGCGTCCTCGTCGCGCTCGCACGGGGGCAGGCGCGCAGCGAGGAGCCGTCGCCATGTTGCGCGCGCGCTCAGTGCTGGCCTGCGCGCGCGGCGCCCGGCGCCGCCTCACGTCGCGGAACGCGGCCTACGGCTGAGAAAAAATCTCCCATCGGCCCTGAAATTTTGCGCGACGCGGAAAAATTCAAGCCGATCGAGGTGAATTTTGCATCGATTACATGGTACGTTGATTACACACGCACGGAGACGAGACGGTAAGAGTGCAAGTAGACGAGACTCGCGTAGGATTAGCGCCGAAGCGCGTCGGGTAATGGAGAGCGAGAGAGAGTAATGGCGGCTGCCGCGTTGTTGAGTCAACGCTCGCGCGGCCCGTTTGCGATGCTTTTGTGCGGGATTTACAAGGCCCTAGGGCCATTTTTTATTCAGCTCGATTTGTGATTACGCTCGGGTTGAGTGAAAGCCTCGTGAAAATTTTTCGCGCGTTTTCAAGCTGTGAACGCAACCGCTGTTTTCTTTTCTACTCTCTCTCTCTCTCTCTCTCTCTCTCTCTTACTCTTACGGTGAAAAGATGCGATTTCACAGAACGCAAAAGTCGCGGGAGTTGTGCGCGCGTGGTATGCACCTGCACGTGTGCAGCGCGATTCGTTGCTGCATCTGTTCGATCTGTCTCTATCTTTCTTCCTTTTATAGGATCTTTGATCTCTCCTTGAATGCTTTCTTTTTCCCCGTTTAGTTGTCTTTCTTTCTCAATGCGCGACTACGTGTACGTACACGTGTGCGCCAAGGAACGGTAAATGCGCGCATGCGCCGATTTGCTCGTCAGTAGACATAAAAAGTAGCAATGTTTGGAATTATTTTTATTGTGTCTATTACACTTAACGCAAGTAGAGAACTTAATACCTCTTATAAGGAGTAAATTGAATGATTGTATGTTTTGATTATAGCCACATTAACTAGTATTTGATTACATATAATTTTACTATTCAATAATTTATTTATTTATTTTTTTTTCGTATTATTAATTTTATGAATAAAATTGTGAAATTAACATTTATAATATATTCAACCAGAAAGAATATTTGATTATTTTTTAAAATATTTATAAATGATTACATCTGATAAAACAATAATATTGTTTAATATTTTTTAATAATTTCTTTGCCTTTCTTTCAAGATAGATATATTGTAATAACTTATTTGACATAATCAAAAATAATTGTAATAAAATTACTAGAAAAAGAATATTAATGGATGAACGTTAAAACTGCTTCAAATATTGAAATAAGATTGCAATAAATTAAAAGGTAAGTGAACAAATGCAATGTAAAATTATATTCTTTTTAGTGTCTGTTACATTTTAATTATTATTATCTTTAATTTGAGTTAATTATTTTTGTTATAAATTACTTACAAATAATTAAAAATGAAATAAAGCAGATTCTTTCATTTCTGTAACTTATTTATGTGTCTCAAGTTTTATTTCATTAAACCATTAATTTTATTAATTCTAATACATATTATTTAATTTTATTAAATACCATCATCAATTAAAACAGACAAAACTAACTTTCTTAAACTTATTTTCACTATATCCAATTCACCAACATATCGATACAGTAAGTGCAATTGCTTACTGTTATAACCAAAGAAATAAAAAGTTAAACGCATTATAAATTTATATTTTAAAGTTATGATTCTAATACAAAATAATTTTATTTAACATTTAACTCAAATGTTTATAAAATACGAGTTAACTGAAAAAACCAAAGTTTAATTTATTTTCAAAAATATTTCTTTTTAACTTGATTAACTGCAGCGAAAGATTAATTTGAACAAAAAAATCCGTTGCGACCGAAATCTCACGTATGAAGAGATAAAAAAAAAAAAAAAAAAGAAAAAATTTCAGAAAAAGCCAAAGATAATGAGAAAATTGTTTAGGCGCGCGAGTTCCAAAGTTATAAATACAACGCGTCGTCAGCCGATAGATGTAGGTACACACCAACGACACGAATTAATGGCTCCCAAGATAAATGCTAAAAGCATTTTCGTAGATATTAGGAAGAGAGAAAGTCGCTTGCGCGCGCGCTTACCAAATGCAACGTGGAATACAGTTCTACTTCTAGGACATTTTTGTGTGTTATTCTTTCGATTTTCGGTACTCCACCAACCGTGAGTAGAGTAAAAAGAGAGAAAAAAAAAAAAAAATAGTCATTCCAGCCACCCGAGGCTTTTTCTTTTTCTGTCTTTTTCTCTCTCTTGCTTTTTTCTTGGATTCCTCGCGGGCGACACGAAAAAAAATAGAGAGAGAGAGAGAGAGAGAGAGAGAGAGAGAGAGAGAAAGAGAGTAGCAGTAGTATCGCATAAGATCTTCCTGAGAATCGATCGTCCGCGGTTCTTTCTCTTTCTTTCTCTCTTTCCCTCTAGCTCTTTTCTGAACTTGCTCACTCGCTCGCTCGCGGCTCCTCCGACTTGTACGTATAGCCGCTAGTCGAAGCTTGGCTCCAGCGGCCATAAATATTCTCTCCGCGTTGCGCTGCTGCTGCTGCTGCTGCTGCTCCTGCTCCACGGATATGTCTACACGTATGTGTCTGCCCTCTGGCCAGGCCTTTTCTCATGTAAGGCATAGACTTGACACTTGCGAGACACGCGAGGACGAGCGAGGAATCGTAAATCCCCGACCTTATCCTTCCAAAATGTATCTCTTTCTCTTTTTCTCTTTCTCTCGTCGCGACTTCCTTCGATAAAGATCGCAAGGAGAGTTCTTGTTCTCTGTCTCTCTTTCCCTTTCTCATTCTCGGTTGGGGATAGTAGTAGTTTGGCATACAAAGTTGTTGGGTGAAAGTCAACGTGCAATTGTTACGTCGTTTATTAGGCTTTCCCTTGCTTGTTTTGTCGGAACGTTCAAAATTTATCGGAGGATCAACGTGAATGACGTAACTATTATGTAGATCGCTTTAGAGTGGTTAGAAAATTGTTACAAGGTTTAAATGCTCTACGGCCGAGCGATACCAGTAAACTATTGCGGCTTATGAAAATCGTTTGCTTCGGAATTAATTTGCATAAAGGTAAAACATTTAAATAAATATTAAAAATTGAACAATTTTCATTTGATAAATTAACTGTCAAAATCGGGAAAAATTATTCTAATAATATAAGAGATTTCGTTCAAGAGTATACATTAGATTCAAAAACATCACGTAAACCTTTTGAAACCAATGAAACCTTGTAGAATAAAAATAGATCTTACATTTTCTGTTTCGAGGTCTTACTTAGGAGCTTAAAATTGTCTAAATAGACATATTTTAAACGTGATTGGTTTAGAAAAAAAAAAAAATAATAAATAATTCTAAGTGATAAAATTATTTCAATTAATTTCAATTAATAATTAATTTTAAGAATTATAAAATTTTTTTGGAATATTTTAAAAGAAGAAAAAGAAACAAAAATAGCAGATTGCTAGATTAGTTTAGCGCGATGTAACACCGCTGTATACACACACATACACACACACGCGCGCACGCACACACACACATACACATATACAATCAGCACATTAAACTGGGTAAGAGCTGATCCGACTTGGAGCCTCGTAAGAGATATATGTACACGTACGCAGAGGGAGACGTAGGTAGGGGTGTACACAGGGCTCACACAATCAACTTTCGTAATCCCACGCGACTCTACGCCGCGAGTAGTACACACAGAGTGGCACGTAAACGCACAGCGGGGCTTTATACGTGCCGCGCGTAAGAGCATCCTCACGGTAGAGAGAGCTTCGAAATCCCCGAAAGCCACGTTTTCGTTTTCCTCCGAAAAGCAGCAGCCGAGCTACTGCTACCCGTGAGCGAGCGAGCGAGCGAGCGCGAGAGAAAGAGAGAGAAACGCAACACGGAAAGACGAAGAGTCTTCGTCGTTTCTCGGGCCGCTGGGAGATGGTTTAACGCGGCGGCGGCGGACGAGGGGCTAATTTACGCCAAGTCTCGCGATAAACAAGCGCCGTGCGTGCGAAATTCCCGCTTGAGAATACGAAGAGCTCTATCTTTCTCTCTCTCCAAGATTCTGTCGGGTTGCTGCGGGTAAGAGCGACTATGCGCGATTGTACCCAAAGGCAATTGAGTCAATCGGGATGTGCTCGTGAAAAAGAAACGAGTGGAAGCTTTGATTGCTTTGGTTAATTTATTTGAACCGATGGATTCATTGAAATTTATTTCGTTTACTTTGTTGAAAAATTTATTTGATACGAGTATATATTAAATTTTATTTACAGTCTTTCAGTGGCATCGAGTCATTATTACACGAGTTTATTAAATCAACTTTCTTATAACTTAAAATGTATAGGCGCTATTTTTAGTAACAATAAATTCAAATCGACCGGTATGAATTGTTTTTTTTTCTTTTTCTTCTTTTTTTTTTTTTTTAAACGAAAGCATAGTCATTTTATAAAGAAGTACCAGCGTAATTGCCCACTGACGTGAAAACACACGTGCGTTTGAGGAAGATAAAGAAACAACAACAACCGCTCCCCAGTAGGTGAAGGAAATACTAACGCAGTAAAGCACAAACGAAATCAAGAGAGAAAGAGAGAGCGCGTGCGAGACAAAGTGCGTTCGTGTGTACGAACAAGAAGCATACGTACGTAGGATAGAGAAAGACCGAGATAGAGAGAAAGCGAGCGCAACAGTAGCCGTAGCGCCGGTTAATTAGGGTTTAAGTTTATGAGGTGCAGGCGCGCCTGCCTCACACCCCTTGCTCTCTCTTTCTCTCCCTTTTTGGCCTCTCCCCGTGTTTCGTATCATCCGCGCGCCAAGCGTCCCATCCTCTTCCAAGCGTTGGTGTGTGCATGCGTCCCTTTGTGTATGTGTATGCGCGTACAGCGACGCTCGAAAGCACGGCAATGCAGCAGAGCTTTACGCCATCCTCCCGGTCGAAAGAGACGCTGCCGGTGCCGCTGTGTAACCCTGTCAAACTTCACGCGGCTGGGCAACGGCAAATACGCGGATTCTCGCAAGATTTATAGCCGTGTAAGCCGTACAGCCGCTTCGATTTATATTCCGCGGTTGTTCGCGCGTAGCCTCGAAGAAACAATATCGAGAGAGATAGAGATAGAGATAGAGATAGAGATAGAGATAGAGAGAGAGAGAGAGAGAGAGAGAGAGAGAGAGAGTGAGAGAGAAGCGACGAGGAGACAACCCTCGCGTTACTCGAGAGCGCGAAGATTCTCGCTGTATTTTAAGGCGCGAGAGAACGAGAGAAAAGAGGGAGAAAGAGAGATCGGAGAGACATTGACCTCCCGCTGGCTCGAAGTAAGCTAGAGAGGAAGAAAAGAGTCGAATACGCGTATGTGTGTGTACGTGTTTTGCGACGGGTGCTTGCGGGTGCTGTAGAGAGCGATTTGTGGATGAATTTACATGCGCCGCGGGATAAGGAACTTCGGCGGGTGGAGGAGAGAGAGAGAGAGAGAGAGGGAGAAAGATTGCGCCCGTTGGTAGTTATACGCGCGAGAGGGCTTTATTTCGTTCTACTGTTGAATTAGAATTTTCGAGAAAACTATTTGCATGTATATATATTTATACATATCGAGTTAGAATTTCAATTAGTTTTCAACATTTTCGGATTACACGTCATGTTTCGCGCTCTACATTTGTTTTTTCACTTTTCTAACGCGTTGCGATTAATTATAAAAGAAAGCTATTCATACTTTGTATTTTCGTCCAAGGTTTTCTATGTAAACGGTCGAATAAACGTGATGGAATTGAGAAGTTTAACAAAGTTAATTAAGTTGAAACGAATAAATAAGAAAAAAAATACTTGAAACAAAAAAATTGGTAAAAAAAAAGTAGCTACTGAATCTTACATCTTTTGAAATAAAATTCCATGAAAAAAGTTTAAAAAAAAAAAAAAAAAAGAAAAAAGAAAAAAAAGAAAAAGGAAAAAAAATATTTACGGAATGAAGAACGACGCTTGTTCCTGCATCAGTTTTTTTTTCGTTCGCAGGAACTTGGACTTCATCCAGCGTTGGCGCGCAGATATGCGGCCATAAATAAAAACTTTCTTGTAGCGCCCATAGTAAGCGTGACAAAAATGGCTAAGTATCGCATCAAAACGAGGCACGAATAAAGCTTTCTCTCTTTCTACTTTTGCTTCTTCTTTTCCTTCTTCTTCTCCCCACGATGTAAGAGATGGAGGGATTTTGTACTCGCATGCAAATCAACGCACGCGTAGAAAAAAGAAAAGGGAGATAAACGACGCGAGAGCGGGAATAAAAAAAGGAATAAGTAAAACTCCCTTCTTTCTTTCGATTTCGCAGAAACTCCCAAAGATTCCCACATTATGCCATTTACACTTTCGCATTTTCCTTGACGCTTATGCTCGACCGATACCGTAGACAACTACGAGTCGTACATATACTCTTTTGCATTAAACATGAAGTCGGCTCCCGCGCGAGTTTGTCGCGCTCGCGGGCAATAAATGCAAGAGGACGACGGAGAAGCTAAAAAATAAAAATAAAAATAAAAAAAAAAAAAAAAAAAAAAAAACAGGCACAGACGGGTGGTTATAAGAACGCGCGAGAGCAAAAAGCTTCGCGCTCCCGAGTTCTTTATATATACGTCACGGATTTCTTTCTTCCGTCCGCGAGTTTGTAAGTGTCCATGTGAGTGTACCCGTGCACAAGCGTATACATCTATATATTAGCGTGCGAATCGTTCCGTATTGATCTAAGCTCTTTCTCTCAAGCACGCGGGAGTTTAAGTTCGCGTGCCCGCGTAGTTAGGATATCAGCGGGAAAGAATCTCCCGGGTGCGCTGTCGCGCGACTTTGCGTGCTGGCGTGCTAAGAGAAGGCAAAGAAAACGTAAAAAGCACGGGGAGAAAGAAAGAATGAAAGAAAGAGAAGAGAGAGAGAGAGAGAGAGAGAGAGAGAGAGAGAGAAAGAGAAAGAGAGACAGAAAGATAAGGGCCCTCTCGGCGGTTCTTATATATACTTTGCGAAGAGAAAACGAGTCCACTCGAAGAAACTTACTTGGCGATTTCTACCGCTACTTACTCCCGAGGAATGGAAGAAACGCGCGGGCCCCGGCGCAAGGTTCTTTCGAGCGGAAGAATTTATGCCGGCAGAGTTTGAACCACGGGGCAAGAAGATTTTATTAGCTCTAATTATTCGCCGGATAGTAGACGGAGAGAGAGAGGGAGAGAGAGAGAGGGAGAGCGAGCGCACAAAACGAAAACGAGTGAAAGAGAGAAGGGGAGAAATGCAGTTTATTATGCGACCACGGAGACTCCAGGAATACTTATTTAATTGTTTTTTATTGCTTTTAAGTGACTTTTTTTGTTAGACAAGCTGGATATTTTTATACATTGCACAGGTTAATTAACAGATTGCAATTAAGATTAACAGTTCGGCAAAAATTTAAACGCGCGCGTAACCTTTTTCATTCTTTCTTTCATCCTTTTTTTTTTCTTTCGAAACGAGTATATTGTTTACTGCGATGAAACACTCGCGAAACGTTTGGTGAAGCCACATTTTAATCCGCGCACGTTGATAATTATAATGGGATAATTTCAAATAAAAAAAATCGCAAATATTTTGCGTTACAACTTTACTTGTAAACTCACCACTCTATATCACTACTATTGGTTATAAAAAAAAGAAAAATAAAAAATTGCGAAAAAAAGGAAAAAGAACGCAAAAGAATTTTAATTAAAATTTTATAATTAAAATCTATTGATGAAACAAAAGTAAAAAAATAGAAATTTCTCATGAGCCGTGTGCGCGAGCGCGCGCTGGCACTTGATGAATCCGACCCCATTAATTTGCGTCTACTTCGACGGAAAAAAGAAAAAGGAAAGGAGCAAGAAAAAAAAAAAAAAAAAAGGAAGGGGTAGCGTTGCGTAATAATTTCATCATATCGCAAAATGAGAAATTAATCATCGTCGAAATAAACATCGCTACCCAAGAGAGTAAAATAAAAAGGAAAAATCATCCGTGCCGCGGCGCATAAACTTTCAACGCGGCATCGTCATCGCAAAAAGTGAACGTCTTCATTTGCAATATTTTAATTGCACCCGAAAGCCCGAAATGTAATAACGACGTCAATGTTGTATGCGTAATAACGGCAATAAACCAGCCGGACCTCTCCTCTCTTCTTCCTCCGAACAATATAACGCATCGCGCTCGGGAGATCGAAAATAACGCAAAAAAAAAAAAGGGAATTAACGCTTCGTTATACATTCGTTTTTTTACCGATCTTTTTTTTTCTTTTTTTTTTTGTTTCACCGTCACGGCACTTACTCAGCTGTTCGGCTACAGTAGAATTTATAAGCGGTGCTGCAGCGGCGGTAGCACAGCCAGTAGAGAGCAAGAGAGAGAGATAGAGAGAGAGAGAGAGAGAGAGCGGGCAAAGAGCTTCGCTCCGGCGCGTCGCGTAATTAAATCATGCCGACGGTTTTGCAATTAAACTCGATTATTTGCTCGTCGCCGGCCGTCCTCTCCCTCCCTTTTTTCTCCTCCTCCTCCTCCTTCTCTTCATCCTCCCTCGATTTAACTCTTTCGACCCCCTCTCGGCTGCTGGCGCGTATTCCTCGACCTTTTGCCGTTGCCGTTGCCGTTGCCGCTGCTGTGCGCTGCCCTTCGTTTCTCCCACCCTCCCGAAACGGGCAATATCTTTCGCAGTCGACGTTAATATTGCCGCTTGAACGGGCTCTCTCGCCCGCCGCCGGTGATTCGCAAAAGTAGACTTTGCGCGGTGCGCGCAGGCTCTAATTACGATCGGCCCGAGATAATTCTCAACCGAGTGCGCGCTCTCTCTCTCTCGTTCGTGCCCGTTTCCTCATGAAAATCGAACGCCCTGACTGTATTAAGGATTTACTCTTTTCCCGACCGCCTTTACGATTCTTTATTCTTTCTTTCGCTCTTCGTGTTCTTTCTATATGTATACATAAAAGCGATCCGCGTTCAGAGCCCTATAACGGTGTTTTTCATTGCTGAACGTCGATCTCGAGCCTTCGAATCAGTTCAAATTTATTTTTTCTTCTTTATTTTTATTTTATCGCAGAGGTCTTTTGATAAATTATTTTTTCTTCTAAAGCACCGGCGGCTATATACTTTATCTCAATTTTTTTTTTTTTTTTTTTTTTTTTTAACGAAGTCCCAATTAAACATTCCAGATCGACTGAATTTTGATCTAAATATCAAATTCAATTCCATTTTGTGTAAAATATATTTATCTATCAATTAAATTAAAATTTATATTTTGTTGAAATAAACGATTTAGTAATAAATAAGAAGATCGCGTATTGGAAAAGCGTTATTTCTCGAAAAAAAAAAGTGAAAAAAAAAAAGTGATAAAAATCGCGCGAGAGAGCGCCGATTATATCGTTATACCTTACACTTATCAAAGAAGTGATTATTAAAAGCGGTACGCGATTAGTACGAAACGGTGATTTCGCTGCGCAACTTTGAAAAGCCATAACGTGCGCGTTATTAATCCATTCAAGACACTCTACATCTCACAGCTCTTTTGTAATACTATCCACACGTAATAAAGCCAAGACTATATATTAGAAATATATTTCTCGCACACCTTCTTTTCATAAGTGCATTCACGCACGCGCGAGCGAATTGCGTACAACCTGGCATTACTTTGCGCAATAAAATTTTATGCCCCCTCCCCCAAACGCCAAACTTTTAGTTGAGATTTGAAAAAATGCATAAAAATAAGAAGGAAATAAGAGAGTAAAATGACGAAAGTTACGAGCTTCCTGCGACACAACAACGTACATTGACGACTACCGTCGGTGCACCATACACAAGGATCGACTGGTTCTTCTACAGCGGCTTCTTTCCTCATCGGCATATGGAGAGAGAGAGAGACAGACAGAGAGAGAATCGCGATAACACGTTGGCTGCGTGACGTCGAACGATTCGCGTGTTTTCGCGCGCGCGGATGCGAAATCGAAGCTGATGGAATGCAACGAGCGCATAGACTTACATACGTTACGAGTGTGCGTGTACTAATACATATATATCGTATACGTGTACAAGAGCAGTCGAAACTATTTACTCCAGGAGCGATCGAGTTTACGGATGCAGATTGTCGGTGATCCGCGAGCGTGCGCGCAATCGTGTTGCTGCACGACTAGATCCGAACTTCCATTCCGCGGGCGCCATGATTTACGTTATCGGGCCAAGCCCTCCAGGCGCTCGTTTGAAGTTTTCGTTACAAGCTAACCCCCCACCCCCTCTCTTTTCCCCGCCTCTCTCTCTCTCTCTCTCTCTCCTCTTATCCACTGTATAAGAGCACGAGAAAGAGAAAGAGAATGAGATATAGATGCGTATACGTAGATGGGTATGGGCACTCTTGGGACCAAGAAGAAAAATGGATACGAAAATGGCTTTTTCGTGGATAATGTACTTCTTGTATGCGCTCGATATACTTATATATATATATATATATATATATATATATATATATATATAAGCTTCTTTTCTACCGAAATAATATATTAATGCATATCTAGTTATTCTATACATCATTGAGAATGTGAATGTATACATATATATATTGAGACAATAATTTTCTTTTGCTTGGAAAATGCGTTTTTTTTGTCGGAGCACTGTATAGCTTGCTAGTGATAAGTCAGATAGAACGAAATAAATCGAGCTTGTTAGATTTAATTTATCATCGCTCTTACTTTATGTTATTCTTCTGAAATTAATTTCCTCTCGTATTTATTTTCTATATATTGCTGCGCTTTTTTTTCCTCCCATCTATATTTAAACAACGACGACGTTTGTTTTTAAAAATAACGCCGGGTATATATGCACACGAGCGAGATGAATCACGCGGGAAAAAAACACCGCGAAATCAAAACAAATAGTAACACTTTCGTATCACAGACACAAACCACTGGCACAAAAAAACACACGCTTCGACGAATTTGTCTGTATTCGGGGGAAAGGGTGGATTCCTTCCTCTTTTTGTTTCGCGATGCGATAGCACGAAACGCGAAAAATTACTCGCAATTTCTTTGAGGTAAAGCGCGTGACTCGCACGTTTGAGTTTACGAACAACGACTGCAGCCGAGGCTCTGGCGTGTCTATTCGCGC
This sequence comes from Chalcis sispes, assembly GCA_949987625.1. Taxonomy (NCBI): domain Eukaryota; kingdom Metazoa; phylum Arthropoda; class Insecta; order Hymenoptera; family Chalcididae; genus Chalcis; species Chalcis sispes. The sequence continues at coordinate 12,310,621 of OX465097.1, forward strand.
CGAAAGTGAATCTTCCTTTTTAGAAAGTTTTCGGCGTTTCGCCCAAATACAAAGCCAACGAATCGCCGTCGAAGACGCGTAAGAAAGCTAAAAAAAAAAAAAAAGGGAAAGAAGAAAAAAAATTCTCCGTCCCAAAACTTTCTCCGTTCATCGAGCGTTCCTTGGATATTTTTTTTTCCTTCTTCACTTGCCTCGATGAGTGTAAAGGACTCGGCAGTAGACGCGACTTTCACCGTGTTACTACGGGTTTCCCTATTTACAATGCGTCTTACCCTCGCTCCTAAATTCTACAGCCCTAAAAAAGAAAGTACCGGAGTTTATGCACGAAAAATAAAAATCGACCCATCCGTCGAACGTAATTGCGGTGCCATAAAAAAAAAAAAAAGGAAGAAGGAAAAAAAATAGTGTCACGTGGTCGGGACTGTAAAGTTTTACGGGACTTCTCGGATTACCTGAGCAAAAACAGACCGCGCACTGTGCGCCTTTATACCTGTAAACAAATATTGAGATTTTCCGTGATGGGAAAAACGTTTTCGTGCAAAAAATCTTGTCACCGAATTGACCCAAACACGTAGTTTACCGTTTTGGCGTTACAAGTGGCTCCAATTTTAACGGTGGAATTTAGGTCAAAAAACTTACTTAGATTTTATATTGAAAAATATATCTATTCTATATCTAATTTTGTAACATTCTCAGTGATTTCTTTTTACGCCATCAAATTAATATTAAAGTAAAAAAATCCATTAATTTAGAAATTTATTAAAAACAAAGTATTAAATTTTATTTTCATTTATAATAAATCTAATGCATCAGTATTATTTTTGAAACATGTGAAAATAAAAAATATAAATTATATTTTTATGAGTTTATTATTCTACAACACAATTAATATTCATATATATAAAAAAATCACAAGTAGGATACGCGAAAGATTAAAATCGTGAAAGTTATGCGTGGCTATAATACGGAGCAAATAGGAATTTATCTCGATATGAAGTAACTCGAAGTGAAAAAGAAACAAAAATAATACAAAGAGAGAAGGAGAAAAAAAGGCAATCGTGTATATACAAAAAGAAACCGAAATCACAAAGCAAAGATAAACGAAGTGCGACGAGGCGGAAGGCAATTTTTTCCTTCCGCGACGCCGTTTCTTTTTCCCCTCTACCTCCGGAATTTCTGTCTTCTATCTCGCGCTCTATAATCCACCAGGGCACGAGTCTTTTTCTCTCTTCCTCTCTCTCTTTTCTTTTTCCAGTAGCAAAACGCGAAAGAGCCGAGAGAGCGCAGTTAGAACAGAGAGAAGACTAAAAGCCAGTAAGCGAGGCAAGCGCCCGCGCGCCTCTATGTATATAGAAACTGAAGAGCGAGAGAAACGGAGAACGAGCGAGGGTAGAAAAGCAGAGAGAGAGAGAGAGAGAGAGAGAGAGAGAGAGAGAGACAAACGGAGGATGCGACAATATCCGGCGCCCCGGCGTCCGACAACTGATAACGCCAAGGGATGTTTATGTGTGCGTTTATAATACGTCTGGGGGTTATCCTCAACCCCTTTGGTTCGACGCGAGAATACTGCAGCGCGCGCTCGCCGTTCTCGTCTCTCATCTCGATGAATTGCGCCTGTATCGAGCCCCGCTTTCGCACGCGCGCGCGCACGTACGTTGTGTATGCGTTTACGAGAACGCGAGAGAGCACCACACTATCCAATGAGAAGGAGGGAAAGAGAGAACGAGAGCGGATCAAAATCAAATCAAGAAGAAAGTCATTTTTCGCAAAATCGCCTTTCGGAGAGACGGATCTTCAATTGGCAATATAACCCCGCCCCCTTTAGCTCCTTTTCCTTTTTCTCTCCACCCCTCCGCGCTCTTTCTCTCGCGCGGATCGCAATAATCCGTGATGTATTTTTATTGGCTAGAATCTCTCTCTCTCTCTCTAACCCTCTCTTTCCCTCACTCTTCCCCGTCAGAAAAGGACTGCAGGAGGCGACTGTAAATCCTCGCGTAATCTCCGCCGGATTTATGGCCCTTCAGAGTTGGAAATTCAGCACTTTCCCTTCTGAGATAAAAGACGAAAAAGCAGATCGCTAGCTCGCTCGCGCGAGCGCGCAACCGAGCGAGTGCTAGTTCTCGAAGTTGTGTCTACTGTCGTTTGACGAATTTTCTCTACGACTCTCTCCCTCTCTCTCTCTCTCTCTCTCTCTCTTACTCTCTCTCTCTCTTTTTCTTTCTCGCTTGTACTTTGGCGCGCGTTTCCATATCCGGCTTTTTGGTCGATTCCGCTTAAGCGCTCGCAAAGTTTTCCCAGTGATTTATCTATAAAATTACTACGGGCATCGATCTCTTGACTATTTTAAAATTTACCATATATCTATTTTTCCTTTCGGCTTAAAATATAATTAATAATTTACCTCTCTTTTTACCTCTATATATACTCGTATATATATATATATATATATATATATATATATATATATTTTTTTTTTTTTTTTTTTTGTTTATTCCTCTTTTTTTTCTTCTATCCCATTGTGGAAACGATAATAATTTGCAAGCGCGACCTAGAATTTTATCTGCTTTACGAAATCATAAATTACGCTATAATATGAAAACAATACAGCTTGAAATTTCGCTTCTATGCAATTATCTTCATCATTATTATTATTAGAATTAATTTTATTAGAATTTGATAAAATGCTTAAAAAATGAATTTGAAATAAATGGATATATTATGACGTTTTAGATATTTTTCGATTAAAATTGATTATGCTATTTGTTATACAAAATTTAATTGAGAGATTATAAAATATTAATTTTAATAAACTAGATTACAAGTGCGAGTATAAATTTTTCGATGCTAATAAAAAGCGCATTCGTTAAAATTCATTCAATTTCAATCTCCATATACTACATATTTATTATACTTAGGATTGTTTATCGCGTGTCTCATTAATCAATACTTTTTTCGAATACAAAATATCCATTGTTCCTCGTCGCGCGACAATTTTTCTCGAGCACCGGTAGGACAGCGGTTAAACTTCATCTACTTTCATAATACACACACCGTAATAACAATCCGCATCAAGTAGCCCATAAAAGCACTCTAACGCCCACTCATTTGAAGTGCCCAGCGCGTATGCGCAAGAGTCGGAAGGGGGGCAGAGAAGCGGGCAACGAAAGGGCGCGCTGCAGCTCGAAATTTGCAAATCGTCAAGCGGCAGCGCGGTGGCACGTATGTACTATATATAAGTATATAACACACGTCGGTCGCCAACGACATATCATTGTTTCAATCTGGCGAGTAATTTCGAAGCGGAGATACAGGACAAACTTTTACGCGCCGCGCGCAACCCGACGTCTTCTGCGCGCGCAATGCACGCATATGCACGCAGCACGCACCCGAAGAAAGAGATAATAATGCATTCGACTAACGCCACGCCCAGTTATTGTGCGCATTATATGCACTGCGCTCGAGCTGAAGAGAGAAGAAAAAAAAAAAAAAAAAACAAGAAAAAAAATGAAAAAAGAAAAAAAAAAAAATGTATACACGGAGAGAAAAAAAAAGAGAAAAATGACTCGTTGCGCGCGGCAGCTCGGCTCTCTGTATCTGCGTGCGCGCTCGGGTCACGCAAAATGCAAAAGGTAAAAGAAAATAATAATCGCTCGATTCCACGAGGGGCTCTCTCTCTCTCTCTCTCTCTCGTGTTGCAATTTTTTTTTTTTTTTTTTTTTTTTTTTTACCCCCTGCAGGGAATTACGCGCGCGGTAAGAATGAAGACGAAACGACGGGTTCGATTATATTTTTCGAGGTACTTTATACTTATGAGAGTATAAATGTTATATAAACGAAAATGAAAAAGCTAGTGTTTGCAAATAAAAATATACAGGAACGACGATGTTCGTGGATTTCTCACCGACGTTATTTTTAAATTTAAAGTCAACAACTGATTGTTTTTAATCATTTGATAGATTATTAATTTTTTTAATTTTTTTTTTTTTTTTTTTTTTCTTTTTTTTACTTCATATGATAAAAGCGATGCAATCTATGAAAAACACTAAGGTAGCAGCCTATTATTATCGTTGTATTAATTTTGTTATTGTCTAGAGCGACGGTTGCGACGTAATGGTTATTATTTTTTTTACAACGTTTTATTATCTGCAAATCTCAAAGCTATCATTTGCGTACCGCATAAACGTGTTTCTAACGTTTAATCAATTTTTATTAAAAAAAAAAAAAAAAAAAAGAAAGAAAAAACAAAGAAAGAAGAAAAAAAATTGACGGCCACGACAGCAACCATCATTACGTTTAAGCGTCGTCCTAATAAATAAATTAAAGACAAAGTAGCAAATTGCTATTTACATTTTGTCAAACGCTCGTAACTGACACTTCGTAAGAAGACTCCGACAACCGCAAAGTTTTTCCATCTCCGACGCGGTATCTTCGCTCAACCGCGCATACTTCTCTTTTCTTTTCTTTCATTCCCGGACGATTCTCGCGGATGATATACCGTGCGTGGATATTTATATACGCGGAGCCGCGCAACAAAAACGAGAGACGTTTCGCCGGGTTTTCGCGGCTGCTCGCGACGTGGAGGTTCGCACCGATGGTACACACACGCCGAGAAAAGAGAGGCGTGCACGAGGCGCGCTCTTTTCGGGATAAAAACCAAGCAAAAGGGAGAGAGAGAGAGAGAGAGAGAGAGAGAGAGAGAGAGAGAGAGAGAGAGAAAGAGAGAGAAAGGGGGGAGAGAGCCGTGTGTGAAAGACACGCGTAAGTGTGTATATATGCGTATACGCACATACGTGTGTGTATATATATATATATATATATAAGCACGCATACTAAGGGATATATGAACGAACGTGCGACGCGTCCGCTATTTATGTAGGTATACATCCGTGTAGCTTGTACATAGATATATAGAATTCGCGGAGGTTCGTCGCTCTTTCCCGCTCTCTTGCTCTCTCGCTCTCTCACCGCGCGCTCACGTCCCCGCAGACGTCCGACGGCTGATGTACGACTCCCTCGCGCATAGCGGAGCGCATAACTTTTATCTTACCTCTCGGAGATCTTCGCGAAGCGAGCGAGTGCGCGAAAGAGAGAGAGAGAGAGAGAGAGAGAGAGAGAGAGAGAGAGAGAGAGAGAGAGAGAGAGAGAGAGAGAGAAAGAGAGTAACGAATGAACAGAAGGGCGAGAAAAGGAGGGAGAAAGAGAGAGGAAAGCAGAGATCCAGGACGATATTACAAGCGGTGTGAGAGAAAGAGAAAGAGGAGAAAGAGAGGGAGAGAGAAAGAGAGAGAGAACTGCCTCCAAACATTCGGAACGAGCCAGGGGGTCGTAGAAAACGTCCGCCCCCTTCGCTTCCTCTCCCTCTTTGTCCCCCTTCTCCCTTTCTCTTTTCGCTCTATCCCGCGGCCAAGAAAATGGAGGGAGGAGGAGGAAAAGAGAAAGCCCGCGCGCGCGGGAGAGAGAGAGAGAGAGAGAACGAGTGGTTAACGCAGCCATTTCACGCCTCAAAAAGCATCTTTCTCTCTTTCTCCTGTTCTTTTGTTATATAGCTTTGAACGGTACGGCTGGCGGACGCCAGTTAACGCGCGCGCGTGTGTGTCTGTGTGTACGCGAGCCTTTGCCTCATTCGAATTCTAACCGAATCCTCTTCTTGCGTCACCCCTCACCAACTATCCCCCGATTCCTTGCCTTCTTCTTTACCTTCTTCGCTCTTCGAAAACCGCCCTTATGAGATTCTCTCTTCTTCGCAAATGACAAGATACTGAAAAGCTTTCGTTTCTTTGCAACAATCTGTATGTTGGTTTTTGCAATAAGTGAAAATGTTTAGTTATGCGTTTACTCGTTTGTTAAATCGATAGATTCTTAAGAGGCGTGCGTATTTATAGTGGGATAGTAGAACAATACAAAAAGATTTTTAAAGTAAATGCTTTTTAAATATAAATTTTAAAAGTAATTCAATTTTATGAATTTTTTTTTTTTAATATGATATATATACATTTTGATTGATGAAGCTTCACAAAGCCCGAGCAAAAACGTTTCGCGTGATTCTCAAATGCCGCTTAGAATATCAAAAGATAGTCCATTGGATTTTAATTTTTCAAATTCCCTCTCATAAAATAAAGGACTAGCTATCTTTCTCCCCGACAAAATATTTTTACGACGTAATACTAAAGTATTTTAAAACGAACAACGGCGTATCTTTCTCGCTGCTAAGATTTATATCTCCCGCGAGCTTACGCGAGAAAATACCGATCTTCTTCGACTGCTCGTCAAACCCTCTTCTACCGTCGAGACACCCTTCCCGTGTTTTCTCCCTTTCCGTTTCCACGTGTCCCTTACGATGCTTATAATTCAACGTCGCACAGATCGTGTGTGTGTGTGTCTGTGTGTATATATACATATATAGGCAACACTTGGGAATTTCTATTTACCAAGAGAGAGACAGAGAGAGAGAGAGAGAGAAAGAGCGCGCGCGAGGGATATACGTAAGCGGGGGCGAAGAGAAACATTTTTGGAAATAGCTCGCGAGCACAACGAGTGAAGTTCTGTAAGGATAATCCCTTTATTTCACTGCGATGCGCGCTTGGGTTCTCTCGCCGCGCGAGCGACGACCAAAAAGGGAATAAACGATTTTTGGTAGACCGTTTACACGGATCAGCGATCCGTGCTGGGGCGAGCAGATGCTTAACTCAGCCATTTCACGCTTCGCGTGCCGCGACGCGAAACTTTCGAATCGCTTCGACGATTTTTCTTAAGCTTTTCCGAGTTCCTCGACTCTCGAGAGTGACCGACACGCGACCGCCTCTGATGCGCGCTGTTACGGACTTGGTAATTTTATCTCTAATTGCTTTAAATATCGTTCTGCTTGAACTTTCATTTATTTTTGATTTTTTTTCTTTATTTTTTAAGAAAATTTTTTTCGGATAAATAAAATGTGGTTTCATTTGGTAATTAATGCATTACCATAATTAGATGATTTAATAAATCAAATATAAAATTTTGTTAACAGCGAGAAAATGTATTAAATACTATTTTTTTCTAATTAATCGAAAAAAAAAAACTTTTATATTGCAAATTTTCAACCAATTTACCAACTACGCGACTATTCATTAATATTAATCGAATTCAAATAATAGAGCGCACTTTAATAAGCATACATGCCGCTCGATAAAAACGGGGCCGCTGCTCGAAAGTTGCAATAATAAAAAAAAAAAAAAAAAAAAAAAAAAAAAAAAAAAAAAAAAAAAAAGTAACGCGACACGTGCCGATCGATTCACGTCGCCCTGGTACGAAGGTAATACGCGTACACGTATAGGCGCTCATACATATCACGCGACGTACAAGTCGCGAGGAGAACATTAGCCGCGCGAAAGGAGAACACGAGGGGCCACCATCGTACCTCCGCCATCTTCGGTACTATGTACACGTTATACATATACATAAGCAAGCGGTATCAAGCATCGACAAGAGAGCCGCGACTTGAGCGAGCGATTTTCCATCGTATATCCATCAGAAGTGATTATATTTGCCGTATAACGTTTGCGGAGGTCAACGAGTTAGCGCGCGCGAGTGTATACGTGTGTGTGTGTGTGTATGCGCACGCGCGTGTGTGTGTGTGTGTGTGTGTATGGACGCGCTATTCGACGTTGCGACGCCGAACTATAGCCGGAGAGAGTAGGGAGGTCAAAGGGGGCGGCAACCGCAGCACGACTGTCCTTTCTCTCTCTGTCTCTCGCCACCCCTGCCCTGTTCTCCCACCCCCTCCAGCGATTTTACCCCCCGAGAACCAATATTTATTGATCACCCCCCGAAGGCATTGCTGCGAGTGTTCTATCTTTCTCTCTCTCTCACTTTCTCTTTCTCTCTCTGTTTGCGTGAATGTATATAAAAAGTCAAAAAACAAGGCGAAATAGAGCAACCGCGAGAAAGATGGGTGGATGTGGATGGGGGGAGAAAAAGGTCGCGCGGATGGCGAAATTATAGTTTCTACAGAGCGACCGGCAGCTGTTTGCTTTTGTTTTTTCCGCGCGCGTAGAAAGCGTTCGGCCGAGTTGAGAAAAATAGGGTGAAATCTGTCCCTTAGCAAGAACGAATTTTCCCTTCGCGTTACTTTCTTTTCAACATTACTTTCCTTTCTACTCTATATCTCTTTTTCTCTCTTTTTATTTCAGTTTATCATTTTTTCTCAATTCGCTCGAAATCTTGCCTGTATGTCGAACGTAGGCAAACGTCGAGATTCGACGGTGGCTTTTCCCTTTCGAAAAACATATTACGCTCGAGCTAAGAGCAAGGCGAACGCAGAATCTGAGAAACAAAACGTGAAAGACTGTTTTAGAGAAAGAAAAAAAATAAGCTATAAATTTCCATTCGCCTCGGGCTAGAGATTAAAGTAACATTAAGCGGTTCGAAGAGATAAAGTTTTGCGCTCGCGCTGGACAGCTTTTGCCATATGACAGGATTTCTATGGGATGTATATATAAAGGGGGAGTGGATTTTTCTTTCTTGTTACGGGGCATTTTTTTTTTTTTTTTTTTTTTTTTTTTTTTTCTTGTTCGGGTTCAACGAAAAAAGCACAACTCACCTTGCAACCAGGTCCAATGCGGCTTAGCCATATCGTCCTTACCTGAAACACAAACGAAATGTGTCGTTGTTATAATTTTGCGATAAGTTACTTTATACGATTTGTATTTCTTCTTCGTTTTGGAAAATTTTAACGGAAGCGTTAATTTATCGCGCTCGAATATAAATATACCCGATAAATATAAATATGGATTACATGCGCGAATCACCAACGGGGTGTGTTATAAGTGATTAAAAAAAAAAAAAAAAAAAAAAATTTGATTTTTTCATATTTTTAAGAGAATATTTTCGTGCAATAAATATCGAGGGTTGAATATTAATAAATTTATATAAAAGTATATGCGTATATATATATAACAAAGCTTCGATTATTTAATAATTTTTCATGGCCTCAGCACGATAGCGTCGCAAGTATCAAATCACGATATTTAATTCAGGATTTACAAGCTCGTAAATATTTTATTGTAGGGATAACGTATAACGTGCGCGCGACTTTTCGTTTTCATTGGGCGATAAATCGTTTTTGTTGTATCGCGTAGGCAGTCAAAGCGCCACTGCGAAATATTGGAAATAGCCTCCGGTAAATGCGCCCGATACGTTGAATGTTTAATCGTCTATTCCAGCGCATATATAGCCAAGGCCTGAAGTCCCCCGAGAGATTACCGCCTCGGTCGTGTGTGTGCGCAAACTTTGCGCCGACGTTACGTTGCGTTTCGTGTTTGCACGATCAGTTTCTGCTTCGTACCTTTTTCACAAACTGTATAAGCTTTGATCCGACGTTCGTCAAATGTAAATTAATGTTTTATACAAAAGGTTTAAATTCAATTGTCTCGAGAAAATCTTAGCGAGTATGCGTTATTTTTTTTTTTTTTTTGTAGCATAAGCCAATTTAATATAACGTAAAACGCTCTTTTCCTTAAGAATAAATAGTTGTTCAGAAGAAGAAAGTCTCTCTTTAAAGAATAAAGCTCGCCACATCCAATAGTTCGCGCGAAACACGAGAAACATTGACGCGAGAAGCCTGAAAGCAGCCGAAAAAGCAAGATTTGTTCAAAATCAGGAACGAGCTTTATCGAAAACCATGTATCGGGGAGAGGAGGAAGGAGAAGGGAGTACGAGTATCGCCGATATAACCCCACGTCGCATCGTCGCTACACCGATGTATAAGCGCGTATACGTGTTGCCCGGCAAATGATCCAGAACACCGGTGGGAATTGGTTCGGCAATGGACCGAGCTCCAAGAGAGACAGAACGAGAGAGAGAGAGAGAGAGAGAGAGAGAGAGCTTGCGAGCGCGCGCGTCGAGGGTCGCACGAGCTATAACTAACCCGGCTGATCTACAGCCTGTTTAGTAGTTCTATATCAGCGCTGCGCCGTGGTCAAATACGCGTGTGCACTGAGCTCAACCTCCCCTCCTCTTTCTCCTCCTCCCTTGGAACCGTCTAGTTGAGCCCTCTCTGATCCTCTCTCTCTCTCTCTCTCTCACTCTCTCTATCAGATTGTTTATTATTGGCGCGTGCTATATGTGCGGAGGCGAGTTTTAAGACAGATAATGCTTGACTTCCTGTTGCATGGATCCCGCTGTAATAAATATCTATTTTATAATAGACGGTATGAAAATTAGTTTTGAATACTTGTTTTCCAGGAAATTAAAATTTAAATATAAGGCTTAATATATGCATTTTAATTATCAGAAAAAAGAAACTGTATCGATTAAAATTTACATCATGAAGAATTAATCTTTCATGAGTTTGAAAAGTAAACATGTTCTTTAAAAAGTCTTGTTTTAGCAACGAACAACGTATTCATTTTACGAGAATAATTCAACGAATTCAAGCATCAATTCGCCATTACTGCGCGCGTCGCGATTTTTTTTTTTTTTTCTCTTCATCATCATCTCCGCGATATATCCACGCTCTCAATTTTTTCGCAAGCGTTCTTTTCTCCTTTTCTATCTCTCTGTCTCTCTTTCTCTCTCTCTCTCTCTCTCTCGCTTCTCAACTCACCGTCGACGCCGCCGCCGTCTCTTTTTGTAAGACGCGAGATAACATCTATCACATGTAAGTAGGTGTACCTGTATGTAAGCTCAAATATGGACGCGAGCATGCCGCTATTCTCTCTTTCTCTTGGATTATTTCGCCCCTCGAGCGAAATACTGTCAAGAGCGAGCGATGTATGTACGCGCGCGTGTGTATGTGTGTGTATGTGTAAGTGCTTCGTCGGCGCCGACATCTCTTTGTAAACGCGGCAACGATATGCCGACGTGTATATAAGCCATCCTTTCTCTCTCCCTTTGAATATTTTCACATCGCGATAATGACCGCCGCGCGCAACTTAAAGAAATCAGATATTCATATACCTTGAACCGCGTGCGCGCGCTCGCGGAATTGCCCGAAAGCTTTTATTTCTTTTATTATCTTCTTTCTTTTTTCTTCTCTCTTTTATTCGATCCTTACTGCGTTAAATCAGCGATCTTCGATCGAGCGTGGAAAAAATAAGTTACCGGAATATTTTTATTAGCCACAATTTTGCGATGATGTTTCGTTGCGATACCAAGTAGCTGTAGTATAGTTGGCGATATGAATTTTTATCTGCCATCGTTCTTTTTCTTTTTATAATAATATAAAATTTTAGATAATTATTAACCATGTTGAAGAGGTTAAGCCACATGTTAGAAAGGGAATACACGTTTATTGCGCGATTAAACGCTTGAAAAAAAAAAAATTTACTAAATTTTATAAATCGTTTATTCCATTCATGATCGCGATGACAATTAAAATCTCGTTTAATCCCGTACTCGATATAAAAATAAAATAAAAACGATGTGCGAATACTATGCATCCGTAACAAATATTCAAAGAATATAATATATGTACATCGAGACCAACGCTGAAAAGAGCGAGAAAAAAAAGGGCATTCGTTACACGCCAAAATAATTTTCGCGGCAATCGAGGTAATCGCGAGGATCGCGCGGGACGTTTATTGCTTTCCGAGCGTTAGATAGTCGAAGAGTAGGAGTAGCAGTAAACGTCGCGGAAAATCTGCAGTAGAGCCGTGCGGGCGTTCGTCTATACATATACATATATGTACGAGCGCTATATATGACTTACGACGCATTGGCGGTGACTGGTTATTAGATTATTGGTCGCGTATCGACACGGGGTTGCCCAGCGCCGTTGCGCTCTGATACCTGCGCGCATCGTAGGAGAGAGCAGCAGTAGCAGCTGCGAGAACCGGGTGGGAGGGAGAGAGAAAGAGAGAGAGAGAGAGAGAGAGAGAGAGAGAGAGAGAGAGAAGTTGCGGCGTCGGGACGCACGTACGCACGCGGGCATCGCTTATGCGCCCGTAAATGTATATATGCGTACGTATATAAACGCGTAGCCAGGCTACGGGTAAGCGGGGGAGGCAAGGTTTTGAGAATGGAAGGAGGGTGGGAGAATTGAGGGGAGAAGTGGAAGAGGATCAGAGGTCGGGGGACAAAATGGGGAGGCTGTGATAACGATAACGTACGATCGGCATTAGCTGGCGGCTTGCTGCGGCTGATGGATGCGCTAATTATCAGCAAGCAGGAGTTACAGTGTTTCGAGCCTCGCTCTATCTCTCTTTCTCTCTCTCCCTCTCTGTCTCTCTTTCTCTCTCTCTCTTTCTCTCTCTCTCTCTCTCTCTCTCTCTCTCTTTCACTGTGCGCTTTCCTCTCTCTCTTTCTGTCTCGCTTAGCCAAACTGGACGATGCGCGCGTATATATGCATGTATGCAGTTTATACACGGAATACGCAAAATGGGCCATCGTCTAGGCTTTTTCTTGCTACGGCGATGAAAGAGTTTATTATAACATTATCGTTAATGAATGCGAATAAAAAGGGGCTCATTGTCTCTTTTTCCGTAGCGGCTCGAATAACCGCAGGTGGATTCACGCTTTTGAATTAAATGACGTTTTTGTGCGCGCGGCCATATCCGCCGAGATTGAGCTAACGAGCGAAACGTTTTATCGTCGATGAATTCGCTAAAGAAGCTTACGGTTGAGTTAACCGCTCAACCAGTAGAACTTTCGTCGACTTCTCGACCTTTGTTTTTTCTTTATTAGAGAATTGAGAATGTTTTTTAAGACGCGGAAAAGTTTTAATTGCATACGTGCGCCGCAAAGAATTCAGACCCATGAAATCGTTTGATGAAAAATAAAAGCTTGAAAATAATAATAGCCGTCGCCAAGAGTGATTTCTTTTATATAAAGACTAATTAAATAACTTTCTCTCTTCAATTACAGACGTTACGCGAGCGTATAATTGTTACGTTCACTTAGTAGTAATTTGAAACTTAAGAAAGTCTTTTAACATTCATCACTATGTAAGAAATTTAATCTCAATCGGTATTCTATAACTTTATTACTGCTTCAGTAGCTATAATAATTAATCGCGCGTGGTATTCAATCGATAAAAATTTAATCATCGAATAAAAACTCGATCGCAATCAAATTCGTAAAGTTTGCATGATAAAAAATTCACAGTATATTAAGCGTCGATAGTTCACCAAACGAGAATCGCGGATCTAAAAATATGAATTTTCTGCATTCACTCCGAACATCGGATTTGAAAAACTCTCCGATCAATCCTCTTCTCAAGCAGTCGACATGACGCATATAGCATTCCAATCAACCTACACGAGCATGCTCGTAGACATACACACGGGATTATACAGTAGTGAGGCGAGCGAGCGGCAACTCGCACACACACGTGCGCATTACAGAATTCCACGAGGCTTTTGTGCAGCAGACACACACACACACACACACACACACACCGATACATGGAGAACTCGCTGGCTCTCGGCGGCGCTGCGATGTTTAATTTCGCATGCACCAGTAGCTCAGCTCTGCTCGGCCCACCCTCTTCTCTTGCTCTCTCTCTCTCTCTCTCTCTCTCTCTCTCTTTCTGTCTGCAGTAACGGTGCATGTACGTACGTATAGGTGTGTCCGACGATTACTAGCTCGGGAAGCTTTCTCTCTCTTGCTTTCTCTTACCGCTACATTTTCGCAGCCCCTACAGGAAGAAAGCCGAGCGAGAAAGAGACAGGGCGAACGCGAGCCGACAACCGCAACCCGCGGTCTAAGCCCTTAGACGCATCCGGGCGCCGGGAGCGTTGTTGTTGTTCCTGCCGCTCCTGCCGCTGCTGCACCTACATCGACGGTCTCTCTCTCTCTCTCTCTCACGGTCGGAGTACTACTAATACCAGTAGTCGTTGTAACGGAGAGAAAGAGGCCATCGGAACAGAGAGTGAGTGAGTAAGAGAGAGAGTGAGTGAGTAAGAGAAAGAGAGAGAGAGAGAGAGAGAGAGAGAGAGAGAGAGAGAGAGAGAGAGAGAGAGAGAGAGAGAGAAAGGGCTAGAACGATCCCTGGTATAATGAACATGGGTGCTTGTTTATTTAATGGGAAATTCGCTAGTGCCATAAAGCTTGAAGAAGGGGGGTGAAACCTATTAAATTTATGCCTTTGGTTTACTCGCTCTGACGGATCGCAATGCCCGGCTTTTGCTACTACTCCTCTTCGAGCGTCGGTAATTCCGCGCTTGCCTCCGTTCGAACGATGCGTTTTCCCTGACACGACACTAGATCGAATTCCTTTGAATAACTTCTAGATTCTTTTCAGAATTAAACGTTTAACTTTTTCTTTTTTTTTTTAAGGGTTGGAATGGGGGATAGAATCTTGCTTACGGTATAAGTTTGATTCTTTTTGTTTTTAAATTTCTATGGAGAATATTTATTACGCGGTAATATTTGACTAATATGCTGGATGAATGAGAATTGCATCTCGTATTAGAAGATTAACGTTTAATGAATAAAACAACGGTAAAAAAAGTATTTAGTTTCAAGCGCAAATATTTATTACCCTGAGCGACATGTTAAATAGTATGATTTTTCTCAATTCTTTCTTCAAAGACTCAATTGCGACGAGCATAATGAAAATTAAAAAATCACATCAATTAGATCGAAAAGAGCGGCAATTACCATTTACGAATTTCTGAAAGCCGCGTTTTCGCCGTAGTATCTCGAAACGTTTAATAAATTTATTACCCTTGGCCAATATTCTCTCTAGCGCTCCATTTATCCTTCACCTTTCTCTCTTTCTCTCTTTCTCTCTCTCTCTCTCTCTCTCTCTCGCTCTTTCGCTTCTACTCGTGAGCTATACCGCGTCGGTGGTAGCTCTCCTCGCAACACACAGTATTCGCAGCGCATAGATATACATGTACATATATGTACGTGTGCGCAACGCGTATATATACAGAGTCGTCGTGTCTCCCATTGCCAGTCCAATGTAATCCAAACGGAGATATATATCCGTTCGCGTGTACGCGTCGCGAAACCTCGGCGCACGGGAGGTTCGATGTGTGCAGCTTTCTCGTATAGGATGCGGCGTCGCCGGCGTGGCCCATAGTGACGGACAGCACCGCGTCAGCGCGTAAACCCTCCGATGCGTTTCGCTCGCTGCTTTCGTTCCTCCTCTCGTCTCGTCTCCCACTCTCTCTTTCTCTCTCTCTGTCTATCTGTCTCTCTCTCTATCTCTCTCTCTTGCTCTATCTCTCGTTCTCTGTGGGTATATGTGTGTGTGTGTGTGTCTGTTTGTGCATGTGTGTATGTGCAACGTATATTTATGCGCGTTACGGACTAGTCGACAGTTGTCACGGCGACACGATCAATCGGGAACGAAACGGCGCGCGACCGGGTTCGCTTTCGCGTACGAAAAACGGGCTCGCGCTTTACTTTAAGGCAGTTCCGCGCTGCGGAACCCGCTTGCACGATTGAACCAACGGACGCCCCGTTTTCCCGAGTTGAATCGATGGGCTACGAATTTCGTTCGTCCGCTTTGAAGAGCGAACCTTGTTTTGTCTTTCTCTTTTGTTTTTTTTTTTTTTCATTTTTTTCCTTTTTTTTCGTATTTTATTTTTTTATTCTTGTTTTAGGAACTCGCAGAATTTAACTCGACGATTCGGTGTTTAATCTTTTGCTCCAGCGAATAACGAAAGCGAGATTAAGCACAGAATGGTTGTTTTTATACGTAAAAATCGCACTTTTTTCAAGACACAGTAACTTTATAATCTATTCTTCATTTTGCAATAAAAAATTATATAAGAGCGAAGCCCGTCGCAATATTTAGAGTAAATAAAAGCTTAAATCTTAACAAATGAACCGCGTGCGTAATGACATAAATAAGAAATAATACGCTATTTGAAACTTTCTCCCTTTAGGCGAGTCAAAACGTACATTTTTCAAGGGGTAGTCAAGGTACTGGCAAATTTGCGCTTATATATAAGACGATATGCGTGCGCGCGTGCGAAAAGAAAGCCCATTACGTATATACTTTATCCATTTTGAATCTCCCCTAATTACCAAATTTTCCTCGCCCTTAATTCAGCGCTATAATTGCTCGCGGCGCTCTTGTGTATATGTATATATATATACAGAAAAAGAGAGAGGAAAGATATCAGTCGCGAGGGTTGTTACCCGTGAAGTGCGGCTTTGGCGGCGCGAAAGTCTCTCTCACGGCAATGTTGCGATACTTCCGTCTCCTTAATCAGAACTGTGCCCATCCTACCCCCTGAAATTAACGGAGGAAACCTTTTCGCAGCCCCTTTGTAACGTTTCTCGCATTACGTCTTATATCATGATTTTTTTTTTCTTCATTTTCAACGGTTTGGGATATTTGATACTGTGAAATAGTAGGAAACGTCGCTTTAATGGGAGTAATATATTCCTAATGGTTAATGTTTGATAAGTTTTTTATCAACGTATTATGCATGAAAACATTCAGCATCAATTTATTGTAATATTATTTTGAGGCAAAGATTATACTATTTTTGAATTTAATTATTTTCGTAATACAGTTACTTTTATAAACAAAAGCTAAAAATTCGTTCGAATTAACGAAAAACAAGAGAAAACTTTTACATCATGGAAAGCTAAACGATCTGAGCTACAAAATATTTAACGGAAAAGCGTTATTAATAGTCGCGATGTTTTTCCTCCGTAGAGAATTGCGTCACTCGGGGATTTTTGTTTAAACACGAGCTGCAAATTTCCGGCATTTGTGCCTTACGACCGTCACGTTCGATTATTGTTTTTATGCATCCGAAAATAACCTTCGCCATCGTTGCCGTTCGGCTCGCAAAAGCTTCTCTCACCGTTCTCGTTGCACACACGCGCGAAAACGCCGCGCGAAAATTCGAGCCCGAACACGTGCCGTTCTCGTGTTTGTCATACGGTCACGTTTTTCCTACCCCTTCTATATACTTTTCACATTTCACGCGAATGAAACTAAATGTAAGCGCGTAAAGCCGTTGAATATAATGAACCGACCGTGGGTCAATTAAAATACCGATTCTTCAATATCTCAATTGGCTCGACGTCACACGCGAATTCCAAAGATAACGGCTCTCTCCTTGACGCGAGGAGAAAGAATAGGTCAAGCGACAAAGCTACGAGGTCCGGTATCTATTTCAAGTTCACTTTCGACGTATAGGTATATTAAAACGACACGTCATTCGCGCCGAGGATGGCGAATAGCAATCGGAACGCTATGCTCGACTAAGTTAAGCGGCGGCTCGATGGCTCATTTTGATTTGAGCCACACGGATTTTTTTTTTTTTTTTTTTTTTTTTTCTTTTCTCGTTCTATAAGATTGAAAGAACAATGCTTTGTTACGGCTGATATAATCAAGGCGTTCGCTGATTTATTTTACCAATAGTCGATTGAGCTTAAAGTATCGATATGCTATTAATAGTTAGTGAAATTGGATTTTGCATTTTTTCAACCGGAATGTTCGATTTTAAATTGAAATATAAATTTCATTTAAATTGGTTGAATCGTATGAGTTTAAAATTATAAAACGTTTATAAACGCCGATGCGGTTTGTGATAAAAATAATTTTGATTATCTTTTTTTTTTTTGATTTTTTTTTTTGTTTGAATAAGATGAGATAAACATTGAATATCGATCTTTTTTTATAAAATGATTAAGGAAATAATACGACTTATAATTAAGTAATTTCCTTAAACAAAAGTTTAATTTTCATTCAATTTGTTTTAAAAAAATTAATCAAAAAAGAAAAAACGAAAAGAAAAGAAAAGAATAGAAATGAAGAATATACCGCAATAAAAATGTACTTCATCGTATATTTATTATTTATTTTTTTGCCACAATAAAATAGAATTGTCATTTATCATAAATTACTGTATAAAATTCTTGAACAACGATAAAAGAAAAAAAAAATACCGCGACGATTCTAGTCCGAGCAATAATCCAAGAAAATCTAGCGCACAAAAGACTTCCTCCCGCGACATAAACCAACAAAAATACATTACACGTCGTTTTATTTCAAACATCTGCGAATCGCTGTACACTAGCTCTAAATTTCTCTTCGGTTGAATAGAACTTTCATCGTGAATAAGAGATTGAGGGAGAGAGGGAGAGAGAGAGAGAGAGAGAGTTGACTTCATAAGTAAACTGAACGACGGCATCTTTTTCGCCCGCGCATACGTAAAACCGCGAGAGCCGTGTATGAAAAAGAAGCGAGCGGCAAGACGTCGTACGTCAGAAGCTCGGTCCTCCAGTCGGAGAAGAGGATCGATAGAATTTTGGCAAGCGAGCGCTGCTCGTGACTAGCGCCGTTATGAGCGAAAGGGCGGAGTTTTCAGCCATAGGACGGCGGTCTTACATTCAGCTCGAGCGGACTGTATCATGAAAAAGAAAGAGAGATAGAGAGAAAAAGAGAAAGACATACATCTCGACACTACATAAAAGAGTCGTAGTACACCGGCGCTGTTTGCTTAACGCTATACTCGCGTAAACATAACAGAAGAAAGAAAGAAATACGGAAAAATAGCTCACTCGTTGTATACACTCAAATGTCTTTGTGTATATACGAAAAGTAAAAGAGAAAAGTCAAGTTTGCGACGGAAAGCCATTCGCAGCCGGAGTCACCATTGCCGCGTTCCCGCACTCATCCTTCGACGATTTTAACTCGACGAGCGGCGCGAAAGTATATACAACTTCGAACGATGTCATATCGCGTCCGATTCGATTATGTCGCCTTTACAGCTTTAGAGAACTTCTCTCTCCGAGAAGTTTATCGTTCAAGTTACGTCGCGCGCGACGACTGGCAACGAAGCGTAAGCTAGCGACTATATTATTGTAACTTCGAAGCCATTGAAAATTGTTTATATAAATATTATTGTGTACACAAAGTGAATTATATTTTTTGGCCATCGCGATTCAAAAGTTTTTCGCGACTTTTTTCACACATATATATATATATATATATATATATATATATACATACGTGGAATCTTTCGTGCCGTATGAAACGACATAATTTAAAAGACGGGAAATTTGTAAAATTTTTATAATTTTGTTAGTAAAAATAATCTCGCTACCTTCTTGCGCAAAAAATACACAGGCGATATAAACTTGAACGATGAAATATTTGACGTTCGGCTTAACTTCCGATGGTTCCTTTATAAAATACTGGCCTTTTTATCAAAATAAAGTCACGAGAGCACAACTAATCCCCTAGCAATTGATCATCCCCTCATGCCTTCAAAATAAACGAGCTCTCCACTCGGTTTCTCTAGATAAAAAAATAAATAAATAAATAAATAAATAAAAATAAAGGAAAGAAAAAAAAAAAGATAAAAAAGAACCGGCAGCTACTTCGACTCGCGGAAGGCAAGCGAAAAATCATTCTTATATACTCGTGCACGAAACGGCCGGTGCACGATCGTCCATGGTTGAATTTTCCCTCGCGCGATGAAAAAGAGAAAGTGAGAGAGAAAGAGAGAACCGACAAAAAGGCAAAATATATCGGGGAGCTTTTGCGCGCAGAATAAGTTTTCCTACGCGACCGCGCGCGCTGTGTTTTATTTTCCCGGGTGTGTCGGCGCTCCCTTGCATCCCCCTTATATGCTTCTCGCTTTCTCTTTCTCTCCCTCTAGACGAAAAGAAAAGGACGAGAAAGAAGAAGAAAACGGGCCGAATGGAAAGAGAAAGCGACTGACGCGGGGAAGTATATAAAAGGGACGCGCCCACCACGCGACCGCCAACCTCCCCTTATTTCTTCTTCTTCTACTTCTTCTTCTTCTTTTTCTTCTCCTACTTTGCTTTTCTATATTTTCATCTTTTTCCTTCTACTCCCGCTCTACCGGCGCATTTCTCAGTTTCTTGCGCGTTTGTCTACGAAGGGTTTGTTAAAAGTCGGGTACGTCGGTGATATTTACGCGGTGCACTAAACTTTTGAATTCGCCTTTGAGAAATTTTTGAATTGTACGTTTGCTATTGAAGTTTATAATTCGGATTATTCTTTTATAAAGAGAAAAAAGAGTATTTTTACTATCATTAATAGCTCTATTAAATTATTTAAAAAATAATAATAATAATTATCATAATAAAATAACCGTGCATTAATCTTCCAAGACACGTATTTTCGTGAAATTCAATTTATGCACGCGTGCACGAAATTTCTCTTCCCATTATAAACCAGCATCCCTCCAACGTGTTTGTCTTAGGTCGCAAGAGCGCTTAGGGTTTTCCGTAAAACTTCGGGTGTACACACGCCTGAAGTTATTTACGTTCTACGACGTAAACTCTCTTCTCCTCGGGCTCGATGTTCCTTAGCTAACGTTCCATCGCTCTGGCGTTCTTCCATACCGCAGAAGGTTCTCTGACTTCCCCGCGTAACAGAGAGTGAGAGAGAGAGAGAAAGTAGAAAACCCGATGGGCGATTTCGAATTCTTGGAGGGTTGCGTAAACGAAAGCCCGTGCGTTATAATAGGGCTACAAAGTTACGGAGACTTGATGGTTTGAGCTTAATTATCGTCTAGAATTTTTTAAGAAACTTTTTTGTGTTTTCCTTTTCTTCAGTTTTTCAAGTTTTATTTAACAATTTAATATATGACTGCTGACCTAATAACTGTACACATTAAATGTTAATTAACAAAAATGTATTTTTTCTATTTAATACTACTTTCATTTCATACTAAAAGCATCAAGTCTTCGCGTAAGACTTTGTAACGTAAAACAGAGAAAACAGATGACAAACGGGTATTTACTAAGGGTAAACAAAAAAATAAAAGAAAGAAAGAAAGATAGAATTCGAATGAAAGATACGTCTATATATAGAAAGAGAGTGAGTGAGTGAGTGAGTAAGTGAGTGAGTGAGAGAAAGAGAAAGAGAGAGAGAGAGAGAGAGAAAGAGAGATACTTTCCGATGTTCCTCCGTGCGCGCATTACGAACCGCGCGCGTTGTGTTTAATTTCAGCGGCGTTGTCTACGTTAGGCAGCATTACCACTTTGCCACGAGGCCGCGCAATTAGCAATGTAAATGCCAGTTAGTTAGTTAGCGTGTTCGCGGTGCCGCGGGGGTGGTTTGCGCGCCGCGCGCACGTGTTGTTGTTCCGCGTCTGCAGCGCGTCCGATGCTTGCATTTGTGCGTACATATATATATATATATATATATGCTCGACAGACTAGATAACGGACCTCCCAAGCGAGCGATCGCCTCAAACCCTTTGCCGATAACGCTCTGCTCGATATACGTCGATTCCTTTTTTACGCTCGCTCGATTTCTGCCCTCTTTCTCTCTCTCTCTCTCTCTCTCTCTCTCTCTCTCTCTCTCTCTGTCTCTCTCCCTCTTGTGCCCGATTGTGCTGCGTGCATATGCGTTGTTAGTTACGTGTACGCATTGCGTCCCGAGCGTCCAAAGTAACTCCGATATTGCACTGATTGTTGTGGCAGGTTTTTTCTTAAATTTTCGCATGATGCATTGTTGAAGATGCATCGAACAAAGAAATTATATTATACAAAGTATAATAGTTTTTTTTTTTTTGTTTTATTCACAATTAAACGTTCATCGTTATTAATTTCTTTATAGATATCTTAATTTGAAATTGAATGAATAATGTTTTACAAATTCTAAATCATTAATTTTTATTTAATAAAAATAATTATAAAGCGCTATTCATCACCTTTTGTTTATGATGAACCATATTTCTATTTTGAATACAAAAAAAAAAAACTAACACTACCAAATACACTGTACACATAAAAGAAAAAATCACTGAAAATTAAACAAAAATAATATTAATAATAATTATAATAAAACCCGACAATATAAAACGTGCAACAACTACGCGACGACGAATTTTTCATGACCAATCGACGCAAAGCCGAATCAACAACTATCCTCACCCAGCTCCCATCGAAATTCCAACGGTCCGATTTTTTCAATAACACACAGCAGCCCGTCCAGATGGTAAGCTTGCATTGTGTAGCGCTAGAAAAACGCGTTTTCTTAACGCATAAGCGAGATGTACACCCGAAGGAAACGAGTAGCCATAACCGTTTTCAACATGGCCACCGGGGTGGTCCTTAACGCTTTAGGACCTGCCCCTCGGTGCGCTCGCATCGAAGGAGACCGGGCCCAGAAAGCAACATCCCCCTCGTGTCTTCTTTTCTCCCTCTACCTGCGAGGAGACCCTTCGCTCCTCGAGATATTCCTATAGTTTGTGCTTTAGGGTGTTTCTACATTTAATGAACTTGGTTAAGGTGGTTAGCGAAGGTGAGCGTAGATAAATAGCGTTAATACCGAAGTGAGTACGAGTGTGTGTAATGAAGGAAACAAATTTAAAAAGATGGGCTATATCAATATATCGTAATTATAATAAAATAATATTACTTTATTGATTTCACAAGAATTTTATATGTAAAAATTAATTCAATTATGATGGTGAAAAATAAAAACGTTTCTTTTCTCTTTAAATTTATTAACAACCGCAATAAAAAGTATAAATTTCTGCGATAGATGTGAAACGCATATAAATTTTTTAATTTTTTTGTAAAATTCGATTCGCGAGCCTTGTTTATTCGATTTTAAATTCGCAATTAAATTTTATCATCATTATAGATTAAATTAAATAACACTACTAACTTACATAATAATAATTAAAATTACACAGAGGCATATATATTCCTTTTCGGATGAGTTGCTGCCATTCGCTTAAATCCAAGATTACTTTTAGCACCGGTCGGCCTTGTCCGATAAATCTCATTTTATTAAGACAATCGGTGGCCGCGCTTAATTGAAAAGTACGATAAGCGTGCGAGCATTGAAAAACGCATTGTAAATTTTTCACGCCAAACCAAAAATCCATTCCCATTCCCATTTCGAATATTACATCCGACAATTATTATCGTCGCGATGTGTTATTGCTCCGGTACAATTAACGTAGTCTACTCTCGTAAAATAACTCTGCCGTGTCCGCCGCGCGCTCGTTTAACGTTTATACATACGTATTGGATGTATATGTCTGAACGACAAGAAGTCGTATATAGTTTCGGTACATAAGACCGAAAATTAAGCGATTCAACGCGCTTCATAACGCGAGAGACAGAGAGAGAGACAGAGAGAGAAAGCTCTCCTCTTTCCTTTCGCGATAATAAAGTTTAGCCTCTCCCCGCCTTTCCTCCGTAGTTTCCTCTTCTCCTCCCGACTCCTGACGCAACGGCGGCAGCAAGTCGCGCCCTCGTCCTGCCCGGCAAAATCCTTCGCAAGCTGCCTTACCGACCCGTCGCGTGCGCCGCTCGAGTTGGCGACTCGTCGCGTAGATGGCACTCGCGTGATCAGGCCACACCCGAGGCCGGTTTACACTCGGCACCACGTGCTTTGGGCCATTCGCTCGCTTAGTCTCTCTCTCTCTCTCTCTTTCTTTCTCTTTCTCTCCCTTTCTCTCGGGAATCCCTAGCCCGATCTTTGTTCCTCGGGTAGAGTTGGGTGTCGCTCGGTAGTGGTGGCGGCGGCGACGGCCGACTAAACACCGCGGCCCGATTAACACGCCCCGACTGACACACTGTTATATACGCGCCCTCGACACGGGCTAGAGCTTTTTCTCTCTCTCTCTCTCTCTATCTCTCTCTCTCTCTCTCTCTCTCTCTCTTTTTCTGTTTCTCCTCATTCGGAGAGCTTCGATCATGCGCAAATTTAGTGGCGCGGACCTCGTTCCTCTCCCTACTTCTTCAACCCCCGGTGTGCCTAGAGGAATCTAGGACTACTGACCTCTTTGCCCACGATGAATTATAACTCGTTCGGGTTCTCTCTTTTTTTTTTTTTTTCTTTTACTTTTACATTTTTATTTTTTTTTATTTTTAGCACTTGACTTTTTATGCATTGCGCGTTTATTTGTAGAGAATTTTTTTGCGAGAATTGTCGAACGCCCTGATTTTCTTTGAAAGAAGAATGAATCGGGATAATTTTTAATAAATGTGCTTACAGTTACCCGATAAGACAAAGAAATGAATTATTCGATTGTTGAAGGACTGAATTAAACTCGTAAGTAAAAAATAATAGTTTTGTGATATGAATAATAATGAGAAAAAAAGGAGAATAGTGGGCTCAACTTTAAACTTCATGAATATTATATATTTTTATTAAACGAATATCACAAACGTTTTTAAATGTTGCGTTTATTAATAAATGAATTTAATAAAAAGAAATTGTTTATTCATTTACTATAGTTTTGTTTAAAAAAAAAATTAATTTTACAGTTAATTTTCAACCCTTCGAATAAGCATTCGTTATGACATTAACAACACAAGTAGCCGATATATAAAGCGACTACTATAATATCAGCTGGCAAGCGACAAGCGGAATGAGCAGATCGTACAGGTAATAAGCCGCGATAAGCCACTTAAGATAAGATGCAATTTGGCAAAGTGTTAACAATAGCCGATGTCCTTCGTAAGGTCGTGCGCGCGTGCGCGGAAAATAAACGCCGAATAAAGTAGGCCGAAAGGAGGTATTTCGTATACATATATACATATATACACGAGTATATCCGTTCGCGCCCGATATCGGGGGAGATTCGAGCTCTCAAGAGTTACCCGGACTCGAAACACGATTGCGCGCTTGTTTCGCCGCGGCGCGTTATAATACAAAGCGCACCGTCGTGTTATATAAACACAAGCGCGAGTATACACACACACACACACACACACACGCACACGCACACACAAAGGTGCACACAAACGTGCATTCGTTGCTCCGGAGTTGCTCTCGGTAAAGCGCATCGGAACA
The DNA here is from genome assembly GCA_949987625.1 of Chalcis sispes. NCBI lineage: Eukaryota > Metazoa > Arthropoda > Insecta > Hymenoptera > Chalcididae > Chalcis > Chalcis sispes. The sequence goes on from OX465097.1 coordinate 12,335,309, forward strand.
ATGGTAGCACCGGACTCCCCGGGGAAATACCTTCGGATACACACGTCCATCGAGTACTTTTGTATTATATACATTTGCGTGCGTATGCGCATATGTACATGTATACAAGTGTAAGTTGAATCCTAAAAAATGCGGTGAACATTCGTATCAAGAGGAATATTTCTCGCTGTGGTTGTTGGCGCTGATCGCGTCGTCGTTGCTAAAGAATTTCTTGTACCGATGCGTGTCTCGTTGTTGATTGAATTGCAATCTTTATTACACCATACGACTATATATAATACAAATAATAATGCGTATATCAAGATGGTATTTTTTTTTTTATTTTTTTTTAATTTTTTTTAATATATTCCAAAACGAATTATAGTCGTCGTAGTCGTCGATATTAGGGCACTCGGTCACTCGCAAAAGCGATAAATCAAACTCTCCCAACAAAAAGTATTCGTGCCCTTTTAGTTTGTCGTTCCCTTTATAGAATCCGACGCCCTGTGTATATACATATCGTTCTCGCTTTAAATAAGACAAGCGCGATCGGAGATTACTTCGGTAAGATTCGCCGAATGTCTTCCGGTCGTTCAATCTAATGACTTTTCAAGACTCGCGCTACACGACCCGTTATATTATGCGCTCCTACCCACTTAATTAACGCAGTTATTAAACGCCCCTTTAATAGATAAAAAAAAATAAAAGGAAAATTGGAGCATCGACTGTTTTTTTTTTTTTTCGTTGTACAATAACGAGTATAAACCAACGTGAGTTTTGCTTTTTCGGGTGTATTCTACGCGTTCGTCGTTTTGACGATGACGAATGGATTGTATACATGTCAGATTTGGAGGTAACCCGATTCACATTAATCGTTGCGCAATTCGTACCTCGCTAAGTGCATATATGCATAAACAATATGTATATGCAACGTTGAGATTTGCAATGCGCGCGTGATTTAAGCTCACACATATAAATATCAAGATCGTGCCTTTTTACCAATTAAGTTACAGCAATATCTGTCTTGTAATTTTTGTTTATTGGCCAATGTAAATGCAAATCGACATTCTGACGAAAGAGTTTACTTCTCGTAACGTATCTCGTTTATATTACCCATTCGCATATCCATGCTTCACATTTAAAAATGAAAAAAAAAAAAAAAAAATCCGTTTACGATATATTCCTCCCCCCTCGCTTTTCATGGATGTACAACGACGCGGAGAGAAACCATAATGCTACCAACACCTTCGACGACCAAAAAGTCATAACGTAACGTATTTCGCGTAAACACCGCTTCCCTAAATCTTAAGCGATCGTAAACACTCGCGAAACATATACATACATATATATATATAGGATCTGACAAAACTCTCAAAGTTAGCGGTTGCAGCAACATTGTTGCTCTATAATAAGAAACACAGCCGAAGCGGTTCTTCCGCGCGCGCATAAACATAACGATATAAACGAGGCACAACGGGTGTAATATAGAGAGCCTAGACAGCTCGTCTTTTGTCTTTTCGTCGCTTCTACAACCATATAATCAATTTAACACTCGTACGAAATTCTTTGCCTCTCGCTCTTCATACGCGCGTGCAATTAATACTAACGAACCCTCCTTCTCTCCTACGTCTCTAATCCGCGACGAAATTGGGCTGTCCGCGCTTGAACGCGCGATATTATTCTTAGTCGCATTCTTGCTCTCTCTCTCTCTCTCTCTGTCCTTCTCACGACAGTAACCATAATTTTTAAAGAGAGAGAGAGAGAGATAGATGGAGGGGGGAGAGGTCCGGCTATACGCGTGGCATGACGCCGACCATCCAAGCTTGGCCCGGCTGCTCACGCATACCAAACTCTGCGTCCTCCTCGAAACGCTAATTCCTCTTCTTCCCTCGTTTCGTCTTTCTCGCTTTCTCGATGTCTCTCTCTTTCTCTTGCTTTTGGTTCTCCCTTGGTATAAATGTATAGCTATATACATATACACGCATGCTTGTCTCGTTCCTTCTATTCTTTCTGTCTTTCTTCCTTTCTCTCTTGCTCTCTCTCTCTCTCTCTCTCTCTCTCTCTCTCTCTCTCTCTCTCTCTCTCTCTCTCTTTCGGCCCAGTTGTCTTCTTTTTTACCTTTTTTTGTTTCTTCTTCCTATTTTTTTTTCTTTTTTGTTTACGGTGCGTGCCTCTCTTGGTGCATACACGACGTCAAGAGTAGGGGGAAAAATTCTTTGCGTTTAATAAATCATCTTTGTAGCGGGATTTCGTATAAATTGCAATATAAAATTTTTTCAATGTTGAAAAATGTTTTAACGTTAAATAGTAAATACTCAACTCGTCGCAAATTTCGCTTCTGCGTTTTCTTTTCTTTCTAACGATAAAATCAACGACATATTTTAATTTTTTTAAATTCTATACGAGCGCATAATTTTTGCGTTTTAAGATAACCATAAAATAAAATAATATATTTCATAAAAACGTCTCGCAAATAATTGTGCAGTATAATTAAAGAAATTTTTTATTCTTTCACAGTCACATCTTATTCTCTCTAACTTATCTTTCTAAGTTACTTGATTTACTCCTTTGATTCTCTTTTTTACTTTTCATTTTATCTGCAGTAGACTTTACTTTTTTGTAGTTTTACTGTATTATTTTTATTCTTTCCCACTAACTCTTCGCCCCTCTCTTATTATTCTTTCACCCCTTTACATTTTGCTTGTTTTATTTCTTTTTCTCATTTGTTTCTTCTTCCTCGTCCGTAATTCAAACGTACTTTACTGCGGACATTTTATCCTTTCTACAATTTCTACCTTTACAGTTTTAACTAATTTTTGAAATGAAATAAAAAAAAAATTTAATACTTTACATTTTTTGTTCTCGTTGTTAATACTTTTGCTTTATTATCCTTTTTTTCTTCCCGAACCTCTTTAGTCTCGAATCTTATTATTCTTTCGACCCTTGGTTTATCCGCTTCGTTCTCGTTCATAATTTCAACCGTGTCTTTAACTGTCTGTAGTACTTTTTTTTTTTTTTTTTTGTCATGCAAACCATCCAGCCATAAATTTTTCTTTTATTTATCATTATGAGAGAAAAAAATACACCATCTTCTAGCTTAACTTAAAGAAAAAGGAAAAAAAAATTCTTCGATAACGTTTATCAGATGTGATGGGCTTTAAAAATAAACGCGAAAATCACGCTTACGCATCCACCCAGGTTTCCGTCCTTCGCAAAATTTAATGCTCATAAACGTAAAATAGCGGTGCTTCGACCGATATCGTCGTCCTGTATACATACTATATACAAGAGCCGAGGTAGGAGGGGATTCCGGACTCTCGAGTGGGGCCTCGATCGTTTGTTCGTTCAACGCCTGATCCCTGACCTTCCCTATAGGCTTATGGCTCCCTTTGGTGAATGTTCACCCTCGATATCCCCCCCCCCCCCTTAGTATACTGCGCAAACGTATAACAAGTTACGGGCCACTTTTCATTTCAATCTTTAGTTCCTGTTATTTTTCCTTTAATGCTTTTTTGATGCTTCCGACATATATTTTCTTTCCGCTTTCGATTGCTTCGATTTAATTTTCCTTTTTTTTTTTTAACTAATTTTATAATATTTCAATGAAAAATGATTGTTTGAAATGAGAAATATACGAATTGTTTCGCTTAAAAGATGTAAAATTATTTTATATTAAAATTAATTCATTACATTTCTACCTCAAAAAAAAAAAAAAAAAAAAAAAAAAAAAAAAAAAAAAAAAATTTAAAACATTCAACGAAACGTAAGAAAACAGAAGAAAGATAAAAATTTAAATATCTCTGACGCGCGCGTTACCGACTTGTTTAAAAACGAATACGCTACATCTCGATATGATTTACGGCAAGAATAGAGCGTGCGATATCCCGCGACTTCCTGCAAGGTTATCGGGGTACTTCGTACCATACAGGTCTTGGGGCACGAGGAGAGACACACGCGGGGCAACTTATGTACACACATACACTCACGTGACCCCCTCGAGGGCGTCTCTCGCTACCCACATAATAACTCGCCATCAGGCCAGGATATGGGCGCGAATCGTACACATATACTCACATTCATACAAACACACAAACACATACACACACACAGACAGATACATTGTAATCCACGTGAACGCGCGCGGGAGTTCCCAGCAAATCATTTCGACGCAGATCGCGCCGGCGCAATTACACGCGGCGAGGCTTCATTTAAATCCGATAAATAATTCGTTTGGCAAAGTTGTCGGCATAGTCGTCGCGCGCGATATTCTTAAGAAGCGAGTTTTAGGATTTTTCTTTTTTTTAATGACGAGTCGCGACACGTGATTTATTTGCCGAGGAAAAAGAAAAAGAAATTATTTTGTTTTGTTTCGTTCGCGAGAATACGTCTCGACGTTTATTTATTGTTCTTTGCAGGGTATATGCTTTGGGGTTAAAAATTTGAAGGTATCATTTTCACCTGCGGTTGAACGGTTACAAGGTCGAGAGTCGGTTAAGAAGATTAATGAAAGATTTATAAATTACGCGAGTAAAGTATTTATTACTTTATTCATTTAAAGGAATGCATATAAGTTTCTATTATTAATAAGAAAAGGTTGATACAATTTTTTTTTGCAAATCGGAAATCTCCAAAAAAAATATATATATATATAATCGAAAATATTTTTTACGTACTGGTATATCGAGTTTTACTGTTTCCGCAAATGTTTATCACGTAAATATACTTTAAAAATATAACGACGTCTAATTTTAAAAAAGTATTTCAAACAAACAAAAATAACCGCAGTAAATAAACGAATTAAAACTAAGTTTTCAGGTAAAATAATATCCAAGTACCGAGCTCACAAAACCTATATACCTACAAATATTCAAATGCGCATATAAATACGCAAAACCAGTCACTCGAGGTATTACGAACAGTACGAAAGAAGGAAGATAGGTACGGTAAAAAGCGTCCTCGTAGTCTCGAAGGAGGTTCGTTTTACCTGTGTGTGAGCCTTTGATGTCACAGCGAACGTTACGGACGCAATCCCATAAAGTAGACTCTCTCTCTCTCTCTCTCTCTCTCTTTCTCTCTCACAACTGGCCGAAAGAAATCGCCATAATTTATAGCGCGGGAGCAACGCTCTCGCGTGTCGCGGCCGAGCCGACGCAGGGTAAACCTGCGTTACGTTTCACGTGTCTACTTACGCGCGCGCTCGCATATGCACGCGCACGTGCTTTGACCGCGCGGTACGTACACGCGAATGCAAACTCACCGACTCCTTTTCTTTCTTTCTTTCTTTCTTTCTTTCTTTCTTTCTTTCTTTCTTTCTTTCTTTCTTTCTTTCTTTCTTTCTCTCTCTCTCTCTCCTTCTTTCCTTGGGACTCCGTATAGTATATATATATATATAAACGAGCGATGTGCCGATACGATATTGAAAAACTCTTTTCCAAGTGTGTGTGTGTGTATATATATATATATATATATATATATATATATATATATATATATATATATATATATATATAAACGAAAAATATAAACCGCGAAGGCTTGAGAAACGTATCTGCGTATAAGCGGAAATTTTATTTTTGAACTTCCAGTTGATATAGACATTAAAAAAAAAAAAAGAAAAAAAATACCTGTATGTCGGAGAGTTGAGTGCGAATACGCGTTGAGAAAAAAAGCGATAGCTCATAGATAAGCACAGAAAAGTAAGGAAAAAAGGGAGAAAGAGAGAGAAGTAACATTTTTCTCATTGTCGATGTGTACGCACGATATTATGATTCATATTGTGTTAATGCATGCCGAGCGCAAAGCGTTATTATCGTTAATTGTGACGGTCTCTCGCGAACGGTAAACTATCTCTCCCTCTCTCGGCTCTCTATCTCCATCTCGGTAAAACACCGAGGGCTTTTTATCTTTTTCTTTCGTGAAAATAGCGCGCTTATATGTTAAATGCGGCTAAAGGCGCATGATTATATATACGCGAGCGCGGGATATCACGCAAACGTTCGTATAAACTTACACGTCTATGCATATTTGTATATGTTTGGATAAACACACTTGCACTCGGCACATATGTAAATGTATGCGATACAAGCGCCAGCACGGCCGCGCACCTAGATTTTACGTAGGTAGCTTTCTTTGTGATTGTTATTGTTGTTGGAGTTGATTAAAATATCATTCTACCTATAAACGAGATTGAAGCCTCTCGATGTGTATAATTTAGAAAAATTTACACATTTTATATCGGCGATTCTCATGAAGATAAAGTGCCGTTGTATAGAAGAATCATATATCGGTATCTGTATCTATCGTTTATTTGAATTGATGCAGTTAAATACATTGTCCGTAAACAATACTCATTACCCGAAAAGCATCTAATGAAATTGTACATAATTGTTCGTTTTGTGCACGAGCCACATATCAAATTTAACTCAACTCTCACATTTAAAACAAATATAGTAAACAAAACGCTATAAAATTAAATGTTTAAGAATGAAAAATAGAAACAATTAGAAAAAGAAAAAAAAAAAAAAAAAAAAAAAAACAGCTCCCCTCTCGAGCGAGATAAAATCGAGCCATTCGCGTACGAATGAAGGTAATGAAATTGAATTCTACGAATTCACATATAAATCATAACTCAGCAGCCAAAAATTATATATCACCGGAACGCTCGAATGTATATACATGTAAGAAGCGCGAGCGTGTAAAAAATCCAAGGAAAGAAAAGGCGCACGTGTGACGTAATTTTTCACTTAAGCCACTCGTTTTGCGTGCATCGAGAAATTCTCTCTCTTTCTTTCTCTTTTTTCTCCTTTCGTCTCTTTCTCCAGCCACGTTATTGATATAATTACGGTGGGAATTTGCGAGTGTATTATATATATACACACGTATACACACACATCGTGGCTAGTTACACGCGCGAGTCCGCCGTATTCAAATGACTAAAATTACTCGGTCGCGCGTTAAACACGGGCGCGTATATATGTATGTATGTATACACTCGTGTATATGTATATACAAACATGTTATAGGGTAGAGTATATCGGTGAATCTCCCATTGTCGTGATCGCGTAGAGTCGCGCACGCCCCGCATTTTGTATATATACATAAACGTATATATACGTACACGTATGTGTATAGCTCAGAGTTATAAATAATACCGAAGAGAGAAAGTCAGTGAGCGAACATCGCGGGAGAGGAGGGTTTTTCTCTCTTTCTCTCTCTCTCTCTCTCTCTCTCTCTCTCTCTCTCTCTCTCTTTCTCTTTCTCTGGGCGTACAGTGCAAGTGCAACAAAACGCTTCGAACATCGAGGAAGAGGGAGAGAGGGAGAGAGAGAGAGAGAAGGAAAGAGTGAACTGTACGGCGCAAGCGGGATTTATCACGTGCGCGAGCGAGCGCGCTTTCGCGGGGATTTATGTTGAGTTGACCGAAGGTTAGGGACGCTTTCAAGACTCGCCTCAATTATTTTCGGTCCGTTATGGACTCTACGTTATTTATTTTTTCTTATTCTTTTTTAGCTTCGCTACGTCTTTTCGTGCACAAGTTTCGTGTTTCGGACAAAAGGACGAAGCGATTTTTACGTAAATATTTGTTTTTTTTTTCCATTCTTTTCAAGTTAAAAAAAAAATCGTTGTTAAATTTTATAACAATTTAGGATAAGTAACGTTTTAACGGTTCATTTAATCATCATTAATTTTATAAAGATACGTAAATAAAAATAATGACCTAAAGTGATAATAAAAACGTAAAAATTTTTGTTACGTAAAACGAACGAGCATTTAACACGGCATCGAGCTTTATCACGACGGAAATAAATATTCATGCGAATATGACGAAGCTTCTCACAGTTGGCGACGACATGAAAAAAAAAAAAAAAAAAAAAAAAAAAAAAAAAAAAAAAAAAAAAAAAAAAAAAAAAAAAAAAACACGTCGGTATAGGAGGACTCGTAAGAAGCGAAGAGCAAAGGAAAAGGGGATATTATAAACGAACGAGCGCATATCGTTCTGGAAAATGACGAGGTTTGGCTTGTTTCCTTTCACGGATAAGCAATTAATTAGTCGTTTTTTGGAAGCTCTCCAAGCATCGAGTTTTGGGCATCGTCCAAGCGCTTCTTTCACGAGCGTCGAAAGCCTCCGTTGACTCGACGCTGGTGTACGTACGCGCGCGTGTGTGAAGGTACCGGCAAACAGCGGCCGATCCAAAATCTAATATATTGGTACGCGTATATGTATATCGGCTAACGGCGGCTATCGAAGGTCAAGCGTGTTTTATCAGCCTGCATACCGTGAGATGCTTATTTGCACCTATGCTTTTCAAATATTTGTACTCGGAAATATTTGAATTTTAAAATTATAATTTTCAGGATTTAAAAACATGTATTATGTATTTTATTTAATAAATTATTACGAAATTAACCAATTGAAGCCAAAGTCGCAAAAATTTTGCGTTAAAAACATTATCAGTCCTTGAAATACGACGATTCCAGTAAGTCATTCCTCATCGGTTGACTCATCCTTTAACGCTTGCCTCCTCTCGCGTTGCCGGGGTGGTCCGCTGTGTCTCGAGATCGAGGGGAATGCGAATCAAAAAGAAATATCCTTCTTCCCATCTAGTCTCGTTCTTATTGTTACGTGTGTGTATATATATATATATATATATATATATACACATACGTAAGATTGTCGATGATTATTTTTTGGGATGCGCGTAGCGAGTCTTTGCGTGCGCAGTCACTGACTGCACGGAAGAGTATCTAATGCCAGGATTTAGCCGAGAGAGAGAGAGAGAGAGAGAGAGAGAGAGAGAGAGAGAGAGAGAGAGGCTTTAGCAGGCGCATGTAACGCCATGCATCATTTTTATTTTCGATGTAGAGAAAAACAGCGCAGAGAGGTAGAATATGGAAGAGAAGAAGGAAGAAAGAGTAAGAGATAGAAAGGGAGAAAGGTGAAAAAAAGTAAAAGAGAACGAGAAAGTCCAAAGGCCACCGCTGGTTAAGTTCTGTCTCATTTCTTTGATTTTATATATATATATATATATATATATATATATATATATATATATATATATATATATATATATATATATATGCAATAACCATTTTCGCTTTTGTTTTTTATTAAGAGTAAGAGAGAGGGATTAGCTCGAGTTTAATTGTAAATTTTTTATTGATTGTAAACTGCAATCTTTATTTAAAAAATACTTATAAGGAATTACATACTTTTGTTTAAAATAAAATATGCAGATTTGGAGCGGTATGAAAAAACATAAAACAAGTGAAAATTTGGTACGCTCATGCGCATCTGCGAATCAAAACGCATATGCTTATTGATTTAAACTGCACATAAAAAGGAAGAAGAGCATCAAAGGAGAAAAACAATAAAATTTTGTTTGAGAAACAAAATAAAATAAACGGTTACTCAAAAATCCATTCGATAAAATATGCGGTCAAAAGGGCAGTCCTCATCCGTACCGGCGGCTTCTTACCAACACGAGTAGTCTTCCACGTGTGCGAGCGCGTGTTCGGCACTCTCCAGCGATGCCAGAGAACGAGTACGAGGAAAGGAGAAGAAGTAGACGATGCAACGTCCGTGTGCAACGCGCTTGCTTGCTTGTATACAGATATAAACTTCGGGGAGGCTTGCAAGCACAGCGTGGCGCACCTTCGGGGAGCGGGTAATGAGATGGCCCCCGACCAAGAGGATACGCGGCTGATATCGGCCCTGCGGCTCTCGACGCGACTCGACTTTTTACATTTCTCTCTCTCTCTCTCTTTCTCTCTCTCTCTTTTTCTCTCTCTCTCTCTCTCTCTCTCGCTTTTTCTTTCTTCGGCAGCAGATGCCGCAACTCTAGGTGGAGATTCCTCACCGCGGGCTGTGGCATCAACCGCAGGAGCAGGGAGAGGAATACGCGTTTCACCGCGGTCCGAGGAATTAAGGGCGCCGCGGTGAAGCCTACTTTAACTCTCCCTCCTCTTCCTCTCCCTCTTCTCCCTCCTCTTCCTCTCTCTCGTTCTCTCTCCGCGCTGTCTGCGCTCGAATCACCGGCTTCGTTTCAACGAAAGCCCTTTGCGTATACACGTAGTTCGGGGCCAGGGGCCAATTTAGTTAATCTCTATACCTCTCTCTTTTCTTTTCTCATCGTTCGGTGTCGGCGAGCTATAGCCGCGGGTTTATTTTCTTTCCTTCATTTTTTATCGCGCGCACGCGAGAGAGAACAAGTAAGAGAAAGAGCTACGTGGATGCGAAGAGTGAAAGAGAGATAATAAGACAGAGAGAGAGAGAGAGAAAAAGGTGTATGTATACAGGAAAAAGAGAGAAAGAAAGAAAGAGAGAGAGAAAGGGAGCTGTTTGCGAGATACGCAAAATCAGATGGTGGACCAAGAGAGAAGAGAGGTAGAGAGGATTATGGTCGATCGATTCGCTATAAATCACCATCATTTGAATCACGTCGACGCCCCGATTTTTTCAAAGAAATAACCCGCGGATGTCCCGCTATAATCCCGATATATGAATACATATATGAGTGATTTAAACGCGGTGTACAATTTGATATCGAGTCTAGATAAACAGATCATTTTTTTTCAAATCTTTACCATGAAAAATTTTCATTAATATTATTCTTATGAATATTTTTAGTTTTTTTGAATGATAGAATTTTGAATAATTTAAAATTATTTTATCCAATGAAAAAAACAACAACAATAGAACAATACTGTCGTTGCGATAAAAATGAATTCTAAATAATTCGTTGAACAAGTTGTGTAAAGCATTATTTGGAAAAATATAAGGCTTCATAAATTTATTTAAAGAATAACCAACGTTAGGATCTTTTAATTTTAAAGTAAAACACTGCATCGTCGTCCTTCAATATTTTGCAGGGGCAATAAACGATTTTTGGAGCGTCGTAGAAGTCATAGCATGGAAAAGGACGACCGTCGTACCGCAGTAATTTCGCAGTTAACAGCTCAATAGAGAGATGACCAGAAAGAGCGAATGAGAGAACAGAACGATTACGAAAGAGCATCGCAAAAAGAGCGACGAGGCTAGGAAGTGCCTTTAAAAGGAACGAAAATGAAAGAGAGAAAGAGAGAGGAAGAGCGAGACCCTCTGGATCATCGACGTCGAATTGTTCGTCCGAAGAAGTCCCGGGGTTCTTTTTCACGAAATAACCAGGACACTAATGTTCTGAACCATAAATCGAAGAAACCGAGAACGAGCGCAGGTAGAGATGGCGCGTTGCCCAAATGGCCGAACGATGTAGCCGATGAATTTTCTAAGGGCAGCGGCGGCGGCGGCGGCGGCTCGCGCGGTATATCGGAGAAAGAGAAAAAGAGAGAGAGATAGAGAGAGAGAGAGAGAGAGAGAGAGAGAGAAGCCGCGCAAACGTTATAACGATACGATGACTGACTTACGGGAGTGGAAAATCCGCGGAAAACGAACTAGAGAGAAGGGATAGGCCGCCTGCTGTATTCTACGATGCTGTCTCCGAATATCGATGTATATATATATACATATATACACATCGCTCCTCCTCTTTTTCGAGTCGATCCCTTCGATTCAACGAGAGCAAAACGATCGCCGCTCCGATTATATCGACTTTATTTCACGCCTTCTCTCCCTGGCGTCTCCTTATACACCTATTCAATTTTCGTGGCTCGTTTATAAACGCCGCATAACAAACCAATTATTAAAGTTAAAAAAATAATTTAAATGGCCTTTCAATAACGCTCTAAGCGTGTTTCGCCTTTATGTAAAGCTCATTATTATATTACATTGAAAATCGCAAGAAAAAAAAAAAAAAAAACTGAACAATAATATTTCGAAAATTAAATTTCAACTTTCGGTAAACTAAAAAAAAATATAAAAGTTGGGGTAAAATTATCTCCAATATTCTTGGCGTTTATAAATTTCAAATTGCACGCTATTACTCTTTCCTAATTGTTTCCGTAAAAAGATACAAAAAAAAAAAAAGGGCCGGGAAAGCCTTATAAAATAACTTAACGTACTATCAGTTTTAACGTTTTATCTTTTTCGCGCGCTCTTACGTATCCCAATGTCTAATTTCAAAAGCGCGCCACGCGATCGGAATTCTTTCGTTCTTCGTCGACGTTTCTGCGCATACAGCGAAAGATAATGCCCGATACCGTATAATCAATAAATGATGACTGACTGATTTGAATTATCTATAATCTATAGCGTTGAGTTCGACGATTGCAAGAACGCGACCTCGCGGCACGGATCGAAGGGAATAGTTTATTCATGTCTATGTACCGCTACCGCGTCGGCTACCTGTGCGCTTCATCGAGTTTCACGTGAGTACGATAATTTTTGCTTTGTTCGATCTACTCTTTTCGGCGCTTAAGAAAAAATAAAAACAAAGTACGTAGATGCGCGCGCGAGTTTTATTTTTGAAACGAAGTTACCTCAATTGTATACCGTTAGCAAGAAGTTTAAAACTAGTTGGTTTGCAACGCGTTGGTATCAGCTCATTGTGGTCGAGAATTGTGCAGTTGGTAATCAAGATATCTTTAAAATAAGAAGTATTCGATTGTGGTTTGCTTGTAATGTTTGAATATTATGTTTACGCTTGTGTTTCCGCGTAAATGTATTACATAACGTTCTTTCTTGCTTCGTCGAATCAAAAACCTGATTTACATGATACACAATTATAAAGTAATTTTCGTACATTATCTTCTTTCGTGTTTTTACTCTGCGTTGAATGAATCAACGATTATTTTTATATTATTTTTTATATTATTTTATAGATTAGATTTATTCGATTACATCACGTTGTTGTTGCGTTTGTTTGTTTTTTTTTAAGATCAAATTGAATAAAATTATAAATAAAATAAAAATGGCTAAACACAATGTTTCTAGTTGGAGATTGACGTCGAAGTTAGAAAAGAGAAAACAATCAACTCATATAAAGTTTCTCGCTTCGAGCATAAATTCAAACACGACAACAAAATTTCACGCCATTAGAATTCCACCAAAATTGAAGAAACGCATACGTTAACTTTGGCTTGAAGAAACTTAGGACGAGTATCGGTAGGAATTTCTTTTCCACTTTTACAGAAAAGATACGCGTCCGAGAAATAAAGAGAGAGAGAGAGAGAGAGAGAGAGAGAGAGAGAGAGAGAGAAAAGATTGCATATATTCAGGACAAGCAAGAAAGAAAGAAAGGAGACTGAGTGAGAAAGACAGAGAAAGCTAAGAAAGCCGCGGGTCGTGTAGTAATTTAAACGTTTAACCGCAAAAATTATTGTTATCGGGACCCAGGACTCTTGTCCGACCTCCAGCCGTAATAGCCGATGATGCCGACGAGCTATTGTCCGTTTATACGTAATTCCTTGGTCGTATATACACTACACGCTTCGACAGAGCGTCTCTTCTTCTTTCTATGTAGCACTTTTCTTGGCCGATCGCGAGCAAATGATCCAAGATCAACGTAATGGGAGGAATTATTAATTCTCCGTTAAGTTTTAGATGAATATGCTGAAGAAGTTTATCGTCATTGTCACGATCTAACGTTTATTGCATGAATAATAAGAGCATTATTATACAAAAATTAATGAACATGGGATAATTCAGAGCTCTTTTTCTTTTGCCAATGATTAATTAACTTTAATTTGAATAGTAATTTATTATATTTTAAAGTCATGCATTCGATTTATTAAATAACAATAAGTTTTCAACGAATATGAATTTGGTGATGTTCAACTACAACATAGATTTTAACGGTATTGATTTAAAATAAAATTAAGAAAATTCTAAATTCTAATACGTGCAATAATTCACACTTAAAACTTACACTCGATTATTCAGAGTTTTTTCAATACGACTTAGATTAAATTATTCGTACATTTGATTCACAAAGGGACAATGTGAAGAGCAAAAAAATTTACTGCCTAGCAATAACAACTTCCGGTCATAAATCGCATCGGCGAGAAAGTACGATTGAAGTTTTCGTCGAGCCTCGGACTTGTTCTCCTTCTCTCTTTTTATGCTATCGTCTCCCTTCGTCCTAATAAAGTCTGCATCGGCTCCGAATGAATTTCGGAAAGAGCGTAACCCCTTGGATTTACGCTCGCGTAAACGGTCGCGTCGTATATCCGTTTTTTATCCCTCCTCCTAGTCTTTGATTCCTTCCCTTCTTCCTTCCCTTTCTAACCATTCCAAAGATCACCTAAATCTCCGCGGGCCAAAGTCGCACTCAATATTGTGACCGAAAGAGTAAAGTATCGAGTTTTGCTTTGCTTTCCTTCCCTTCCCTCGTCTCTTCTGGTTTCCTTTTTTTTCTTTATATTTCTCTCTATTTCGTTCGCCGTATTGCGTTTGTCCCTTTTTTCAAATCGATTCGACTTGTAATGCCCAATGCGCATAAACGCGTAGGTATATATACGTGTAATCTGTTTTCTCGAAGCGTTCCCTCGCTACCTGAATAAGACGTGTGTGACATCGAACGACTTTCTTAAACTCGATGTACCATTTTATGAAAATAAATGTTTTTTCCGAAAATAACGAAGTTTTCAGTGTAATGTGACGTGTCAAATATCTAAATAATCAATTAAAGTAAATTTGCTTTAATTTTATATCGAATTAATTTCGATTATCTAAATTCGATACTAAAAAAAAAAAATAAAACGACGATCAAGATTTACAATTTCAATATGTAAATGTATATAACTAATAAACATCGGCTAAAGATCGATGTATAAAATATAAGTAGCGTTTTCAGCGCAACGCAGTGACGTCAAAATGCTTAAAATAGACATCGTCACAGTGACGTGAAAAAAAAAAACAAAAAAAAAAAAAAAAAAAACAAAACAAAAAAAACAAAAAAAAACATGACAAATTGAGCAAAAGAATGTCAACAAGTTAAGAATATAAAGTAGTGAAAATATTTGTTATTTCGCTGCATTCTCTTTCGTATTTTGAAATCCATCAGAGTTTCTTGCAACGTTATAAAATATATTTTAGAAACACAGCAAAAACAATTAATTTGGCTATTCTTTAACGAGCGCCCGTTAGTCAAAAGGTAATTTTCATCCTTATAAATTTTCAAACGCAGCACTTTAATGCGCAGAAGGGTTTGTATAACATTATAAATATAATAATATTCAAAGGTGTTAAGTCAACGCCATTAAAACTCTCTCTCTCTCTTTCTCTTTGTACATACGGACGAGGTGCGATGAAAGAGCGCGAAAGAGACTAAGAGAGAGAGAGAGAGAGAGAGAGAGAAGGCGATTAAACTTCGAAGATTTAGCGAGCATACATACGCAAGGTCGGCGCCTGCTGATAATGCTACGCATCTACTTCTTCCTCGTATTCTTTGCTACTTATGCAACTAAAATTCATTTTTTCTTTCTTCCTTTCTTTGTTTTTATTATTATAATTATTATTATTATTTTATTTTTATTTTATATCGGTACGAATCGCGCATTCTTAATCCAGAAATACAACTGTTGGTAAATACCGCAAGGTTTTGCTGCGCTTGATTTTTAATTAATCTTGTTTGCCTTTTTAAATGTATGGAATTTACGCGTTTTTATTAAAAATAAAATTTACGCTTTTCATTATTTACTTTTAATTTTCTTGTTCTAAATTAAATGTATCGTTTTGTAGATGAAAATAATATTAGTTTGCTAAATGTTAAATAAACAATTTACAGTTTAACATGTGTGATTGCACATTCAGCTATAAGTGCAAGATAATTTTACAGACTCGTCGTGTTTAAAATTACAATACAAAAATTGCAATTTTCATAAACAATTAAATTACAAACATCGCGGTTAAAATTATCTATTAGCGTTAATAAAATTATTTAAAATCAAGACATCATTCCCCTTGAGAAAAGTAAAACAAAAGCACGTGGAATTTCAAACTTTTAGAAAGAATCTTCAAACGCGGAGCGAATGAAGTTTCGCTCTTTCTCTTTATTTTTCTTTCTCTACCTCCATTCCTTTCTCTCTTCGTCTTGCGAGGATGCGGCGTTGCTCAAGTCGTATCGCCTTCTCCGTTAAAATTACCGCGCGGCAAATGGCCGCCTTGCTGCAGTTGTCGACGAGCCCTCCGGTTTCAAATACGAGATGGACCTCGTTAGTCATCGTCGAATTTTTAAAGAAGAATACTTTCTTCTATTACAATTTTTTACAAAGAAGGTTTGACACGTTAAAAAACAATGCGTTGTTTAATTTTATTGATCAAGTAAAATTAATAATTTTTGTATCGTTTATTGAAATTTTTTATGAATAAAATTAAAAAAGTTTCTTTAAATTAAATAAAAATTTTAACATCATTAATGAACATCAATGACTAAAACAATGCTGATAATTTATTTATTTGAAATAAAATTTAATTAATCTTCATTTCAATCAATTTTACATTTATTAACATTTTGTATGTTAAATAAATTTCAAATCAATTAACATCAACGCGTTCAACATGTCAATTACCATCCACGATAGCTATTTATTTTCTAAAATTTTTTTTCTCTTTGTTTCAGAGAAAAATTATCATCACAGATCGGGTTTCCCCAATATACTTCCACCTATGTATAATGGGCGAAAAGCAATCGATCGCATCGCATTATCTGAATTTCGTAAACAGGTAACAAAAAAAAAAATAAATAAAAGATAAAAAATAAAGAATCTTTGGTATAAAAAAAAAATACAAAACAAAACGTTCCTAAAAAATGAAGGACGAGGAGACGACGTACGCTGTATGTAAGAACGAGGAAAGGATTCGCTGCCGCCATGCGCGCAATTATGCAAACGCAGCGTAGCACTTTCACACAGATTGAAGGGTATAAGGTAACTCGCAGCTGCGGTAAGCTCTCTCTTTCGTTTCTTATTATTTATTTTTTTTTTTTCTCTCTTTCTCTTTTCAACCCGATCGCGATTAGCCGCGCCTAAACAACACTCACGCGAGATGATCGGATGCATGCGTTTGTGTTGTGCTACGCCGCGGCGCAAACGTTTTTTCAATTTTATTTCCAACCCTTATTTAACCTCTTTCCACTTTTATTTCTCACTCGCGGTTGGATTAATTGTTTTTTCTTCAAACTGACTCTCGAATGTATGAATAGTAATTTATATAGCAAAGGGATCGTCACTCCGCTTACGTGATGAAGAAACCTCGCGAGATAAAGTCGGCCACATTTCCAAGTGACTTCTCTCCAAACTTTGAAATCTCCTTAGATTTGGTGAGCGCGGGCTTTAGACGCTAGCGGCTCGTGACTTGGAAATTCCAAAATTATGATATATGTTATTTATGGAGCGCCCGGAGATATTTACTACATTTTGTGGAAGTTTCACGGAGGTATGATTCAACGCTGACTTTTAAATTTTTGTATGCTTTAAAATAAATTTATCCTTTTAATATTTATTGATTAATAATAATTTTTAAATTTATTCTACGTCGAATAATAACTGTTCTATCGTCAATTGCTATAAATATATGCAAGGGTTGTCGTAAATGTCACTAAAAACGTTTATATAATCAATTAATTTATCAAGAGACAGCGTTATCCTCCCGCATTAGCATTAACGCTCTTTAAATTCATCGTCAAAACACCGCGTATACTTTGCACCTCATTTTTTTTTTTTTTTTTTTTCTTTCTTGCTTTTAAACTCGTTAACGACGCTCGGCATAATTGTATAAATGAGACGTTTGTAGTGAATGTACAATGCGCGCGGATTAAATAACGTTACCGTTGAAAATATTTACGAGATCGCTCGACTCAAACGCGCATATAATTCTTTCGTAGATGGAATTTTAATTTGAAGACGTTCTGCCGACGACCATTGACGCGCGCGTTTACGCACACACACACACACACACACACACACACATATATATATATCGAGGCAAACAGAAAATCACACACTCCTTCCAAGACGACCTCGTAGGCTGGAACTTGTTCCGCGAAGCGCTCGAAAAAGGCATAGCGATCGTGTACGCGGATAAAAATATATCCTCTCCGAGGCGCGAGTCCGGATATCCGCCATATTTTTTTTTATTTTAGCGAATATACGAGCTGCGCCTCTTTTTTTTCATGAGTACGCACATTAATAGGCGCCGGAATATAATTTTCCAGAAAACTGAAGAATGCGGTTACGGTGTTTTCGTTTACAAACGTATAACGTGGGAATTCGTTATTTCAGGTTGAACAGACCGAGTAAAAGAAAAAGATGTAATGGTCGCGCGAGTGGAGCGGCTCATAACGAGAGAGAAGAGAAATGATCGGGAGAAAGGTGAAAGAAAGAGATGGGAAGAAAAAGGCCCAGAAAGCGCGTATGGATAAAGGTATGCGTCGGCTGGCTTTCGAACTTGCTGCCGTTGCTGCTTAGCTTGACCCATAAAACATAGAAACGAGTTCCGTTCAACGCCGTACGCGTTGTATACAATAAGGGTTCAAAGAAGTTTTGTAAAATTAGTCGTGAATTTTACCGAGGAACGAATGCGAGTGAGTCGACAAGTGGGACTTACGATCGTGTCTGTAATGAAGGTATGTAAAAAAAATTTTAATTTTTTTTTTTTTTTTTCTAAATTTTAGTGAAAGAAAAAGATTCAACTTAAATTTATGTCGAATCAGTTTTAAAAGAATTATTTAAAAGAATTCAGATTATTTAATAAATCATTATTATTTTGTAACATCAAGCAATAAAAATTTTCTTAAACAGGTGAATTTTATGGTTCACTTGCGACGCTTGTGGTTTTTTCTTTTATGAAAGTCTTAATTGAGTTATTTAAGTTGACCAATTAAGTGACGGTCTTTTTTTAAGTATTTAAGTTTAAAATCAACTTCAACGGTATTACGGCTTTTGGAACTGCAAGATGATTAATTTTGAAATTTATTTTCAGTAATGAATAGTGTTTAAAGAAATTAAAAGAAAAAATAATATGTAAATATAGAAAACGGTAAGTTTACTTTTAATAAATTGTAGATAATTACGAGACAATCTCTAAAACTTGATTCGTGTTGCAAGAAAATGTCGGAACATCGAATGAATATTCATACATCCAGTTGAGGCTTAAGATTCGACAAATCTTATCTTTGACGCTTATTTGACGTAAACGCTAAATCAATACCATCAACTTTTACACGACGGTGAAATAAAACAAAACAAAATTGCAAAGTCGCTTGTTAATCGAGAAGACGCACCACTTGATGCATAATAAAATCATAAATTCGCGTCAATTAAAAAAAGAAAAAAAAAAAAAAAAAATCGAAACGCGCGACAACAACGTCTATAAATAATTATAGAAACGCTTACGAGTCCGATATAGAAGGAAAAAAACAATAAAGAGAGAACGGGGAAGGATAAGAATTTTCGCCGGACAAGCGGATCACGTAAGTAGTTGAATTCAGGGGCGATTAAACATTGCGTTCACGCTCGTAATTCACACTCGCGATCGATGGCGTTAACGCGCGATGAATATCGATATTTCCGAAGGCCTGACTCATCTCGTGACCTTGAAAAGGTCCTTCTTCGGCTCTCGCTCCTCCTCTTCTCTCTCTCTCTCTCTCGCTCTCTCATCCTCGTGTTCGCAACGCAGGACCTCCTCCATTATTTCGATCGCCTCACAGGACGCCACTAATACACCGACCACTGGCCGAATGGACGAAAGAAAGCGAAGAGACGAGAAGATGAAGAGCCCGGTGAAAATATTTTTATGAAAAATTTATGAGATACATTTCGGAGTTTAAATATTTCTCTCTCTCTCCCCCCCTCTCTCTCTCTCTATATATATATATATTTTTTTTTTATCAAAATAATATTTGTTTATTGATTAATTGATTTAATTATTTAATATAAAAAAATTTATTTGTGTGAATAATTTACGATTAAAAATAAATAATATTACAAAAAATTATTTTGAAAAAAAGTCATTTATTTAAAATTGACAAGCAAAAGAAAAAAGAAAAAAGAAACAAGCACATGAACAAGATACTATATTCGCTGAACAACTCTTTAAACATCGCGTCCACCTTCTTGTGGAAGAAAAAGAAAGGAAAAACACATGTCAACACGGATCCCGATAAATGAAATAAGCGAAACGCCAAGCGACTAAACGATAGGCCAACGCGACGCTAGATTTTAGCAAGCGAGTCACACCGAGCGAATCCCCGTAAGAAATTACCAATACGCGATCGAATATGTCCATCTGGCGCGTCCTCGTCCACGCCAAGAGTGTCGCTTTCCCCAGCGACGACAAAGACAACTATCGCGTACGTATACGCAAACACACGCGTTTATATATTTTATACGTACGCGCGTAAGCGGCCAAGGCTCGACAATTACCGCGACAGCGTAAGCCGCGCACGCGCCCCTTGTCAGCCGAGTTACTCCTAATGCAAGTGCGAGACGTGAGCAGCTGGCGTTCGCGCCGCGCGCGCTATGCGAAATAATTATCCTCGTTGCAATTGGCGAAAAAAAACAAAAAAAAAAGAAAAATAACTCGGCGACGACGCGAATTCGACGTGTCTCGCGAATGCGGTGCGCGCGTTGCTTCGTTACGCACTGTAATTTTTACGCTTTGTTGTTCGTTTGGTGCGAGCCGGTAAGTGATACGGAGAAGGAGAGTTGTCGCGTTTAAGTGGACGTTTGTTCGAGTGCGTTGTTGCTCGTGTTATACACAAATTGCTTGTAATTTATGCTACGACTGACTATGTGATTTCTCACGGTGGTATTACAATTGATATAGTGGACAAACTGTTTGATATTATTTTAACACGTTGGTATAAAATCGATTTACATGATGTACATTTTTATTTTATTGACGTTTGGTAGATTTTACTCGATTAAAATTTTTAACTTGGTTAAATTTTAAAAAATTTAGACTGGAAAAATACTTTTTCAAAAAAAAATAAAATAAAATAATAATAATAATAATAATAATAATAATAATAATAATAATAATAATTCAAGCTTAAAGAGAATTAAGGAGCTTGCATAAAAAAAGAACAATAAAAAATGATAAATTAAATATTCAAATGTTTGTTAAAATTTACCCAGGAATTTTCAATTTAAAGCCACGAAAATTACCGTGTTTACAGTTTCGTGTCGTTAACAACTCTGAAAAAAAAGCCGCGCGAGAAATTACACCTTAAGCTGATAAAATATACGTGTTAACTCGTGTAATGAACCGACTTTCTCTCTCTTTCTCTCTTCGAAATTCCAGAGAAAGGGGCCATTGAAATTTTCTTTTATACCATTTTGAATGAAACTTCGGGAAAGGAAAAAATTGAAAAATAAAAGAAAGAAAAAGAACTGGCGTAGCAGCACGCATATATATAGGTGAGCGGCTTGCGGAAAATCACGACCGCGAGCCCACACGGGTCCAAGGAAAAATGTCAAGGGAAAATTTCTAACGCGGTGTGGTCTATCTCTCTCTCTCTGTCTCTCGATAATTCGCTAGGAGGTATATAGTTATGGGAGGCCTCGGTGCGCGCGCGCGCGCTCGCGCAAAGTCACGGACTAAGTAACAATGAGACTAAAGTACAACGTTTCATACCGACGTGGCGCGTAAGACGATATTGTCCAGAGGCAGGAGTCGAAAACAACACTTTAACAAAGCCTATCTTGTTGAATCAATTTTAGAGAAATTGTTAGACGCTAGATAAGATCCCCAAGGTATTCAACGTCAACTTATACTTTGCGCAGAGAAAGCATTATTACGTTTTCCGTAAAAATAATCGACGTTATAGAAAACGTTTACCATTTTATTATCGTTACGGTTATGTTTTTAAGATGGCACATTATGATAAACACATATAACTCCGCTCCTTTCGTTCTAATGCGTTAATGGCGCGAGCCACGTCAGACTCGACGAATTAAAATAATCCGTCTGAATAATGTTACATTATTTTATAAAATTAACGAAATGCGCATTTATTGTCAGAGCGAGGGCAAAGCTCATTTGTTCTTTCTGGCAAATTTATACGCTTCAATTTTATCTCCACCGCGCAGTAATTTTTAAAAAGAAAAAAAAGACGCTAAACAAACCCATCAATACATCTTAATGGGTTAAAAAGGACGCGGGCGACAGTCACACATTGCGAAGGGAGGGGTTAGAAAAGCTAGAAAGTGTTTACGAAAACAAACCGAAAGAAACTACAATTTTTTCTTTTCTCTCTTCCCAATCCCCGATTATTGTCAATATTTTTTTCTTCTTCATTACAAAGATCAACGTTATATAGGTATAACTTTTTATTTCACCTTTATTTTTATTAGTCCTCGGGGCAAGCGACATTAAGGGCTTTTATTGCCCCGGCGACGAGTCGAGCTTCTTTTCATTCGATAGGAGCATGTAAACGTTGCTGACGCGCGTTTCGGGGGCTACGCCGGTGTATTATGTCGAGTCACGAACTCGTTTTAGCGCACGACGGATCGACGCCATTAAGAACGCCTCGATTTCGGGGCTTTAAAAGCGCCGGGTCCCGGCTTGCTTTGCATTTCCTCGGACGCGCTTGTGTTTCTCGAATACGCGTGTATGTATATCGTCGTCTTTATCCCGCTATAGCGCGTGTTTATGGAGTGATACATCTCCCGTAGAGAGAGAGAGAGAGAGAGAGAGAGAGAGAGAGAGAGAAAGAGAGAGAGAGAGAAAGAGAGAGATAGCTAGATGGATAGATATATGTAGAGGCTCGAGGGTTATAAGGAGAAATAGATTCAAGATAAGTCGAGCGATGTGTAAGCGCTGTAGCGTTTATGTACGCGAATGCCCGCTTTTATTAGTTTATTTTGCCATGGAGTACAAATTAAGATCGACCGTGAATAAAGGGACTGATACCGTAAAATAAAACAATGAATTGATGTGTTTAGAAAGTAATAAAAGGTATCCATTGTTGCTTCGCTTAGAAAGTACGATGAAAGTTAATATTTATTAAAAATTATTGCGTTATCGATACGATTCATTTGAAATGCTGTTAAACTTTTTAAAATTCGGCAATCGAAAGCTTCGTAACGGCGTAATAAAGAAAAATTCAATAATTCAATATCTTAATTTTAAAAAAAATATGTATCCAATGGATTTTAAAAACAATATTTAAAAAAAAATGTACAAAATGCACTTTGTATAATAATCGAACAAATAAACTTCAAGTTATCAAATTAAAAAAAAAAAAAAAAAGGCCACGCAAAGCCTCGCTCTCGCCTCCTTTCATCGCGTGCTAAAAGCCAAGAACCACGCGGAGTTAAAATCCGCGGTGTATCAAAATCGTGTGCAAAGCCCCTCCAACATTTCAAGATCGGAAATTACTAGGTGCAAGAAATGCCGTCGCTCTCGCCGCCAAACGTAAATGAAAGAGAGAGAGAGAGAGAGAGAGAGAGAGAGAAAGAGAGGGAACGCGTAAAACTCTAACATTACCCACGAAGAAGAGGAGAAAGCCACAGAAGAAAGAGGAGATAGGAGGGCGAGTTGAAATCCCTCCTTTCTTACAAATTGGTGCAGGTACCTCGTTACCATCGGCATCTTATATGCGAAAGGACAAGAAGAAGAAAGCGAGAAGAAGAGGCGCCGCACGACGAAAAACCGTGAGAGTACGAGCCACGGCAGTCCGACGAGAAGAGATAACGAGTAATATCGAGCGCGCGCGCGCGCGCGCTTTACCCGGCAAATTTTCATTAGAACAGCTCGTGTGGGTTTGCGTTCACGTGCCGCGAAAGTTAGAGAGAGAGAGAGAGAGAGAGAGCTGCTTCGAAGGAAGTATCGCGCGGACGATAAAGAGCCGTTGAACGATGAGAGATTGGAATTGTCGATTTATTGCTCGCCGAAAGATAGCGAGAAAAGAGAAGAGGAAGGGAGGGATTACTCGTGTTCGGTTAAAGAAAATGCGAAATTTTTCTTTCTTTTTTTTTTTTTTCGTAATTTCTTTTTTATCTGCAAGAAACAATTACGTAATGGATAAGATTCTTGTTTTTAGCGTTAGAAACACGAGAATTTAGATTAGGTTTTATCGGTGTATTTGTTTTTGACATGTGAAATTTAATAATAACGTTATTTTATCTACACTCATTACTTAACAATACAATTTAATACATCTTTTTTTTTTTAAAAAAACTAAAAACTATTTATTCTTATTTTTTTTTTTTGTTTACCGATGCACTAAAATAAATTGAATTTAGCTTTTTTACAATTTAAAAAAAAAAATTTTTTTTTTTTTTTACATACACTTTTAAAATATCATATTACACGATGGAAAAAAAAAAGAAAACAAAGAAAAATAACAAATTCAAGTAGTTGTAAGTCGCCGCGTGTATTCCTGCATTCTCAAAACACAACCAGCTCGTTCGAGTTCATCTAAGCCCGAAATATATTATAATAGCGGTTACTCGCAAAGATTTACGAGCCCGCGTATAATTTATACACATTACAAACTACAATGTTTCAAATCAACCGATACAAATCTCGATAAATATCAGCGAGCTCGAGAGCTCGAGTCGCCTCTCTTTCTCTTTAACCGAGTGTTCCTTCTGCTCTTTTATTTCTTTTTCGAATTCGCTGCCAGAGATACACACACGGTCTGCACAACGCACACATCCACTGAGTCACGTAGATACGAACAATATGAAAACAAGTCGTAGCACCTCTTTAATAATTCCGCGCTTCAATAAAAATCTTTAAAATCTTTATGCACTCGCGATCGATTTTTCTCGCGTCTGTTGTTGAATAACAGCCGCAATATGCCACCGAGACGAGCGTAGAAGCGGCATAGAAAGCTTACAGCCGCGCGCACGAGGAGACGGTAAGGGCTAATGGCGGCCAGAGGTGTCTCGGCCGTCCTTCGGACCACCCAACCTGTTACGTAAGTGCCCACCTTCGTTCCGAGGCGAGGCAATCGCCGCGCGCTACGAAATACTATGAGAGTGAAAAAGAGAAAAAAAGAGAGTTAGAGAGAGAGAGAGAAAGAGAGAAAGAGAAAAAGTGCCGGATTCGAAGTCTTTTCATGGGTTGACCGCGCGCTCACCTCCGAATGGACGCGCGACTACTTTTACAGCTCTCATTATGTGGTTTTTCTTATTTTCTCGCTTGTAATTTGTTGTTGCGTTGTGTGCAAGTGCTTCGATTTTTTATTCCATAAAATTTTTTAATTGATAATAGTAAAATTAAAGATTAGATAAAAATAAGTTACAAATATTTAAACGAAATTAATAAATTATAAATTATTAATTAGATTTTATGCGAAAATTTTTTTATAATAAATTATGCGTTATTAACATTGAAGGAGATCAATGTTTTTTTTTTTTTTTAAATAAAAAAATAAATCAATTTAAAAACTTTTTACAAGAGGTTAAAGGATAAATTTTTAATGAACAAAACGATTACACTGAACCTTCCGATAAACAAACAATAAATCCCGTACTCGGGTATTCAATTAGCTATATTTATAAAATTATCGATGTAATAACGAAAATAAAAGAACACGTCATAAAAAAAAAAGAAAAAAAATTTCGAATCATTCGATCGAAGCCTCGACCGACGGCAGCATCTCAAAGTGTCTCAAGTGGAAAAGAGAAAAAGAGCGACTAGCGAGACACGTGAAAAGCGACACTAACGCATATATGAAAAAAGAGATAGAGAGAGATAAAGAGAGAGAGAGAGAGAGAGAAAGAAACTCTAAGCGCTGATGGAGAACGATATACACAAGGACGATTATCGGCAGCGTTGCTCCTCCACACACCGATGCGCGTTGATCTGACCGATCCAAATCCCGTTTGCGAAACCCGTTTCTTTCGTCGCTCCTCTCGTGGTAGAGAGAGAGAGAGAGAGAGAGAGAGAGAGGAGTTTCCGAAGTCAGTACGCCGCGCTTCGTTTCACGAACTTCGCCCCCCACCCCTTCCCTTTCTTCTTCTTCTTCCTCATCCTCCTTCTCCTCCTTTCTTATAAATCTTCGGAACAGACACCGAAGAGCTCGAAATACACGGCGCGTACGTCTCGTCGACGCGTTCCTCGCATAATCGAAACTTCCCCATTGTGTCTTACCGTTTATTTTTTTCCTCTTTTTCTCGTTCATTTTGCTTTTTCTTTTGTTTTCTTCTGTTTCTCTCAATCTCTTTTTGCTTATCTTATTTTTTTTTTTTCGTTATTTCTTTTTCTCTCTCGTAAGCGTTTTCTCTTTTTTTTTTCCAACCCTTTTTTCATTTTGCCCAATCTCTTTTTTCGCCTTGCTTTCCTCGTGTGTTGCGCGCGAGAAGTCGAAGAAGAACTATTGGATTTCGCTCGGCGTCGTACCCTCTTTTTTTTTTTTTTTTTTTTTTTTTTTTTTGTTTTTTTTTTTTTGTTTTTGTTTATTTTGTTCCTTTTTTCTTTTTATTTTCGCGTGCTTCGATATCGGAAGAGCCGATAATTTATGTGCGCGCGTGTGCTTTTTGATCTTTTTACGCTGATAACGGTTTTTTTTTCTCTCTAATTTAAATATTTGTTGCATTGCGGAAGAAATATAAATGTAGGTGAAATATAGATTAATGAATAACATTAAATTTTCGAATGAGAGTTGTCGAAATATTGCACTCGATGAAAGATGCTTGACTAATAATGCTATTACTATTTTTTCACCGTCAATGAAGTAAAGGTGTAAAAACATTTTTATAATTATACATAAACAGAAAATGTGCAAAAAAAAAAAAAATGATCGTATCATTTCAAGATTAACGTTTTTTAGAAAGTATTCGCATTAAAAGTTTCACCAACGGCACGTAACTACAAGAAAATGACACACTATTATAACGTGATCGGAATGACGTTTTCTAAGCGGAACACAGAAATAGGTAGAACTAAAATATCGAAAAATAAACCATTGCGAAATAAACCTTTTATTGATTCTTAATATAAATAACACTGGAAATATTTTCTTCTGCAGAATAAACGCAAAAATATTTCAACTAACAAACGTAGAATTTCAGCAGCAACTACAGACGACGTCGGCACTTAACGGCGAACGCGGAAGAACTGAAGAACTAGAAGTCCGCGCGAAATATATAGCCTAAAGACGAAAAAGAAACCTCATCGCTAGAGGACTAGTCGCTCTTTCGTCATCATCGGCGGCGGCAGAGTCGAGGCCAACGTGGCGAAGAGACCCCAATATTTAACAGTTACCGCAGTCCATTGTCAAAATCATCTTCGGCCTCTACCTCTCTCTCTCTCTCTCTCTCTCTCTCTCTCTCTCTCTCTCTCTCTCTCTCTCTCTCTCTCTCTCTCTCTTTCTCTCTCGTTTTACGACTTTTTTTCATCAAAAAAAAAAAAGAAAAAACTAAAGAAAAGACGAAGCTAACGGTATCCGTGTCCAAGCGCGTAGAAATAACCTGCGAAACATTTGCGCAAAAGGCAAAAAAGGAGAGGACACATAGCGGACTCGCTTTCGGACGTGCCCCGAGTAAGATTTACCACTTTTATTGCACCGAGCGAACGAGAAAAAGAGAGAGAGAGAGAGAGAGAGAGAAAACACGAAATTGCAGAAGAGGCAGAGGGAAGCGTCTTTTCGACGCCCTATCCTCTACCCGCGAAGGTTCTTTACCTGTGCGAGCATCTCCAATGTCTTTCCGAATGTTTTATGACGTCAAAGAAATTTCACAAAGTTTGATTTTTGTTGTTGTTTTTTTAATGCAGCAAGAGATCGCCTTGCGTAACTTCTACTTTTGTTCCCCGAATGTCTCTTTATTCTGCCACTTTCGCGCTGATAAATTTTTCGAAAACTTTTTACTGATATCGAGGGCGGGGCGTTCGAAGGTAATGTGACGTTTAATAACAGAGATAAGCATACATTATAATTTATGCCGATACGTGCACGCGCGCACTTTGAGAATTTAAAACGTCGAAAATGACATAATGGAAGTTATTTTTATTTTTTATTCCTTTTTTTTTTTTTTTTTTTTTTTTTTGTAAGAGATATGTTAATTTTATATTAATTTAAAAATTAAAGATGTATAGGAATATTTTATTTTCGTGTTAATTTAATCTAGAGATTTAAAACAAATTAAAATTACAAAAGATATTATATTGCTTAGGCGCTAAGTAAATAAAGTGTAATAAATCTTATTTAAAGATCAGAAAATGAAAGAGTTTGTAAGTAAGACAATCAAAGCGCCGTTACATTATTTAAACAGTGGAAACACTGTAACTTCAATAAGCAATTTATTAAAATTACCGTCTCATTTAGCTGAAATGAGCACAAAGGAGTTTTGAAAGGTGCATTAAGCAAACGTGAGTTTTCTCTTTCTTCTTAGCGACAAGACGAAAATAAAGAAAGCCTTCGTCGACTTTTCCACCGGCTAGTTTACAAACGCTATCGCTCTTTCTCTCACGTCGTTCGCGCTCGCGCGCAGATGTTACTGCCTTGGCGTTGGGCGCGCGCGGGGACACGCGATACTTCAGAATTCTCGCGTTCGCCGTACAGCTCGCATTGCTCCGATATAATATATAATGTGCGGTTAGATGCAAGACCACTTTTAGCCGCTCGTAAATCGAACAAACGACGGCTCGCGCATTCTTAGAGTTAAACCTGTTCCTCGCGAGAGGGAAAAAGACACTCGAGCGTAAGAAAGAGAGAAAGAGTCGGAGAGTCTCCATCGACGTTCTCTCGTCGCAGGAGGATCGCCGCGCAGCAGCAACGAATAAACGTCGCGCTAATGAACGCTCGCGCAGCCGGAGATAGTCTCTCTCTCTCTCTCTGCCGCTCTCTGATTTTGCGAGCGAAGGAGAACGAGCGAGAATGATGGATTTCCATGCGCCACGATTTATGCAAATTCGAGCACTACGAGATACGCGTTATTTCAATGTGTACGGGCGTGACTATATAAGCTGGTGTTTTGTGGACGCGGTGTTGCGCTATTATCGCCACGATTTTCGAACGGATTATCGTAGGCGTTTGGAACTTTTTTCGTAGCGTTGGGTTTTAATATCGGCGATCGTTTTTAATGAATAGCGAACGTTTACATATTGCGTAATGCTATTTTTTTTTTTTTTTTTTTAGCATAAAATTAATATAAAATATTTAAAATTAAATTGAATATGAAATTGAATAATATAGAAGTAAAAATAAATATATAAATTAAACTTACGCACTTAGGCGATTAATTAACATAAATTGTTGAATTTACCTGAAACATAAAAATGAAATAATTCATTAAATACGTAAAACAGAAAATTATAATTAAAGTATAAAAATATATATTATTTGTAAGAAGAGATGATAAATCGCCACACAATCATCATTAGTGGTAAAATTATTTTGTCAGAAAAATATAAGCACAAATAATAACGGTAAATTCGCAATGAAAAAATAATATTCCCGCTCCATCGCAAAATGAAGAAATAAAATTTGGCTTTAAAAAGTTGAATCTCACTGGCCGAAATTTGTTTCCTGCTTTTTGTTTTCTCTTTTCTCTCTCATTCTCTTTCTCTCATCTCCTCACTACCGAATACTCCTTCTCTCGCTTCGTCCGCGAATGGTATACTGCAAAAGAATCACGTCCGCACATACGGCAAATAAAGGGGTAGAGAGAAGAAGGAAGAAGACACACGGGTATGTATCTCTGGCGAGCGTGCATGAATCCATCGTTTGCGAATCACTTACGTACGTAAGAAAGATGGATTTATATATATATAAATATATATATACACACGTTGATACTCCCCTTCTCCTTCTCCTCCTCCTCTCGTCGCGAGATCGATCCCCGTGCGGACCGACATAATGCGATTGCTTTATGTAACCCTTACGGCAGACACGACACTCGAATTTGCACGAAGCAATTTCACTCGCTCCCAAGTGCGTCCGCCCATGTGTGCATATGTATGGGTATACTAATATGAACGCGCGCGAGAAGCGCAAGAATGTATATACTGTTGCGCTCGCTTTCGCATGTACCCGTAGTCTACATATCGGTTATAAAAAACTAACAGGGATTTTGATTGAAATGGTATCGTGAATGTAATGAAGCAACGCAATTACGTGATGTATGGATTACAAAAAAAAAAAAAAAAAAAAAAAAAAAAAAAAAAAAAAAAAAAAAGTTTTTTAAACGTAATAGTATTTGCTTTAAAAATTCGTATTACCTTTGAACGATTATTTATAAGTTGTTCAATATTTTTATTAAAAAGTTAAATCTGATTTCTTCTAATATACGATCAATATTTTTTTGCCTTCATTCTTAAAAAAAAAAAAAAAAAATCGTAAATCAATGAAAATATAGATGTTTCTCGAATTGACAGGTATGTAGGTTATATTCAAAACTCTATTGATCGATTATAAAATTGAGAAATTCGCAGACGACGCTTGTATGACGATTTCATCGTAAAATCGCAATTGCCAGTAATTCGGCTGTCAACATTTTTCTTTCTTTTCACATTCTACTTTATCTTGTATAAAAATATTGCTTCCATATAAACTTAAAGTAATCTCTTAATAACTGAATTCAAATATTATATCATTTTTATAGAAAAGTTTATTCTAAAAATGTATTACACGGTAAATTTTACGTAGATAAAAAAAATGTTTATAAATAAACTATTCAATTTTTTTCAACTTCTTCAATATTAATTTTATTTTTAAATTGGATTAAAGTTATTACACAAATCAAGTTATTTACAATAACATAAATCAAAATAAACTTAATTCTAAATAGATTTTTTTCATAATTTATTAAATATCGCCAACTTCAAACATTTATTTTTTTGTAATTTATAAACTTCGCAACAAAGCGCGCGGATATTTTAAAAACTCGTGTAAATAACGATAAAAAAAAGAAGTACAATCTTGAAAAAAAGAAAAAAAAAAAAAATCTTCGATAGAATATAAAAAGAACAGCTCTGGTACTCTATCTTCCAATAGATCTGACCGAAGCACATTCCGTGCGCGTGAACAGCTGGCAAAAAACTAAATTAAAAAAGGAATCAATCAATCAAGTCTCTCTTGCTCTACGTTGTCTCTCTCTCTTTCTCTTTTTCTCTCTTTTTCTCTCTCTTTTTCTCTCTCTCTTTCTCTCCCTCTTCCTCTCTTTTTCTGGCAAGAGCGTTGGAAAACAAAATTTTTTCGATTTTCCTCGTCCGGTCGCGGCTCGACTCGAAACCGTCGGGCATTTATCAAACTACACACATAGGTACTAGTCGTCCGGGAAACTCGGCTTTTTATCAATATCCCAGCTCGCACGGCATTGCATCTCTCGTAGCGCGCGTTTGCATCTCGGTGAGCGCATTGTATCGCGATTAAGCCGACGCTCGCGCATGTGTGTAACTCAGAGAACCGCGCTTTGCAGCAGTGGGCGTTAACTTACGGGCATCATACATATATATACACACATTTGCGTAAATACATATATATATATATATATACACCCGAAGCCGGAAAAGTTACATGACGGACTGCAATGATGCGCCGACGTATTTATTACGTGCGGGCGCGCGCGCGCGAGTCGAGCGATATTGGGCCGGAGCTCGCGTTTATACGTTGATGCCGCCGCCGTTGCCGCAGCTACAGCTACTGTGGCAAAAGCCCCTCGTCCATCCTGTATCATTAGCAACCTGGCGGTAATTTAACGTCCGCGCGCTCACGGACCGCTACGCTGGACGGCGCACACCAGAGCGGCATAAATTCGGCGAGTACTCGCTTTTTGATCTCGACTCGCAAAATTAACATCTTGCGCTCTTTCTTTTTGTCTTTTTCTTTTCTTTTGTTTGTTTCACCCGCGAGGTAAATTTTTAAATGTCTTGTTTCTTTTATTTTTACGTCTGGTTATCGAGTCGTGTAATTAATTCAGTCTGCGAGTTTTTTATTGAAAAAAATTCTTTGCTTCCGGACTTGACCATTCATTAAAATCAATTTTTTAAATCTGATATATTTTGTACCCTAAATTATCATTTCGTTCTTTGAGATTTTTTATTTAATGGTATCGAATTTAAAATTATGCTTTTATTGAAATTTGAACATCATACTTCCTACAAAATGTTTTACAAAACAATACTATATTAAGTGCTACTTCAATTTCGCTGAATGTTCAAATGGGTATTTCAAGTCTATGATTCATTTACCAATGATGTCGCCATCGTTTCGTTTTTGCTTGCAATCTTCAATTTAGAAAATTATATAGAGACTTTCACTCAACATTCATCATCTAAAGGTTTCAACGTAAAGTTTTTTTTTTTTCATTTTCATTTAAATGCCTTGTAATTTTTCGCATTCTTTACGTTTATATTTTGAATTATTCCAATTACCTAATTATTTGAATGTTATTATATTAAATGTATTAAAATGATGCATTAAAAAATTATCTTTAATGTGACGTATGTTTTTTCTGGTAAACAATGATAAATCGCACGCTAATTTTACGATAATTTAATAGGTTATAATAAATAGAAAAAAAGTAGAAATTACCATACCGCTTGAAAAGTATTTCATTATAGTTAAATACCAAGGCAAACCTATTACAACTGTAAAAGAATGAAGAACTGTAAGAAAATAAAAGAAGAAGGAATAAGAGTATAAGGAGGAAAGAGCGAGGTAGAAAAAAAATGGAGTGCGAAGATGAGAGTGCACAACGGTCGAAGAAGAAAGTCGAAGGAGCGACGAAGACGGACTACGAGAAAACGTTCGAGCAATGAGACTCGACACGAGAGGGAAAGAGAAGGAAAGAGAAGGAAAGAAAAAGAAAGAGAAAGACAGAGACACAGCGAGCAGGACGCCGCAGCAGTGCCAAGGAGGCGGCAGGTGCTAGCCGTAATGGCCGCCCATCGAGCCAAACTGGCAGACACGCAGAGAGAAAGAGAGAAAGAGAAAGAGAGAGAGAGAAAGAGAGAGAGAGAGAGAGAGAGAGAGAGAGAGAGAGAGAGAGAGAGAGAGAAAGAGAGAGAGAGGGAGAAAGAAGTCACGGGCAGGTTCGTATGCCCGCTCCGCAGACGCAAAAAGTCAGCTGAGTTACGAGCTTCGAAATCTATTTGCAATAATATTCCGCGCGTTGGCTTCGCTCGCTCGTTCGCTTTTGCTCGAGAGTAAGAGAGATCGCATCGCGTTCATTAATTGAAAACAGCCGGAGCGCACGAAGAAGAAGCTCGCGCTCGCTTTGTGTGCACAAGAGGGAAATAAGAGAGAGCGAGAGGAAGGGAAAGGATATAGTTACGTCTAAGGTATATACACTTCGTGAGAAGAAAAGGATGGTAAATGACAGCGTGAGGTTATACGGCGGAAAAAATAGGTGTATCATATGTTCGTGCGCGACGTCGTTGGCAGCGGCGGCGGCGGCGGCGGTGGCGATGTAGCTACCGTGTATTAATTCAAATAAACGGTTGCAGCAAAAGGAACGCGCCGCGGCGGAGATGGATAATAAAGAGGAGGCACTTTTAGATTTCTTTGGATTCTAATAAAGAGACGATAGATTATTCCATATATACCGATATATTCTATGGGTCCCCGAGCGAAATCTCACGATGTCAATGGACTATCTCAAGGATCTCACCTGTGTATTAAAATGCGCGACCCTTTATTAGGGATAAACATAAACTGTAGAAATTTTATCCTTTGCATTTTTATTTTCTATATTATTTTTTTTTTTTTTTTTTTTTTTTGTGAAAAATCGATGAGAATATCAATTATGCCTCGAAGAAAATCACGTGTAACCGAAAGATGTTAAAAGTTTTCATATTACATGAATATTAAATTTTGATTGACGAACCATTTAAAAAATTATTATAATAATTCTATTAAAAATTTTGTAATTCGCGTTATTAACAATTTTTCCTTTTTACGTTTTTTTTTTTTTTTTTTTCGTATCCCTCGACATTTAATTAAAACTTTACTCATGGCCGCTTTCAAAAATTCACAACGCTCGTGATTTACAACTCGATCTCGAGAATCAAGAAAAAGCAACAGAGAAAGAGAGAGATTATTCGAGCAAATCGAAAAGTGCACGTTCTCTCCAAGAAATCTATTCGCCGGCGTTCACACCCTTGTTTGTGATTCGCGCGCGCTTAGCGATAATGAGCGCATTATTATTCAATAAAAAGAAAGCGCGCGCACACGCGCGCAGAGAGATAATATCCATGCAACAAGGAGAAAAAGCGTCGGCAAAGAAGATCGACGTTATGAGCTTTCTTTTTATCGAGGCGATGAGGTGAGAAGAAGCGCTTAATTGATAGGAGAGCGAGGACAGCTCGGGAGTCGCCGAGGTGAAATTAATCGCTAGTGCTCGCTCGAACAGCCGGTAAGCAAGAGAGAAAGAGAAAGAGAGAGAAAGAGAGAAGAAGAAGAAGAGAGAGAGAGAGAGAGAGAGAGAGAGAGAGAGAGAGAGAGAGAGAGAGAGAGAGAGAGAGAGAGAGAGAGAGAGAGAGAGAGAGAGAGAGAGAGAGAGAGAGAGAGAGAGAGAGAGAGAGAGAGAGAGAGAGAGAGCGGACGATAACTCGTACGCGGCATGAAATTTGCAAAACAGCTCGAGATGGCGAATGCCCCGCGCGTATAACCCAAACGCGAGTCAACGACGAAGCAAGAGAGAAAGAAAGAAAGTTGGAAGCTCATACGAATACATGCGAAAGGCTCGTTCATCAAACTAAAAGAGAGAAAGAGAAGAAAAACATAGGTATCATGGTGTGTACCTTTCATAAGTGAACGCAAAGATTTCGGTTTAAAAATTCATACGGTAAATTATTTTCGATATTTATTGCTGAACGTTGGACATGATTTTTGATAAATTTTAACGAATAATTACGATACGTTAGATAATTGACTTTGATACTTTCCCAGAGTAATGGAATTTTTCGACCGCGCGTTGGAAAAATTTTATCAGTCATTCTTTTTCTTTTTTTTTCTTTTTTTGCTGAAGGTGAAAACAAAAAAAGGAGTGAGTGAGAGAGAGAGAGCGAGAAAGAGAATACAATCGTGGTAATGTGTACACTCTAATTCAAGAGAGAGAGAGAGACGCGAGTGACCTGTATTTACAATTTAACAAAAGCACTATTTGTTTTTATTTTATTTTAACGGCCTCTTCTGCGCGACTTTTGTCTCGTTTTACTTTATTTGCGTTTGTTTGTTTGTCCCTCGTCGTCATAAAACAAGCGAGAAACTCGCTGAAACGGGAAAAAGATTATGCATGGGTTTTTATTCATTGCTTCAACGCATTTTTTTCTTTTTCCTTTTTTCTTTTTTAATACTTTTTCTATTTCTCTTTTTCCAGGCGAACGCTTATTGCGGCATGCAAATTTTTCGTTTAGCGTGTCACGCAAACGTGATTCTATTCGTTAAATAAGGTTTGTTTACTTGTTGATCATGAAATCACGCGATTTGTTGAAAGCTTTTAAACAAATACTTTGTTAAATATCAAAATGCAACGTAAAATATGTTTGCACAGTAACTTTATTAAAATTCTGAGCAATTAATCCAATGTGAATTTAATATTATGGCGTTCGTTAATTTTATTCAGTTCTAATGTAATTATTTTTTCCAGTCTAATTGATAGCTAATATTAAAATAGATAAGAAATTATAATAATTAATACATTTCTAAAACTATAGCGCATTTAACGGAAGTAATTAAGGTGCGATCAAATTTCATCTGATTTTAATGAAGATTAAAGAAAACAATTATAATGCAATATCATGTCAAGGTTATGCTACTTATACATTTTTCTCATAAAATACTGTAAACAATAATTTAATTTTTTATTCGTATGACGCATAAATATTTTTTTTTCCGATATTTTGCATAATTTATGTAGAGATAAATTGAAATATTCGCTATTAAATATTGTTTCTTGCATCTCGAAAAAAAAAATGAATGAAAATTTTTTTTTATTCCCAAGCGATAGATTGTAATTCAATCGCAATTACGTCTAAGTATACACTGCGTAGAAAACGCGAAATTCCTCGGTGAATATTAAAAACGCATTATCCAACGATTTCGGCCTCATTAATTCCAACAACTAAAAAAAGAAAGAGAAAAAGATAGAGGGAGAGAGAGAGAGAGACACGTATTTATAGTCCTTAAAATTAATAAACAATTTTCATACCCAATAAATTAGGATGCAGTTTCAACGCGGTCCTCATTATACCCGCCGACAAACTATTCAAGCCTCAAAAATTTAAACAAAAGATACGAATAAAAAAAAATCTCACTTACTAAACGCGCGTAAAACGTCAAAAAAGAATACAAGACAGAGAGAGAGACGCATGTAAAACAGTCTCGCAAAAACATAATGAGCGATTCCATCCGAAGAGAGGAGAAAGAAAAAAAAGAGACGAAGAAGCGGCAGCAGCCGCGTTAAAGTGCTCCTATGAATACAAGTCAGAAGAACGAAAGAGATAGAGAGCGAGAAAGAAGGCGAGTCTCTCACTCGCTCCTTAGTAGCGCTCGCGCCCCGAGGTATAACAACATTATATATATCTATATATATACATACATATTTCAGGGCACGCGAAAAGGCCCCGGATGTTTTTCGGACGGGCAGTACATAGACCTTCTCTTAGACATGAGCCGTGGCCAAAAGGGCGTACCGCGAGTAACGGCAGCGACATAAGAGCCAAGAACATGTGTGTATCCGGCGGCCTTGGCTCTTTGGCTCAAAAAGAGAGAGAGAGAGAGAGAGAGAGAGAGAGAGAGCCGACCGGAAAGAGACTCCACGCGCGTAAGCCCATGCGCTGTACTACACTCGATCATCCAAGAGCGCGGGCGTGCCGTTAGCACCGATGCGTAAGCCAACCCCGTGAACGTACGCCACCTCCTTCGGTTGTGAATACATGTATATACTTGCTTTTTGTTTTTCTTTTGACACGACTAGTTTTTTTTTTTTTTTTTTTTTTTTTTCTTCATTTTTATTTTTATCTTTCATTATTGCGATACACGTCGACGATGATTTTTAAAACAACGTTGATGTAAATAAGAATAGGAGTAAGACGATTACGCTGCAGTTAGTTTTAATGAAAAGTTAATGGAATTAAATAAAGCAACGAGTGCGTTATTTTTCGATGTGAATCAGTTGTAATAGTCGGGATGATATAACGAATTAATAAATATTTATGAACCATACGTTTGTTTGATTACATGATTAACCAAAGTAAACGAAATGGTATAAAAGTTTTCAACTGTCTGTTTGCATTAAATATCATTAATTAACATTTAATTATCTTTGAACAACATTTTTATTGCATTTTAATTCAAAACATTTAGATGATTTTATTTATTTTTTCAGTTTAAACAACTACCAACACTTTTTATAACTAATCATAAATGACCTACTTTGTGAAGTATTGAATTTTCGCAGTCTTTTTATTTTAAACAATTTTTTTAAAACATTTCCTTTAGAAGCATAGGTAATTATGTGTGATTAGAAATTTTTTATCACAAACTAATCTAAACTTCGTATGATAAACTTACGATGTACAATTACACTGAAATAACTAAACAAAAAGAACGAATAATAGAAAAAAATAAATAAATAAATAAATAAAAAAATAATAGTATCAATCCTTTCGATATCGCATTATCATTAAACACCTCTTACCTCTCCCTCAGTTTCAATCCCACTTTTCAATATCTTTCCGCCATAAAAATTACATTAAATAAATTCGTAGGCTTGCGCGTGAGTTTACTCAATACGCGAAATAGAATAAAAAAATAAATAAAAATAAAACAACCCCGAACTCGTGTATTATATATATATATATATATATACGTATCGTCGTGCGCACGTGTTCGTCATATAGTATAGGCGACGGTGAACGTCGTATATACACAAGAGGCGGAATAAGCGAATGAGAGAGGATCGGATGTTCGGTGGCAATTAGTCGATTGCGAGGTATCCTCCAGGCCATCTAATACACCGTTGTAGGAAGAGCCAGAATCGGGAAGCAAGGAGAAGTACACACTGGGTATACGTACAGACGTATACACGATAGTCTATGTACTCTACCAAGGGGCGATGGAGAAGAGGGGAGAGTCGAAACTGCAGCGGTACATGCAAAATTTTCGATTCCGAAAATGGCTCGTTTTCTAAGCTCGAAAGAGTGAGCAGGAGAGAGAGAGAAAAAGAGAGAGAGAGAGAGAGATTCTCGTTTTCAATTACATTGATTGAAGCGCGCTATAACGGAAGAGCGAGCACCTCTATTATACGCGCTGACCAACGTCGACTCTCGAGCGTCTGCGTTGATATATATATATATATACACGTGTGTGTCTAAACACATATACATATATAGAACGCGTGCGCGAGCGAGCAAAAAAAGAAAAAGGAATCGTAGGAGGAGGGGCCGAGGAGGGCGCTAGTGAGCAGAGCGAACGAGCGAGCGAGCGCGCGCACACGCTTACGTTTTCATCGCATGGCGTGGAGTAGTTGATTTCACCGAGGACTGCGGACGTTAGCGCGGCACTACGTTATTAATTATGACGGCGATTCCATAATAATGTATCTTGGAAAGTCAAATATATTATTTTTATGGTCAAGTTTGTTTCCTTGATGAGGTTGCGTTTTCCTTTTACTTTCTTTATTATCGTCGTGATGTATAGTTGGTATATCTTTTTCTATCTCAATTTTTTTTTCTTCGTATTATTTTAACTATTTGATGATTTAATTCACTTGTGATAAAATTAACCAAATGATTTCATAAACGCGTTATACGATGTTTATTGAGAAAAAAACATAGCGAATAAATTTTTGTCATTGTTTCAAAATAAATAATTAAATCGTGTTTAGTTTCAACTCGATAATATTTAATGAAGAAGAAAAAAGAAAATGAAACTGAAAATAATCATATAATTAAACATAACATTATTACACATTGTATTTCCTTGCATAATACAATATGCACAGTAAGACCGATCTAAGATATTGGGATGACTAAGTAAAAAACATTGTATTTAAATACTGGATACATTTACTTATCGGAAAAACCTTTAAAACAAAGTGGCGCTTGCATTTATTATCCGAGTTAAAGCTGTGTAGACAGTCAGGTGATTTAGATAAGGTTTTATAACCCTGCTATCCATTCAAAGGCAATTACTTTTGAAGGCGGTGAGCAGTTACGATGATATATATAAAAGTGAGAGAGAAATGTTTCACTTTTTACAAATTTTTTTTTTTTTATATATATATATATATATATATATATATATAAATAGCTTTTACATAGTTTTAATTTCTCATAAAATTTTAAACGTCTCGTTGGGAAACATCAACGGCATTAAAATTCTCGCTTATTGTAATTGTTATTCTTAAAAAACGATGAGAATTAATTAAGAATAAAATAAAAATAAACCATCTTTCAATTCTTAAATAATATTTAATGAAATCGACTTAATTAATACAGTAATCTAAAGTAGAATATCAATGAAATTTATTGCTTGTTAAAATACCACGAAATAACACGAATAATATGATTGCAGATGAGCGAGAAGCCACTCGAACCTCGGAGCGGCACATTGGCGTAGAAAGCATAAAAAAACGAGCGAGCGAGAGAGAGAGAGAGAGAGAGAAAACGGCGGCACATAAGGCGAGGAGAAATAAAAAAGAGCAAAGAGAAGAAGTGGAGAAAAAGGAAGGAAAAAAGTAGCGAGTCTCTGCATTATCGACGCGGGAATGGTACGGTCGACGATACGAAGTCTCGAGTAGGTGCCGTAAGGGGGATAAGGCGGGGGCAGAAAACGACGGTAAAGAGAGAGAGAGAGAGGGGGGGGGGGGGGGGGAGTAAAACGAGCCAAGCTGCGATTTCGTCGTCGTAAACGTCAACGTTACGGTTACAGCGTCGTTCGTAGCTGGTTTATATTGAACGAAGTTACTCCCCGAGGTACGTAACATCTACTATATACTCCATATATATGTACATGTTTGTGTGTGCGAGTGTGTACGTTTATATATACGTATATATATATATATATATATATATATATATACGCGTGTGCGGGGCTTACACGACGGCCTCGTGCTAACCACGTGGCTTTTTGCGCGGGAAAAGATACGTGCTTTGCAATTTTTAACTTCTTTATCTCACTTAACGCCTCACTTTCTTCGCTCTTTGCTATTTTATTTTCTTTTATTAATTGCTATGATTTTTTTTTTTCTTTATTTTAATTTATGATTAGTTACGATGGTAATGAGTTTTTTTTTTTTTTATTAACGGCTAGATTTTTTCCATACGCTTTTGCTTTACATACCGTAGGTTATGAATTATTGATCACAACATGATTTTTCAAAGGGTTTATAAAATGACGATTTGTTATTCATTTATGGATCGCGCATTTTATCGGATATTAAATAATTCACTTTATGAATTTCTTGTTAAAAATATGTGTAGAGTATTGCATTCCTTTTCTCGTTTAATTTCTTTGTAGCAGTTATAAATATTTATTAAAACATACGTTTAGTTAAATAATATATATTGTGTTCGTCATGCCTTGTCAATTTAATGATTTAAATGTTTAAATTTAATTTATTACGCTGTTATTTTTCAAGGAAATACAAATTTGGTTGATTTATTCTAAGGACATGTATAACAATATTTTTATAAATAAAGCTAATGTAAAATACTTTAATTTGAAACTTTTCTTTAAAATTAATTTCAAATCAATTTTTTTTTCATATCAAATTCTTTAGTAAAAATCAAAAAATAACAATACACTTTAACGTTAAGATATAACGTTGAGATTAAGTTATTCAAATTTTCGTGCAAAATCTTACAAAAGCTGAAACTAAAGCTACAGCGTCGTTTTACATCGTCCAACAATGCTAAGGCGGCTTAAATGCGCTTTTAAAAAGGTGAAACTCGGCGAGGCGCCTTCTTTTTCTCCCTAACGCTTTAAACGCATAAAATGTTAGCACTTTTGACCAAGGTATATACGTATGTGTGTGTGTATACGTGTGTGTGTATACGTATAAGCTCCACACATACGGCACACCGAGAACCGCGACGAAGGGAAGAGAAAGCACGACGACGCGTGTGTATACGTATAACAGCAGAAATTGTCACCCAATGTACTCTCACGCCCTCTAATTACCCTATAGTCAAGCAAAGAAAGACGACGGCATTAAAAGGAGCAGAAGCAGCGGCGGCGGCAGCCCCTCTTCAATGAGAAATCGTAAATATCAACTCGGGGCATCTGCGCAATGAGAGAAAGTGATCTACTACGAGAGAAACCTAAAAAGAGAGAAAGAGAGAAAGAGAGAGAGAGAGAGCTTTGTGTCGCCAGGATGGGGAGGGCGAACGAGCGAATTTTCTCTGCGCT
This sequence comes from Chalcis sispes, assembly GCA_949987625.1. Lineage (NCBI taxonomy): Eukaryota > Metazoa > Arthropoda > Insecta > Hymenoptera > Chalcididae > Chalcis > Chalcis sispes. The sequence continues at coordinate 12,376,474 of OX465097.1, forward strand.
CTCGGTTTCCTCTAAATTTTCTCCGAAAGTGGAAAAGAGCAAGGGGGGAAGAGAAGGGAGAGGAGAAGGGATAAAAGATGCATTGCGCACTCGCAGGTAAAAAACGAGCCTCGGTTCCGCAACAACGGCGCATTCGAGATTTACGAGATTTCACGAGATGCGATAAAGGACGCGAAGAGAATAAGAGAGAGCGAGAGAGAGAGAGAGAGAGAGAGAGAGAGAAAGAGAGAGGGAGAGAGACAAAACATGCGACGGTCATTTGAGAATACGTGTATACGTGTACAGGCTTGTATTAAGGAGTTTTTAATGCAGTGATCTTTCTTAGGGGGATAAAGTCGTTATGAGAATTTTATTGATCACACGAGACTTTGGGATACGAAATCGCTTTCTAATCGTAAAAAGCCGAATTAGCGTTAAAATAAAATTCTTTCTAATTTGTTTGCTTAATTTTTATATTGATTACTTTTTTTTTTTTTAATAAATTTTTGTACGAAAATTTCAATTTTCTTTAATGAATGTTTGCGGATAATATATATTACATATATTTATCAAACTTACATTTATAATAATGTATTGAAAAATAAATAAACTGATTAAAAAAAAAAAAAAAAAAAAAAACTCACTGCGGTATACTCGTCCCTATTTGATATATAATCAGAATTGCCTAAGCGGATGGCAGCCGGTAAATGACATAATGACTGAGAGAAGATATAATATAATTGCATAAGCAAGTAATTACGTTTGTGCATGTTTATAGAACAAATAATTTTATTACACCTATAAAAGAAACATTAAAGCTCTTATTTTATTAATATGGTAATTTAAATAGTTAAACTTCAAGCGATATTTTCTTAGCGATTTGTGTACATAAAATAATGTAGTAATTTTTCGTCATAACTTTATTTTACCTATTCGAATGATATTTATATACATAATCGAGCATGAATTACGTTGACGGTCGATGGTATAACGCTCGTAAATTTTAATTAACGCGATAAATTTAAAAAAAAAAATATATATATATATATATACACACACACATTAAATAGAATAGCGATTCATCTTTGATAGCGAATTACGTTTCGAATTTATCAGATGAAAAAAGGAGACTCGATCATTCGCGAGTGACGGAAAATCTAAAGCGCAAACGAATACAAGAACAATAATTACTTAAATCCGGCCGTCGCATAATGCTACCGTAAGAAAGCTCGTATATCGATCGCGGAGTCTACTAACAGTCCATGCAACATTGCCATTATGCAACGTAAATTTTAGCGCAGGCGTAATGCAAGCGCGCGTTTCGTCTTATCGCATCGCGACTCCGTCGCGCGAGTGCATAAACGACTCGCGAGAAAATCTACGCGCGCAACAGTTTAATCCTTCGGTGAAAAGGTAGCGCGATACTTCAATGAGATGAACAATCGAAGCGACTAGATATCGATGACGGGTAAACGCGTGCAAATGGAGATCGATCGTCTTTTCGATTAGATTATACGTGTGTAGCTCTTCTCATCTCTCTCTCTCTCTCTCTCTCTCTCTCTCTCTCTCTTTGGTGTTAGAGTGTGTCTGCGCACACAAGTATAAACGCTCGGTGGCGTATCGCAGCGCCGGGAGTTATTAAGCTGCCGCGAGAGTCGATGATAGGCGAAGAGGAGGAGGAGAGACTCCGTAAAGCGCATATATGTGTGCGTCTGTATATGTACGGGCTCACGTATCGGCGAGTCTCTCACGTGTGCATCGCCGATTTGAGTCAATGACTCGGTGTAGTTGTACCTGGATATATACACACACCTAGAACAGGTTTCGGTGGTTCTAGCTCCCTCCCTCCCTCTCTCTCTCTCTCTCTCTCTCCCGTTCTCTTTCTCTCATCCCTGCGCGTAATAGATCGATAATTCAGCCTTTCCGTCTATATTAACGTTCGGAATATAATTTCTCGGCTCAGAGGGGAGTTGCACTTACGAGTATGCACGGGCGAGTGTACGTACGTACATAGGGAAAGACCGATTCGTTAGACGATCAAAGTCGTTTTTCCGGCTGAAAAGTTGCGCGCGAGTACGCGCTATCGATGACACTAACCGAATTAAGCGCGTAATTTATGCTCGTCCTAGCGCGGATTTTGTTTTGCTCTCTTTTATCCGTTTGCCTTTGTTTTTTGGATAAGAAGCTGTGGAAGATACCCGCGCGCATAATTAATTCTTATCCGGGTTATGAGGTAGGCAGAGTAAAAATTATTTTTTTTTATCGAGCATCGATAAGCTTTGTACATAAATTTACTTCTAATGGATATAAATTCGTTGCATCGTGGTTTTCTGAAAGGAGCTTCCTTATTATTTTTAAAGTTTGTTGCGGTACATACTTAATTTAGATGGATAGAGTCATAAATATTGAGTTGATCTTGAAACTTGTAGGTTTTTTTTTTTTTTTTTTTAATTCAAATTGACCATAATAAACTTTTTTTTTGATCGATTAATTTACGGAACCAAAGTGCAGCATGTAAGTTTTTGATCTCATTTATTAAACCTTGATTTATGAACTCCGTATTTGCTTAATCGTACAAGTAGGCATCGCGACGTATAAAGTAATTATACAAATTTCATATAATGTTATTTATATTATCAATATCATGATAATTTTATGCAGTTTGTAAATATTTTATCTAAAATTTACAAACAAAAATTCAGATAAAATAAGAAACTCAGTTTATACGCGAATGAAAAGTCAAATCCGCTCCGTCCTAGTCTATATAAAGCTGCTAAAGACTTTGAGAACGGTCAAACAGCTGACAAGGCAGACCCAAGAGAGACAGAGAGAGAGAGCGAGAAAGAACGAGAGAGAGAGAGAGAGAAAAGCCCAGGATTCGACTGGCCGATGATTATATATACACACACTCATATATATATACAAGGAACTCGGAGCATACCGCTACGGGATTCTACGACTGAGAACAGCTGACTACCGCTACTACCGCGACTACCGAAATTCGGGTTCCGGAGGGGTGATCATGTAATGTGCGTATACATGTATGTGTGTCAAAAGTATACGAACGCGAAGCGAAAGAGAGTGTGAGAGAGAGAGAGAGAGAGAGAGAAAACGCGTAGAGCCACTTGAACCCTAATCAGGGAACGTCAACGACACGGGGACCCTCTTCTCTCCATTATATTCGTCGTCGTCGCCGCCGCCGACGCCGCCGCGCCTCGTCGCTCTCGTTATACCCGCCCGATTTTACACGCACTTGACTCTATTCTTGCGAGTACCTAACGCGCACCTCTCTCTAGATCCGCGTAGCCTTTTCGCGCTCGCGCCTATGAATTTCATATTGTCGCGCTCGAGGTCCCGACCAAATTGATAGGTTGGGATTAGCGACGTTCTTTTATTCTTCTTTTTTTTTTTTTTTTTTTTCATCTCTTCGTATGGCGTCGAATCGCTGTTATGTGTTGAGAAAGTGTTTCGTTGGATACATAGATATATTGTTCACGTTGAAAAGAAAAAGGAGAAATAAGTTGTGAAATGATGTTTATGAGTTGTTGAATACCGTCAAAAAAAAAAAAATTGAAAATTTAAAAAATTGTCAAACGTTGAATCGTACTTTTATTTTATCGCGAATAAGTAGTAATAGATAAGCTCAAGTTAGACTTGTGAGATCGCTATAAAAACTATGATTATCGAAATTTAGAATGCTTTGCTAAAAGCTATGTAATACATTTACGTGCGAATAAATTAAAAAAGTAATTTAATTTTTGCTTAATTAATCAAACAAAATTGTTAAAATTTCGAAGTTTACATTTTAAAATGTCAAAAACGTCCAAAGAATAGATAAAAATAACTTCTTATAGCGAACATATTTATTAATAATAAAGATCTTAAGATTTCACAAGAGTTTTTACACGCATGAATAAATTTTTACAACCGCTGCATGTTAAATTCAACCGAGTAGCCTTAGATGTTCACCAAGATAAAGGAGTTGAATTCGCATGAGATATGTAAAACGCGATAAAACGTTGTGTTTTAAAATTTTCATGCATCTAATGTGCAATTAAAATTATTTGCCATATGTGTGTGTATGTGTGTGTGTTTACATACGTCAAACTACATTCCGAATAAATCTTATTAGAGCCGAATATACGTTTATACCGATGTAATTCGGTAATTATTTCTTTTAAAATCTTAATGAATTTTGATTATTCGTGTACGATTTGGAGATACGATTGGTCATTCTTTTCTTCTTTTCTGTTCAACATTGAAGGAGAGAAATATTTTTAAATAATTTTTAGTTTACGCATGAAAAATTAGTTCGATTGATTGTATTACGCGATTAACTCAAACAGATAGAAAAGCGATTTCTCACGCTATCCGTTTAAATTATTTAGAACTAGTTTCGTGAAGATTTATTACGCTTAGGCCGATGATTGAGTTGTTGAACAAGGGCTTACGTGTTATCGAGACATTTGTATTTGATAAGTTTTAAAAATAGAAATTTAAATTAGTCAATGCACGTTTCGTTCATATCTAAGAATAAGATTTGAAAGGTTTATTATTGTACAAAATTTTTTTTTTTTTTTTTATACAGTATACAAATACATTTACCAAAACGTAAGAAGAGTATAAATCAAACAAAAGATTATCAAAAAATAAATTTAGATAATTTTAGATAATTTATCTTTTATTTAATAAATATTTGCTATTTATATTTAATAAAAGTAATAACTATTTTTCTACTTAAATTTACGTGTACATATATGCATGCACATTGAAAAAAAATTTACATTAAATTTCTTCTCAACGAAATTTTTTTTTTTTTTTTTTGTTAAAGGTATCAACCATATCCTGTAAGAGAGAAAAAGAGGAATAAAAAAAAGGCCGAGAAAGAAAATCAAGATAATCACAAGAGCAAACATCATCGACCTTACGCGCAATTTCGCTTTATCGCTTCGCTGGTCGAGTACAACAGCAGTAGCGACGGGCAGGTATTGCCGCGTGCCGTTAACGCGGGACAACGCAACGCGGAAACAACAACAACGAAAAGCGAAAACTCGACCTATCGACTTTTGCAAGAGGAGAGAAAAAGAGAGAAAGAGATGTATAGAGAGAGAATAGATCTCTCGTCGAACTTTCTATACTTTATTGCATACACGAATTCAGCTCGAATGCGTGTGAGAGAGAGAAAGAGATCTCTCTCTCTCTTTCTCTCTTTCTCTCTCTCCATTCATTCGATTCGGGGCCGATGGAATATTTTTAGTTCGCGGAGCGCCGTCGATAAATTTACGTTAAACCTTCGCGGTCGAACGAGGCGCGAATGAGGGAAAGAGAAGCCGAAAATCCAGCCGGCGGTATGACGAATGCACGCTACATATATATTTCAATCCGCCAACTATGCACGTATACGTATTTATACATATATATATATACATATAAATTGTCGCCATCGATGCTGCTGGCTAGCGAACTCGGAAAAATCACGCGAAACGCGTTTCTATACGCGTTTTCTGCGCTTCATATTCTCCCGTAGGATTCGCGAGAGCACCGATATCGAAAATCGCCGAGATATCGTCCCTGACGCGCGCTCGCAGCTTTGATGTTGCGAAAAGTGCGTGGAAAGTATTTTAACCGATAATCTATATGTTATGACGATTAAGATTATATTTTAGTTTAACGATCGTTTATTTGTATAACAAATTTTACTCGTACATATCTTTATAACATTTATTATAATATTTAACTAAATTTATATTTATATGTGCATACGTATTAACGCCATAATTCAATGGACAAATAGTAAATAAAAATACGATATACAGGAAATTTATTTCGATATTGATAAAATGAACGCATAAATATTACCGGCAAGTTTGCGAATTATTTCACATGCATGCGACAGAAATTAAATATGCCTCTCTCTACCTAAAAGTAAAGTAATTGCTACTTTAATATGTTTCCGTATTTGAATTAGATAAATATGTAATTTAGACAAAATTATGTGTATATAAAAAAATATAATCGAACAATATTACAAATTATATCTACGGCAATATTGTGACAATTCGAGCGATCATCTTATCTGTTATCACGAATGTTCATTACACACAAACTTTAGAAATTTTTGCGACGATTAACCAGCAATTAATAACGAGAGTAATACCCATTCGCCACCCCCCCCCTCCTCTCTACCACATAATCCCATTCATTCGACCTACATAAGCATCCCTTCCGAAAAATCGCAATCGCGGCAAATTGACTTAGCAAAATTGCCCGCCTCCCAATTTAATTCCTCCACTTGTCTGGTTCACCCCTCTGGTATCTGTGCTCTCTCACTCTCTTTCTCTCTCTTACACCCCGAAAAAAACTCACCCTGCAACGCACACACAACTCGACACGGGCCGCACTCCCTTAGTCGAAGGGAGCAAACATCCGAGAGAGCAAAGGACCAAGTCCGCAGGGCCTAAGCGAGCGCCCGATTGTACCGAGAACCGTATCCGGAAAGCGAGAGAGAAAGAGAAAGAGAGAAAGCGCGCGGCCGAGCACGTGTTCTCTCTCACCCCGTGTGTGTCGTCGTGTTTCCGCGGTATATACACGCCCGGTCTCTCGCACTCTCGTTCTCTCTCTCTCTCTCTCTCTCGCGTATTTCGGGCACGCGTTTCGCACACGTATGATAATTCTATGCGAGCCTTTGCTCATCGCATCGCGGCGACGAAGATGACGATGACGACGACGACGACGAGGACAGAGGGGCCCCCTTCACGCTTTTGTAAAAGGTCAAGAGGTTACTCGACTCACCTGCTATGGCCATCCAGGGGTAGAAGGTATGACTGGTGGGCTGCTGGTGTAGCTGAGTGGCCACCGGCTGGCTCGTCGCGGAGCTGTTGAGGCTGCAGGTGTTCCAGGATGAGGTGAGCGATCTGCTCGAGCCGTTGTTCCCTGGACTCGAGGCCGCGTCGCCTCCGCTGACCAGGCCCGAGTAGCTGCCGACTCTGGAGCCCTCGGGGGTGCACGCAGAGGGGCGCACGACCGCCGAGTTCCCGGCGCTCTGGCTTCCTGCGACCGCGGAGGCCGACTGCCATACGTCCTTGACCGCGGCCGCTGCCATGGCCGCCGCGTAGCCGTTCTGGTGCGCGGCCGCCGCGACCGCCTGCTCCTGCTGCTTGCAGTCCTTGCTCGCGGCCGCGGACGTGTACGAGGAGGTCGTGTGTCCGGTCGCCTCGGGCGTCGACGAGTAGAGCTTGCACGCGGTCGCGACGCTCGCGTCGTACGGCGAGTCCTGGGGCGGCCGCGTGTTCGTCCCGACGCCCGGGTGTATGCCCAGGCTCGAGGACGAGTGATGGTGGTGCTGAGAGGAGGCGTAAGGCGAGAGGCCGAACGGCAGGCCCCGGTAGGCCGCGGCGGTCGCCGGGTCGTGGTGCTGAGCGGCCGCGCTCGTCTGGTGGTGGTGGCCCCCGTAGAAGCCACCCGCGCTCTGCTCGAAGTACGAGTTCATCGTTATGCCGGGTATCTTGGATCGCTTGCACTCGCTCGACTCACCGGAAAAGATCGTCCTCCTCTCGAGGTCGAGCGGTGGGCCTCTGGGCTTTCTGCTTTCTTTACGAGTCCTCGCGGCGATGGGCACCGGTGGGAAAAGCGCGCGAAAATCGAAAGTCGGTTCTCACTGCGGCTGACAACGCTGGTCCGCTGCTGCGTTGGGGCATCAAAACGTTTAAGAGCCCATAAAAGTCATCGGTCTCTTTTATTTTCTACGCGCACCACACTCGGGCCCTAGTAGCCTCTCTTTCTCCTTCTCTTGTTCTTTCTCTCTTTCGTGTTTTCTCGCTTTCTTGCTTTCCCGATCTATCTTCGTTACTCACACTGCACTTGTTCACCGGATTTCAATGTCCGATGTAAATAGAAAGCTGCGTTTAGGAAGCGCAACGCCGTCCGTCACGAGGATTCATGGCGAGAGCATCGTCGACCGCGGTTTATGACTCTGCCTGTCACTCTTTCTCCCTCTCTCTCTCTCTCTCTTTCCTTCGTGTTTCGTACCGTCTGCGTGTGTGTCGTCCGCGCCGAAGCCCGCCGTGGAAACCGGCAGAAACACTTTGCTCGACGAGTCCGAGAAGAGGCGATGATCGTTAAACCGTTACGACGCAATAAACCGGGTAATAAGAAGAGCTATAAAAGCGCCGAGTCGACGTTTCTGGTGGCGGTCCGTGAATGTGAGTGCCGGCACGCGACACCCAGGCGCGTGCTCCGATCCTCCTTTCCTCTCGAAGATACTCTGGCCGAATGATTTTTACGAGCCTCGTTTTAACGGATCGTTTAAAGGGTTCGATTTTTTTTTCTGCCACGGCCTTCTTTCTTGCCCAATGTATAAAACGAAAAGGAAAAAAATCGAAAAGTCGTAAGTCGGCGATTCGTCGCTAAATGACAGCTGGTTAAAATATCGCCGGGAAGCTTTAAAAAATAATCGTCCGTCACTGGTGGCCCCGTTGCGGAATAATATAACACTGTGGATTATCACTGCTGGTGCTACTATTGCGAAAATCGAGAGTGAGACGTTAAAACGCACCACCACCCGCAATCGCCGTGCGTCGACTGATGGGGCGGCGAAGAATGAGAGCAGCGGTGGCGGTGGCGGCGACGGCGGCACGCTCGCAATCAGCGGATACGTGTGTACGTTCGGCCGTCTGTGTATATATGCACGGTATAAAACGGACAGGAGAGTACCGCGGGTGTGCTGCTGCTGCTGCTACTGCTGCTGCTGCTGCTGCTGCTGCTGCTGCTGCTGCTGCTGCGCGCGGTGCGTATGAAAAGAGAAGAGGAAAGAGAGAGGGATCGTTATACGAGCGAAATGCCACGGTATGCCAGTGCGGTGGTCCACGGCACACTACTGCTTTTCTCGCGCCCCGTGTACTGCCACACTCTCTCTCTGTGTACAGGCGAACCGACGGACTACTCGCTCGTTCTCTCTCTCGTTCTCGCTCTCTTCTGTGTCCCGCTCGGGCAACTCTACCTTTCTCCTTCTCGCTCGCTCGCTCGCTCGCGCCACAGGACGTATAATGCGCCACACAGTGCCTACAGACTCGCGTCGTCCTTCTCCCCCTCGTGCTCTTTTTCCTTGGCTCTCTCTCGCTCGCACTCACGTGTGCACGACTGCCCCTCTCCTCGCTATAAAGGCTCGAGTATAGTACACGATAACCCGAGAGAGAGAAAGAGAGAAAGAGAGAGAGAGAGAGTCAAACGCGTGCGCGCGCTCGTTCTCTCTCTGTCCCACCTTCGATCTTTCCCGTCTACTAGCTCTTCCCTCTCTCTTTCGCTCATTTATTTCCCTTCCTTGTCGTAACCACCTCCGTCTCTCTTTCTCGCGCTCTCTTTTACTCTCTCTCTTTCTTTCTCTCTCTTTCTCTCTGTCTCTCTCTCTCTCTCCCTCTCGCAGAGCAGTCCCGCATATACATGCACACGCGTGCCCTCTCTTTCTCGATTTGCTTGGCTCGGTTAGGAGAGCCCCCTGTAGAGCGCTCTAGTAACTCAACGACGTGCCGCCGGATTAAATTCGTATATAGCACCGTGCTGCCGGCGTGCCTCTCGCCGTCGCCTCTCTCGCTCTCGCGCGGAGATAAGACGCGCGCGACGAAGACCAAACGAGGAAAGGGGTGGGGAGAAGACGGAGCGGAGCGAGAGCGCGCGTGAGAGAAAGAGAAAGAGAGAAAGAGAGAGAGAGAGAGAGAGATATAGAGAGAGAAAGCGAGGATCTTCGGGAAGATGCGAGGTGCCAAGGGGGAGGTTATGCTTAAGGACCAATCAGAATTGAATTCGTCACGAGTGGCGCGCCGATCTCTCGCGCGCGCGTTCCTACGCCCGGCAAAAGTAGTCCTTTCTCCCTCCCCCGGGGCTAGCTCAACTCGCAGTGCCGCGCGATCGCCTCATCCCCCCCTCTACTTTGGCGCGAGTTAAGCCCCGCCCCCGCCGTCTTCTCGCACGCGTGCACGCGATAGAGCGAGCGAGCGAGCATTCGAGCGCTCTCTGTGTGTGCATGGGATTTACGGTGGGACCAACGCCACCTCTACGCGCGCCGTCGAACTACTCCCTCGCAGAGCCCTCGCGACTTTCAAACGACCAGCATCAAGCCGTTCGCCGACGTACCATTTAGGCGTTTTGTCCGATTGCCTTTTTATTGCGGTTTCGGAAGAGAGAAAGAGAGACTTTTAGGGCTCTTGCGGAACCACTCACAACGATGCATCGGAATGAAGTGTTTGGAATGCTTTGCGCCCCGCCACACATGTTTTTCAATTTGAGCCTGCGTGGTAGTACATTTATTTTCTACAATTTGATGGATCCGATTCAATATATTGTTGTTTTTCGTTTTAATTTAACGATTATATTTTTAATTGAATTTTAATAATAAATTATATTTAATGAATCATTAAAATTTTTATTTAAATTATTAATGCCATTCGTAACGCAAATTCAAATTATAAAACGAAAATATTTTAATACAATATTATTTATCTCAAAATAGCAAAATATATCAACGACAATATTATACGCTTCAAACTTCATAAACTAATCGATCTTCTATACAGTATAAAGTAATAAAGAAGTGAGAGCCACTTTATCGCAAAACTACTTCACCGCTACTTGGGACTTCGTAAAACAGAAAAAAAAATCAATTACTTACTGCTTAAAGGCGAACGATTAATCGTACAACCCGAAGTCAAAGTTCAGGCCTACAAGCTATAATCAGCGAGCGACGAAAGCGTGTGCTTTCTGAGATTTCGCAATCGTGAAGAGAAATAGAGAGAGAGGGAAATAGAGAGAGAGAGAGAGAGAGAGAGAGAGAGAGGGAGAGAAAGCATGCATACAAGCACACGTAGACGTCGGGCGTTATCGTAAACTGCTTTACGAGGTCTCGCGGCGCTCTCGACGTTTTACGGGCCAATTAGACTCCGGCGCGCAATTAAAATGTCGTAAAAATGAGGAGCCGCGCCACGTGCGTTCTCTCTCTCTCTCTCTCTCTCTCTCTCTCTCTCTTTCTAGCCTTGTACCAGCACCGTTATAACCCATAGTAGCCGGGGTAGTGTATCGGACTGTTTATTGGGATGTAAATGTCGTTGGATTATCGCCCCCGCGGTTCGCACCTCGTAAATTATTCTATAACGAGCGCGGAGTAATGCCCATCATAAGCCCGAGAGTCGAGCTCACTCACGGCCATTTGCTCTCTACCGGCGTATGGAAAGCTTCTCTATCTCACCCTGTCTCTCTCTCTCTCTCTCTCTCTCACACATTCACAGATACACACTCGGTGTTTGCCGTTGGACGTCTTTCTCTTAATCGTTGTTGTGAATGTTTAAGCGATAGCCAAACCCGGCAAGGTTAACAGCGTCGTACAATCTTTTTTTTAAGGCGGCCGTAAAATTCACGAGCGTATATAGTAGAAGAGATCGAATTTTAGTGCCGGCGCGCGAGGTATCCGTACACACTCGAGAAAAAGAGAGAGAGAGAGAGAGAGAGAATGAGTAGGGGAGGTTTTACGATTTTTTAAGTGCTCGGGTCCAAGAAAGAGAAAGAGAGAAGGAGAAAGCGAGAATCAAGTAAATCGACGTAACGCCGTGGACGTTATTATATCGATAGTAGAATCGTTTTTCATTGACATTAATGGCTATAACTACGACGTTTATATAAATATACATACGTGTGTATATATATATATATAAACGCGAGGTGCACGCGTGCCTTTTGTTTACCTATGTAATTTCGAGCGAATGACCGCCGCTGATAAAGTTGCTTCGCGCGAGATACCAGCTATAAAATTCAGGTTGATGGTTCAATGATGACGTTTACGCGTTAGCGCGCGAGCCCGTGCGAGCGATTTTTACGATGTCGTTGAGTAAATAAATATGATTTTATGTTTGTCGGCGGCGGCGCGTTTGCGTTTGTATTTTAACCGCGAGATTATTATTTCCTACGAGCTAATTTCTTTGAGCTTTACGATCGTTATTTTGTTTTATTTTACTTTTTTTACTTTGATTTTCTTTTCTTTTTACAACCTATCGATATATTATCTCAAGTATTATTTAATTCAATTAACGCTCTATATTATTTTATTTTGCGTTCGTAAAGAGATACATTAATGTATTCCATATCATAATTAAAATATACGATCCACTCAAACGAAAGATTCAACGTAGTAAAAAATTTTATTGAGTGGCGTTTTACGACCCGATAAGTTGCGAATGATTAATTTTTATAGATGAAAGATAATATAAGCAGTTTTACAAATGAATTAGAAATGACATTTTAAATTTGAACGCATCTTTCGCCAAACGAAGAAAAGATAGAACGTAATACAATAAAATAAAGCTATTAAGGCATGTAAAAAGATATCAATGAACGTAAGGTCGCATATCGTAAAGATAATCGTCTTTATCTGTTCTCGCAAGGGTTAAAAGCCGTCGATTGGATATATGGGTAACGCAACCGCAGCGGGACGAGCAAAATCACACAGCCGGAGATATAAAGAGAGCGCTAAAAGGACAGTAAAAGTCAGGCTCACGCAGGGCGCTTAAGCGTCCGAGTCCGAGAAAGAGAAAAATAATGGAGAGAGGGAGTGAGAATAATAAAGAAAAGAAAGTGAGACACACACAAAAGAAGAGAAGGGTATAATCGAGCCTAATGATCAAAGAATTGTTTCGGAACAATACGAGGCAATCGCGGGACTAGCGTCGGCGGTCCGTCAACGAGGCGACCGAGTGTACGAGAGGCAGCGGCGGCGGCAGTGCTCGTAAGCACTCTACGGCGGCAATCATTGTTGAGGATCCTGCCGGGGCTCCGACAGGTGGCAGACCGTTTGCTTGAAAATCATGACGGTAGTAAACTCGAGTTTTATGACCACTTGAACAGAATCGTAAAAGTCAGGGCCTTTAAGCTCATAGCGCGGCATAAGAAAGAGAGAGAGAGAGAGAGAGAGAAAGAGAGAGAGAGAAGCTGTAAGGCGCGTGTCGGATATGGCGGAGGCGTGAGTGGAGGCTTGTTTCCAGTTGAAGAGAGAGAAAGAGAGAGAAAGAGAGAAAGAGAGAGAGAGAGAGAAAGAGAGAGAGGAAGAGCGAAAGAGACATAAGGGCGAAAAAGTAAAAGGGGCAAGGTGTTGTCGTTCCATGCGGTTTTTCAGTAGGGTATAGTCAAAACGGGCCTAATGCGATCTCTTAAAATCCACCCGTCGACGATAACTCGAATAACGAGATTAGGCTCTTTATTTAACGCCGATACAATTCGGTTAAAAGGCTAATGGTTATTGGCTCTTGGCCATACCCACCCAAGGTATCGCTTTTTCGCACTTTAGCCCTTCTCATTGTTAAGCCTCTTTCTTTTCTTTTACCTGAGAGATCCGAGGCAATCGTTGGGATTGTATTTGCGTATGGCCAAACGTATCAATATTGTGATGGTTATACTTATTGTTATGTACTCCGTATTGATACAATGTAAGTGATTATGTGTTGATGATGAAATTAAATTTAATCAAAATTATTGTTTATTATATTCTTCAAGTTTATCGACTGATTCATATGTTAATATTTTATATTATCAATTTATTTGATAATATCGTATATCTTATATTATTTTAGTTTTTTTTTTTTTTCTTAAAAAAATAATTTATTATCCCCCATCGCATTCGTCGGTATGTTCTTTTAATAAGTTATTCCTCAACAAATATAATACAAAAGTAAACGCGAACTTTTATTTAACAAAAATTTTTGCCACTCGCGGGTAAAAGTTTTTATTTCAATCTTGTTGCGTTCCACGTCTAACTTTTCGTCAACCGGTTTTTCTTCGCTTTTTTTTTCCGGACTTAGCCGCTCTCGGTATAACTTTTCGAGGCGTGTGCCAAAGCAAGTACACGAGGGCGTCGCGATTACTCGATATCCAGATCGTAAAAGTTAATGCACCGTAAGAGAAACAATCGAAGCAAGTTCGACGGCTCGATTGTATCTCGATTTCGAAAAGTTGTTGCTGAACGTTTCAATCGCTGTGCTCTAATGAATTTCCAATGCCCGGAATTTTCCAGTTCTTCTTTCGATTGCTTTCATAATTTAATGCCGATAGATTCGCAAAATCAATAACTCTCATGATTTTATTCTGATATTATGATTTATCTCTAGCGTTAATCTTATTAAACCTATCTTTTTTTACGTTTCTCACAATTTGCGCGCTATCGATAATTTTTAAAAAATGAACCTTACCGTTCAAAGCGTAAAATTTTGAGAATAATCTTGAGAATTATGCACAAGATGTCGATTCACTACGGTTGGATTTCAAAATAAAATAGTATATTTCAACAATGTTAAAATTTTAACAAATTAACTATTCATTTAATTTAAATATATATTTTACTATTCAAGTTAAATATTAGATATTTTATATGCGTTATTTTTTTTTTTTTTTTATCGATATTTCGTAAAGGATAACGATAAAATATTCCGTAAGAAATAAAACATTATAAAAAATAAGCAATTATTCGCCATTCCGTATGAAATAATACATCAGGGGAGAAAAAAAAAGAATTAAACTTGAACAAATATAATGTTTTACGAGAAGGGATGCTTCGAAGCTGAACAGAAGTCGATATAAGGATACGTATAGGAGAGAGTGAGAGAGAGAGAGACAGAGAGAGAGAGAGAGAGAGAGAGAGAGAGAGAGAGAGCGAAAGAGCACGAGGCACGAGAATCTGGCCAAGAGGATGTATTATATGTATAAGCGATTATACATATACATACATGTGTATATATAAGCAGTGTACATTCGTGCAGGTAGCACGGACCGGGCCACGGGGAAAAAGCGATCGGACTTAAGCGAGATGGATGACGGATGTCCCCTCCGGGTATTTCAAATAAAACTGAAGCGAAGAGGATATGGCAGGAGTTGGAGGTGGCGGTAAAGGGAGGAGGAAGAGAAGGAGGAGGAGGGGGAAGGGGGATGAGATAAGGGGGGAATTAGGGGGCGTAGCTATAGCAACCAGAAGGCGAACACGAAAGCTAAGGGGCCAATGCACCCATCGCCGCCGTAGCCGTCGTCGTCGTCGTCGTCGTCGTCGTCTTCGTCGTCGTCGTGTAATTCTCTCGTCTCTTTCTCTCCCGGTGAATCTGCACTCTACGTTAAACCAGCATCCATTCTTCATCGGCGGCTTCGGCTTCGACCCTCACTCTCTCCTCTTCTCTTTCTCGCTCCTGTCTCATCTTTCCTTTTCTTCTTTCATTTTATTTTTTTTTATTTTTTTTTCTTTTCTTTTCTTTTTTTCATTTTCTTTTCATGCTCGGCTTTTTCTTTTTTCATTCTTCGTTCGTCTTCTCTTCAACGCGGCCTCTCGCTTGCATCGGCCATTGGGCTGGTTCAATGCACGAAAGGGTCTTAAGCACACGAATTTTGCTCTGTTAATCTTGCGCGAAGGGTCAGAGATAATTGTCCAGTCGAGTCGGTGAATCTTTGCTGAATTTTTGATGAACCGTGAAGAGAATTATGGCCGGTAATGCTTGCAATTGCAATTTGGGCAACGAAACATGCTTTCGCGGTGATGGATACACGTTAATTTTTGCTCTGGTACTACATTTACACTGCATCGACGCTTGCATCATGCATGCATCGAAGATTCGAGATTATAAACGATTATCTACACTTTTTTTTCTCTTGAGAAAATAATTTTTTGCCTACAATTAAAGTTTTATGTATATTTTTTTCTTTTTTTATTACTTTTATATTAATATTTCATATTTGATACGATTTAGATTTTATGAAATTGATTGTTTCATACGTTGTTTTTCACGCGTTTTCTTTATAAAAATTATTTTAATAACGAAATGACTTAGTGATTAAAAAAGTTCGATATATTATTTTTAAAAAATTCTAAGCAAATTAAAATATCTAGTATTCTAATTCTCTCGACAGTTTTTTACATTTAAAATATTTCTCAACGGCGTATGAACGAAAATACAATTGTTCTTAATACTACACGATCCATAAGGCGAGTAATAAAACTAATTTTATTTAATTTATTTAAAGATTAGCTTTTAGATTTAAATAAATATCAAATTACATTAAAAAACTAATAGACAATTTAATTTGTTGTAATTTAATAAAATCAATCTTATATAAAAAAAAACGACAAATAATTAATTTCAAATAAAATTTATTTCTGTTAATACAGTCAAACAATTTCTTACAATTTGCCAATTTGCAATTATATGAGATCAACAAATACAACATTGCAAAGAAAATAATTTTTACGCCATAAATGAAAATCTTTTTAAAAACAAACGCGCCTTTCTATTATATATACGAAAAGTATATACGAAAAAGCGAAATATCGGCAAAAGTGCATCAAAGGCCGATAGCAGCGCATCGATAGGGCAAAGCGGCGGGCCGACGAAACCGCGCCAGGGAAGAAGTCCTCTTTGCCATCTGGTGGTCTCCGGTCGTATCACCTGCTCAAATCTAGCATGGATGCAGGGAGCTGCAGTTTTCACGGTCGATACCTCAACTTGTCCTTCCCATAACCCAAAAATCGAGCCTTTACTTTCCCTTTCTCTCTCTCTCTCTCTCTCTCTCTCTCTCTCTCTCTCTCTTTCGTATCAACATATTCCTGCCCAATTTCCACGATTTTCTCTGCAAGAAATAAAATAAGGAAGGTAACCATAGCCAAGCTAATTCTTCATAAAATAAATTTAACGCGTACGCACAGCACCGATTGCAACGAACGTAATAAAAAGAAAAAAAGAAAAAGAAAAAAAAAAAAAAAAAAAAATAAACAAGACAAGAAAAGAAAAAAAACAAGTCGAAGTCCTTTCCAAATGTTGGTTATCGCTGTGCAAGGCACGCAGGAGAGCCGCCGACGTCGGCGGCGGCGGCGGCGGCGGCGTCGTCGCTGGAGGACCCGCGCGACTCGCGTTCGTAAATCAGCGCCGAGAGACCGCGGAGCGGAGAGTAGCGCGGCGCATGTTGTGCGCTGCAACGTCGCGGCAATATTAACGAGCAGCGTACATACGATGCATATATGCGCGCGCGGCATGCGTCAGCCGATGCGGCCAACGAACGAACGAGTAGGGAGGAGAACTGCGAGAACGTTTCTCTCCCTTTCTTCTACTCTCTCTCTCTCTTCTTCTTTCTTTTTCTTTTCAATTTACTCGTTGGCGTTCTTAATTTTCGTTTAAACTACGGCCAATTTATTTAAACGTTTCGATGCGGTATTCTATCCTTTAAAAAAATTCCTTTGAATTCGAACTCAAAATTGCACGGAGCGCGACGCTGCCTACCTTACCGGTTGGTAGTGACGCTGAGAACAGAGTAAGTTTGTACTACGCTGAACCGACGACTGCAATTTTTGATCTGCCTTCTCTTTTGCTGGGCTATGCTTTGTATATTTGTCCTCTTGGGTAAATTGTTTGAGATGCAAGATTATTTTTTCGTTCTATCGTTTTCGATTGATAAAAACGGCGATTATTAAGTATTAAAATATTAAGAAATTGTTTAAGCTGTTTTAAAAAATGTTATATACATGTAAATTAAAGAAATATTTTAATTGCTGGTACTGGTAGTTCATGCAATGCAGTTTTAAACTTTTTCCATCAATCGTTAAGAAAGTTATTTATAAAAAAAATACGTAAAGTAATATAGTTTAAAAATTTTCATTTTTAAAAAATCGAATAATGATATTTTAATAATAAAAAAAAAAAAAAAAAAAAACATATATTTTGATATTTTAAACAGTCTACTTAATAAGGGCGATGGTAACGTACCGTATTCAGTATACTAAAATAATTTTTTTCTTTAAATAATACATAATAAATATAACTCAACTATTTAATAATTTAAATAAATCAACTGTGCAAGTAAAAATTTATTTAAATTATTAATTATTTTATGTTATTATACACCTAATTTTTATAAAATTATAATTTTTTTTACAACACAATAGCACAATGAAGCATTTATAATACTTTTAAATAATAATATTTGATTATTTTTAATATTAATTTTTATATATCTAACTATACGATTTGGCTTTTCATGTATGTAATATTGTAACAAGCGTTTTTTAAGTAATAAAACAGTATTTCATAGTTGTATATTGAAAAATATAAATGTGTGGATTTGATACATACTTTTGAATAGTATTTCAAAAATTAAATGGGAATAATATCCAATAAGTCTTTCACATATGTGAATAAAATATAACGTTATGAAAAAAAGAAAAAAAAAAAAAAAGTACTACATTAGAACGCTTAAGGATGATAAAATTTATGCCTTAACAAATAAATGCAAAGAATGAAGTCTACTTAAATAATATTACATGCCCAAGACTCGAATATATCCGAGATATAAGCCTAAAGATATAAACGAACGTTCCGAGTTGGAAATTACCGAATACGATAACGGCAAAACTCTCGACTGGCGCGGCAAGAGGTGAATTGATTGTTGGAAGGGTGAAAAGGAAGGTAAAGCGTCGAATGTATACGAGAAATAATGATGGCTGGTTATCGATGGTATTACTCGCTGCTGCTGTTTTCTGCCACAACGGAAAACGAAGCGTTATACCAACGTATAATAGACATTCGGATCGCGAGGAGGGAGGGGAGGGGAGGGAAGGAAGATGGGGAAAGAGAAACGAAGGATTGAGTGGCAGGTTAACGCGTAAACAAACAAGTATCAATGCATCTAAATTGAAACATAAAACGAAATGAATGAGCCCATAAATAGTTTGAGCTAATAGTAGGGTGCGGGTAAGCTATTGCACGTAGAAGGTTACTTATACGCGGCCGCGAACGAAGAACACACCGGACGACGAGAGAGCGCGGACGAGCGCGCGCCCTCACACACGGCTATAAACGCGAGCATTTGCGTCAATTTTATTGCCAAAGATAGAGTCCCCACACCCCTTCCTTCTCCTTCGTTTGACTCGCTAAAAAATACGGACTTCCTTCTACGCACGTGTATATATATATACACACTATATGTATATGCGTGTAAGTGCGAGTATATGCGAAGAGAGGTTATACGAAAGTAGGAGCATTCGAATCAGAAGTGATTCTTACCTTTTTTTTCGGCATCTCGTACTGCCTCGATGGCCTTGGAATTCCGTCCGTCAGGCGTCGAATTTCATTTTTTACACATTGGAGATGGCTCTGTAACAGACGGAAATATGCAATTTAAATTAGTTTATTCGTTGTTAAATATCAATCTGCTTTAATGGCAAAGCGACCAGTAAGAGATATTTTAAAATTTATAAATTTAAACGTTATTTCACTCGCATAAAAGAGTTATTGCAATTTCTGTGCGAAATATAATTTGTATATGTACTCGGGGAATCGAGAATATAGATTTTCTTTCTTATCATACGAATGAAAAAAGAAACATTAATAATTATAAATCTATCAAAAATAGTCAAATTCCATGTGAAAATTATTATAATCAATCATATTAAGAAATCTTATAAAATCTTCAATACTTTATCACGTTTTTTGTTATATTTACACGCAAAAACTTTTAAAAATTTGAAAAGTTAATTTATAATACGACCTCGTCGTAGAAATATTTTAATATTATGTAGTGGCGAAAGGATAAGACATTTTAATATCAATGTTATTGAAATTTCAATCGTCACTTACATTACGTACGCTTATCATGATTTTCTTTAACAACGTACAAGTGCAAAAAAAAAAATTCATGACTTTAAATCAATAACTTAGTGTTTAATTTGATCGTGCGTCATTTATATGAATGAAACTCGTTTTTAATTAAATCATAAATTTTATTTTTTGCTCGAATAAACTGCGCCGTACGTTTCGAGCTACGAAAGCGTTACGCAGCTTGTGTTAGATAATTAAAAGCGTTAATTAATTAATAAGAAAAAGAAATACACCAAAGCGCGACGCCGTATTTGATATGTAAGATAGCAAAACGCGAGTCCAAAGAAATTTTATTACATATCGGAGCGCCTCTTTAATTGATAATTTAACTAATTTTATTAATCGTAAAATGTGCGGTAATATTATATATCAGTCGCTATTCGAACAAACGGAAGAGTGAGAGAGAGAGAGAGAAAGACGGAACGAGAGACAAAAATAAAAAGGGGAACGCATATATACACGCGTTATAGACAGAAGGCAAGCGAGTCGATAGTGGGGAGTCGAGACCGTTACGCAAAGTTTATCGCGCATTAACTTTTCCAATGCGTCCATTATCGATACTTTGTACAAACTCGTGCGCTCTCTCTCTCTCTCTCTCTCTCTCTCTATCTCTTTCTTTCTTTCTTTCCTCTCTCGGCCATTTTAACGAGACGCTTTGACCTGCGATCTTTTGAATTTGCTACTGTTTACTAATAAATATATTTCTTAACGTATAATAATGCGCTCGATTCAACGATGCGTTTACAAAGATTTCCTGTTTGAAAATGGACAGAGCTAGCATTGTAGATCGATTAGGTTATCATTCGTGGAACGAAGCGCGCGCTCGCGCATCCAAGAGACCGATACGGGAAAGAGAGCGAGAGAGAGGGAGAAAGAGAGGAAGCAATTTGATTATGCTCTAGTAATAAGTTCAATGCGACATAAATATTTTTAACTTGGCGATTATACGCTGTGTAGTCCGAGATATATAAGCGACGAAGCGTTGCCACGAACTTTTAAAAGTTAATTGATTTGCGAAGTCGAGAGATATGAGAAGATTTATTTCCATACTAAGTGAATAAAATATACTCGAGGGAAGGCTTGTGGAATTTTTATTTTACACTGTTGCATTGTTAGATAATTATTTAAGCGCTGTTAAAAGGCGCGCGCGTGTGTGAGAGAGAGAGAGAGAGAGAGAGAGAGAGAAGAAAAATTTTGCGATAAGAATTTAAAAGAGAAATCCGTAGATAGAAAGCCAAAAAAATTAAATTTATTCGTATGTTATAAATGCGTTATAAGGATGTAAATTTTTGTAAAGAACAAAATATGCCTGCGAAAAAAAATGAATTTTCGTTAAACGCTAATTTTTTAAATAAAAAGTTATTGGTATCACTACCTACTGGTTTTTGAAATTTGAAAATACCGATTAAGTTATAGATTTATTCTGTTTTACATATTATTGTATACAAAAAAGCATAAAATCACATAAGATTTACTATTTTCAAATACTTTTCTCAACAACGATACTATTGAAAAATTATCACAATTTCATTTAACTGCATTTCTTCGTACAAAATTTGTCAAAATCTTGTTCTTCTATATAAATTTAATAAAGCCACCGATTATCAAAGAAAATAATCTTAAAAAAAACGTCGAAAAACCATGTTTTATCGCCTAAAAGGTATTTCGGTAGAATAAATTACACATTTATGACGATAAAGCAAGAAAATTGCAGTATTAAATACCTCTCCTTAAAATGAAATAGTGGAAATACATACATCCCGCGCTACTTTAAATACACAAAACGCTTCATTAGAATTCTTATTCCGGTATACATTCTAAAACTTGCCGAGCGGTAAATCAACCGGCAACAAAAACGAGGAAACGCGCGCCGCGATGAGACTTAGCGCACAAGAATTCAGCGAGAAAGCTGCATGTACTATATTAGCCTCTGTCTCTCTCTCTCTTTCTCTCTCTCTCTCTCTCTCTCTCTCTTCTCTTATTCGAGGAGAGATAGGAGGCTAAAGCCAAAGCTCAGAGTGCCGCAATGCACAACATCGTGCCATAGCGCATCGCGCTTAAATACATCGCGTCACACAAGGGGATGCATTTCTCTCTCTCTCTCTCTCTCTCTCGTTCTCTCTCGTTCTCTCTCTGTCTTTCTCTTTCTGGTCGACTGCGACGGTCAAGTCTTGTGTGCGCGAGAGACTCAGCCTCCACGGTACACGACACGGATTTGCAATTCAAACGCCATCAGCTATAATACGTATAAATCCCGAAAGCAGGAACCGGCGAATAGGAGAAGATAAAGAGAAAGAGAAAGAGAAAGAGAGAGAAAGAGAGAGAGAGAGAGAGAGAGAGAGAGAGTTAGACGCTGTACAAACGTACCGTAGCCAAAGCCGAGTTAGTTACCGAGGCCGGGAGGATCGCCATATAAGTGGCGAGACAGAATCTACCAACGAGAGAGAGAGAGAGAGAGATCGAGAGGGAGCGAATGCTCTTGTATGCCGTAAATTTTGATGTTTTCTCGATTGGATTGGAAGAATAACGAGATCATTGTTTTCGTCTTACACAAGCCAAGAGAGCTTCTCTCTCTCTCTCTTTTTTTGTTTCTTTCTTTCTTTCTTTCTCTCTTTCTTTCTTTCTTTCTTTCTCTCCATCCCTTTGTGTTCTCTCTTTCTCTTTCTCTCTTATCGTGCAGATATGCAGAAAGCCGTGCGCGTAGGCCGAGACAAGATTCTCGACGAGACTTCGTCGCCAAGAAGAAAACGCGCACTTCCTTTAGATATTAATCTTTCAGTATTTTCAAACGACGTGGTACGCACGCGTTCACCATTTTGATTGTGTAACCTTTAACTGCCGGTAGAAAAACGGAAGGTGGGCTATTTTTAATTCAACTTTGACGTTTATAGTGAACTGATAATTAAATTATCTTCGATAATAATTTTAAGGGTTTTCTAATACTTTTCCATAACTTATTTAAATAAGTTTTTGATAAATATTAGACAATAATTTATTTGTTAATTTTTTTGTAATATTTTACCCTTGATCGGAAGGTTAAAAAAACTTGGCATCAAAAATCATTTACTACAAAGCAATGGATCCAATATTTTTATACGTAATAAATTTGATTCCAGAAATTAAAGTAACGAACCCGGCTTCGTAAAGGCCATTACACCGTATTAGTTCTGGTAGATATACATGTACACAAATGTACACGCTAACCATATTGTCCAGCGTCGAGAAAGTTCGAAAGTTCATAATTTCGAGCGACGGGACGACGCGCGTCCGGACAATGCAATCTCATAAGGGGAAAAAGCTCGCCCATTGTCGGTGCTTATATATAATAAAACGAGGTGGGTTAAAACTCGCTCTCCTCATTCGATCCTCTATTTCATTGAAATAAAAGGACGAGCCACCTTCTTCATCTCTGGAGGTTCGCGTGTGCGCCACCGGACTCGATCGTTAACGCTCGCTCGCTCGCTCGCTTAACTTTTGCTCGCTCGACCTCTCTCGGTTATAGGAAGTAATTAGAACATTTGTTTCGAGCGCCGTACTTGGATGTGTATACATATAACGAAAAAGACCATGAGCCAGCTGCAGACGCCGCCGGAATAGACCGTCGTACCGGCAATAATTCAAACTTTCCTGCGAGCTCGGCCTTTCTTTTATGTACCGAAGCAAAGGAGAAAACCAACTTCATGAACTGTTCTGGTAAACTTACGATGTAAAAAGGGACGCCCCGCTTGAGTTTATACATACACATACATATATAGCCACGTTAACGCATAAACAAAGAAAGAAAGAAAGAAAGAGAGAGAGAGAGAGAGAGAGAGAGAGAACGAACGGAGACTCTTCCCTTAATACAAAGGGTATGAAAAATGTCTTTATTAGACAAGAGTCCGAATTCGAAATCGCGCTTCCCACAGAACGCGCGCACGCGCGCGTTATCCTTTTCACGGTGGTCGTTGGCTTGGATATGTGCATTTAACTTCGAGGTTTTTTACTACGCACATGACGTACGCAGCGCGCGCGCGCGCGCTCTTAGAAAAGAAAAGAAGGAGTGACCTCCTCGCTACGCCCTTTGCACGATGACCAGCAGGCGACTCCGCCTGCCGTACGCTTAACTTTATGCTTTTTTTTCTCCCTTTTCTTTCTTTTTTTTTTTTTTGACTTCGAGTCTAGGTATAGAACGTAGCTGGATAGGTATACTCCGTGGCGAGACAGGTCCTTTCTTTCGTTTGTCGCACTCAAGGTCAAGGCTCCTCGGTAATTTTTATACGCCATGGGGAGAGATAAACGGTTAAAGAAAGAAAAAAAAAAAAAAAAAATAAGGAAAAAAAGAGAGAGAAGGAGGAAGAATAAGAAACGGAGAGAGATGAAGAGAATGTAGAGATTTTTTTTTTCTCTCAACGAGCGAGAACACATCCGTCCATCGTCACTCCGCTCACGTTTCGTTGCACGAAGACGGTGTGTCGAGAGAGTGCGCGCGCGTGTATAAATGTGTGTGCCCCGAAACACGATATTGGAATTTATTTTACGATGTTTGGATTTTCTATGTTTCTGAGAGACATGGAGAGAGAGAGAGAGAGAGAAAGAGAGAAAGAGAGAAAGAGAGAGAGTGAGTGAGGGTTAAATATGGGACGAATTTGTGGTTACTTTACCGGCGTTTAATGAACGAAATAGATTTTTCGACCACATTTAGTGGCGGGCCACGCAAGCATTTCTGACATCGTTGAATTTTAACGTGAATTGCATAGAAATCATCGGCATTAGTTTTAAAGTATCCTTTTAACCTTTTTTACGAATACTTTTACGTCTTAAATCGATTGAAAATCACAATGTTTATGGCGAAAACATTGCAGGGCATAAAAAAAAAAAATAAAAACAAAAAAAAACAAAATCAAAACAACAATACTATTATGTAAACGATATTTTTATATCGAACATAATTTAATATTAATAAATCGATTTATTTTCGATTTATATAAATCAAAATCGTCATAAAAATGTTCATAGTTAACCTCAATGTGGAACGAAACTTTTACATTTAAACTCTTCCATGTATTCATTGCAATATAGAAATAAAAAATAAAACCAAAATGACGAGAGAACAAATCATCTCTTTAAGAACGATAAACGGTAATTAACGAATACCAGCAAGTAAAATAAGGACGATCTTGTTAATCGAAAGTGAAGCAAAAGTTCTTTGGCTAAACACTTGTGCAAGCGGCCAAACGATTTACCGCGCATGTATACAGTATAGTATAACGCATAGTAGTAGTAAGTATATACGATGAATAATGGATGTTACGGCCGGTTCATCGCCTGACTGCTCGGGCGCTGCTGCCCGGCCCGCGGCTTATAAGATTTCGCGTAATGCTCGGTAAATTGCGCCTCCCCCCCCTCCCCTCCCCCGCCCACACCCACGGACCGCAGCAACGACTCGAAATAGTTGCGTTTGGTATCGGGTCTCTAAACGGTACGTCATTATATACACGTATACTACTCTTCTTATGTATGTATATGTGTATGTCTATACACGCACGACTGCGTTACGTTGTTGTGCCGAGAAAGTACAAATCGGCCGAAAGTTTACGGTCTCTCGTCGAGTTTTAGCGACCGCAAAATACTGCACGTACGGGTAATAATGCGTACCTCGAATGAATTTGATAGTTAATAATACGGGCACGAACTACAATTTTTTCATTAACGCCTTTGAAAGAATTGAACCATAATCGTTTATTTCTTTTATTATCCTTTTGCTTATTGTCCTGATAATTTTTCTGATGATTCGGTTTATCTTTCTCTCAAATTTTATTCGATTTTATATGAAGATAACATAAATCAGATTTTATAAATTGATTTTATTCTTATGAAAGATTCAACAATATATATACATATATATTATCGTAATAAATTATCTATCATCGTTAAACAATCGTAAAATATAAAGCATTTTCTCATAATTGTAAATTTCAAATGCGAAATTATTGGATTTAACCGCAAAAACTATAATTGCGATTTATTTTCATTTACGCTCAGATGGGTCAGATAGTAAACTCTTCTCGTATTTCCAATTTATTAGCGCGGATATTTACATGACCGCGCGAGCGTATGGCAAGACGTTGGGTAAGAGACACTGCAGTATACGTGTACCGGTGTGCTTTAACACCTTGACAGAATATCTACTGAGAATTTCTTTCTTTCTTTTAATGCGATACTCGGATCAATAATCATAAATCTCGGTTCGCAAATAAATCCCTTGCTGTGGGCTTGAGCAAATAAATTTTTTGCTTATCAGTAGCTTTTTCTTTCGAATGCCAGGTACATGTATCGATGTATGAATCATAAAGTTTGGGTACATTATTAAGAGAAAAAAAAAAAAAATAAATAAAGAAAGAAAAGAAAGAACGATTTACTATATGGAAATATACGATACGAAATCATTTTCAAATAAATGACGAGACTATCGCTGATGATGTTATCCAAATGAGTATGTTTTTTTTTATTCATTTAATAATAAAATTTCAAAAAAAGTTCTTTGTCGCAGTATTTAAAAGTTGAACAAAATTTTGTTTTTAACCGATGAACAAATTATTATCTCTATAGCTTATCTTAAATTAGTCTTTCGTGTAATTCAAAATTCATAACAAAGACACTATGTAAATAATTGCTTTAATAAATAGCAAGATTCGGATATAATTGCGAGCATTTAAACGCGAGAAAATTAAAGAAAAATGACGATTCTTCCAATTATAATGTACATATAATTTAAGTTGCACGCACGGGAGAGATTGAGTGTTTGTCTGCTAAAAAGAATCAAAGACTTAAAAGGTTACGTATTATTATTGAGATTCCTGGTTTGGAAAACACGCTCCCCTCCTGTAATTACAGTTAAACTTTACTTACAGGTAAGTTAATTCGATCTGCGATTACAGGTTACATCGTACCTACGTACGCCTTATTATTGTAAGTACGCAAAGTCGGTGAAATTAAAACTCAAATGTTATTTATAACTTTCCATTTTTTTTTTTCATTTTTTTTTGTATATAAAAATAAACAAAAAAAAAAAAATAAAAAAAAAAATAAAAAATAAAAAAAAATAAAAAAAATAAAAAAAAAAAATTAAAAAAAAAAAAGGCGAACAAAATAATACTCGGATAAAAGAAACAAAAGATACAAAAAAAAAAAGAAAAAAAGACTGAAAATTCTAAATTCGCGCGATTCTTGATTCAGCATCACTTCGGTAAATGCCCGCAATGGCGATTGCAGCTCTACCATTCGTCCCGCTCGAGAAAGGTGGGCGGAGTTTCTTCATACCTGGTCGATCCGATCAAAAGCTGTTACGGCCCGTGTGCGTGGCTCTCTATATACCGTATTTTCGCGAAAAGAAAAAAAAAAAGAATATTTTTCGTTTCACAAATATTGCGATATTTTGAAAAAATTAACTTATCTTAATTGCCGACGAGCATTTAAATTACGCTTTTTCACGAAAACATTGTGCAAAAAAAAATAAATAAATAAATGAAATAAAGAAGAGGGGCGAGAGCGGCGGCGGGAGAAGAAGAGAGAAAAAAAAAATTTATTTCATATTCCATTATTCAGTACTACGTCGACATTATGCTAAGCGCTTTTTTTCTCTTTCTCTCTTTTCTTAACATTTTTAGATAAGACTCCAACGCCAAGGCTAAATTTAAATTATCCACGAATTTATATAAGAGACGAGAGGTGAAGCGCCTACATAAATAAAAAACAAATAAAAGAAATTATTTAGCAATGTATACAGCTAGCGATTCCATCACGATAAGCACCTGCGTAGAAATATACAGAGTGAGAAACAGCGAGAGAGAGAAAGAGAGAGAGAGAGAGAGAGAGAGAGAGAGAGAGAGAGAGAAAGGAAAGAAAGCAAGAAATCGATTACGAGGCAGAGGAAAAGCAATCTTATCGTCGAAAAAGCTTTTAACATCGCCTCGTACGTCTTCCTTCAATCTCTCTTTCTCGTTCTTCCATTCTTTCTCGCTCGGTCCTTGGCTGATTGTCTCTCTGCTATATACGCGCTCACGAATATAAACACGTGGACACGTTCACGTATACATATACACACATGTATATATACCGGCGCAAGCAGCCGCGTTAACACGCAACGCGTATACGATCCCACCCTTGCCTCGTCGTCTGCCTCTGGCTATAAGTAAGATCTACTTAAATTATGACTATCTTATCGGTGTGTGCTTACTTACATCGCCGGCCATCGTATTTATGTAGGTGACCGTGAGGCTCGCGCATATTTCGGTATACGTGCATACATACATATGAACGTATCGTAAGCGCGTATTTAAGACTGTCCCTTGTGGTTCACCGACCGCTCCCTCGCTCAAATGTGCGTCTGTATGTGTGGCAGCTTCGATGTTTTACCCACACACACACACACACACACACACACATACGCGCGCGCGCGTACAAACGCATCACATATACGTGCACACGCAAGGCTCGATTTATGATTCGACTTCTCGGTAAATTCGAAAGTTGACCACGAGTCGCGAGAGAGCGCCGGTTACCCGCGACGCGTCCCGAGAATTATTATTAATTCCCGCGCGAGAGACGGATAAAAGTGTGTATACGAGGGCTTTTTTTCAACGATGCCTTGTCTCGATGCGAATTTCGCGCGAATCGCGAACGTTGCGAGCGAGAAACGAGACGATCAGACCTACTTTATACCGAATGAAAAGGATTGCGTAAAAGCTCGATTGAACGATGGAAAAAAAAAACATATATAAACTAAGAATTATTTCTATTTCACGTCTTTTGAATAGTGTTTTAATGATGATTTAATTGAAATAAAAATTTGTTGTTTTAAATGTAAAATAATTATTTAATATGTAACAAGTAACAAGGTTAATTTTACAAAAACAAATTTTCATTCTTAATAATTATCATCCATCTTAATTTCAAAAGTGAATTCTCATAAAAATAAGTTTACATAGATCCATATTTAAACTATCATTACAGCAGGATAATAAACACAGAAACCGTAAACCGAGTCAACGTGCACTAATTTCTTACGTTCGCAAAGTCAACGAAAACAGGTACAAACGTTTCTTGTCAAAATTTCAACGTACCGGCGTGAAGCAGATGCGTCAAAATATTTAGGTAAACGTAGCAGCGGGCAGTAAGGACCGTCGACCCTCTAATTTACCTAAATTCGCTATGTAAATCGGCACTATTAGCACTTTCCTTATTGCGGTGGCTTAAGTTCCCATGACAATGGCAAATGACTGTAGGTGTTTTCACGGCATGATTACTCTACATTTTGCGCTTTGAATTCTCAACAGCTTGACCGTATTTGTAACAGCTTAAAAGTACTTTGACCTGACTTTTCGAAACGTGTTTACAAGTTAACTTATCCGTTGTCTTTCGATGCCGAGGGGATACGGATGATGACTGTTTATTTTACATGAACGAGAAAATTTGTGTACGTTCCTATGCTTAATAAATTTCACATTGTTCAACAAATTCAAATTATTGAATGTATTTATTTACAAATTCATATTTATTACTTAAACAAGCTACATCCATAATTTAAGATAAATTAAACGGGTCGCAAAGTGTCGGCTGTAATTGTATTTTAATCAATCGATCATTATAGTAATGACCAATAAGTCGACAACTTTTTTTTTTTTCTTTTTGTCAAATGATTAAGATTTTTCAGGAAAGCAACCGGTCGTACGACCGTGAAAAACTGATCGTTAAAAAAAATTTAAACTGGTTTAGTAAGATACTAATCATAGATCAATTTAAACCGAGCTCGGGGGCAATATTTTTGTTATAGTCAATTTTTTAAAGAATTTTATTTTACCGCAAATTACTTTATGGACGCTGCACAACACGAAAAAAAAAATAAAAAATCATAAATCGCGATTCCAATATTAATATATTACACGATTACAGCCATGAATCTAACATCAAGGTACGATAAGTAGGCAAAAAACGAATAAGTAGATGGATTACATCGCAGGTGATCTCGATGTCTCGCTTAAGAAGGAACAAGAATAAGAAAAAAAAAAAAAAAAAAAAAAACAAAATAACAATAAAAAAACTATAGCACAAGAGAGAAAACGAGTACCTCGCGATACGACACTCGTTTTCACTCGTCTGGCACTTCGCGCAATACGACGACGAGGACGAGAAGGAGATGCAATTATTTTCCCTGGATCGCGTTGGCGCGCACATATACCCGAGTTAATGCGGGTACGCGGCACGCACGTTAACGACATGCACACGCATACGCACACACACACACACACACACACACACACACACACACACACACACACACAAACGCATACGCGAGCGCGCGCGCGCGCGCGCGCGTACGAAAACGCAAACGATAACCCCAAGCGCGATGTATATTATACGTTAACAAGTGCAAGCGCGCGCCGTTTTAGATTAGTCCGAGATAGTCGCACGTACGCGTACTTATACATATATACATACGGATATATATATATATATATATACACGAATACACGAACCCGCACAATACACATATGCCCCAGTACTCTCTCGACTCGTTTGCGCGCGCGTTCCTCGGTATTTTCCGTATAAATATACGCTCGTGTACACGTGCAACGTGCGCGCGTACATACATACATACATACACACACACACACGTACCTATACTTGTACGTACGCATGAAAATCAGACGCGCAGTCTTTTGTCTATAAGCGTATAGCTAAAGGCATGGATTACACATAGGGAGATGCATAATGCCGCAATGCAGAACGGCGCTTCTTTCATTAAGCGACGTGCGCGCCGCTGGCAAAACCGCGAGCGTATCGATGTAAACCTAGTGAGGTGTATATTTGCAGGGATTGCACCTATTTATGAAATGACCTTCCCGCGATTGCCGAGACGATTAAAGCGCGCGTCTTACACGGTAACCTATTTCCTGTGCGTTTATTCGCTCTTGTTATTGTTATCTTGAGCTAGGTTGCAATACATATGTATACAGGACGATTCAAGGTTTATCCTTTTTAATCCCTTCTTTTCTTGCATTTTATTTTTCTTTACTTCGTCTCGTTTTAATTTCAATGAAAATTTCATTCTAAAGTGCTAAAAGCTACGAGTTAGTAAAGGACCGTTCAACGGATTAAGCTGACGCATAAAATAATGACAAAAAAAAAAAAATATTATTTTTATAAGCTTATTTGGAAATTTAGATTAACGATGAATAATTTATGAAAAACAGCGTAATTTAATTAAAAAAAAAAAACAAAAAAAAAACAAAAAAACAAAAAAACAAAAAGAAACAAAGAAAAAGAAAAATGAAAGTACCACGGTTTACGATATTTTTTAACATGACGTACTGAAATATGTTTACAAGTTTTATAGAATATGTAAATAGATTCAGGTAACGTACAGCAGAATTTATGCATTGTAAAATATTCTCTAGTATTTCAGATCTGCGTTTCGAATTTATTATTGAGATAAAATAATGTAACGTTTTTAAGAATTTATGCACCATTCGGAAATAGTTTCGCAACGCGAAAAATGTTTTATATGATTTACGCTATTCCTCAACCCGTCTCTCGGCATAATTATTGATAAAAAAAAAAAAAAAAAAAAAAAGCTCAAGTTTCTATATATATATATAGGAAGGAGCCGTTAACCGAGTTACAGTGCGATTTTAGTACAGATATATATTCATCGATATATAATAAAAGTAATAAAATCGTAGAAAGTGAAAAGGTAAATTCCAATCTTGTCTATACACAGCGACGGCGGCCGATGACGTAATGATTTATATAGACGATTAATATAAATTTTCATAAAATCATTTTTAACTTATCAATAAATCCTTAATTCTGTAATTCTTATCTAAATGAAATAATCTTTCTATATAACGCGAGAGCGAGCGCGAACGAGTGCCCATACACGCGTGCGTCCACGTTAAACGATAAATACACAAGCGTCTTCAGTTCTCCGAGAGAGAGAGAGAAGCCTACGACGATATATATTAACATCGTCGGTCGTACGTAGTATAAAATGGCTCGCGTACACGAGGAGAAAGAAAGAAAGAGAGGGAGAGAAAGAGAGAAAGAGAGAAAGAGAACGGGAGAACTTGGCGCTATACTGTGCATGAACGGCAAACGAAAAACTTTGATTTATCGCTCGTTCCGTAATAAGTTCACGAGCGGTGCGCACGGCCGCCCGCGCTTCCTCTTCTCGACATACTGCAGAGCCTGCATAGCTAGCGAGAGAGAAAGAGAAAGAGAGAGAGAGAGAGAGAGAGAGAGAGAGAGAGAAAACGTGTGTGCGCAGTGTGCATGTACAAAATAAATAACCTAAAGTCCGCGCTAGCGCTTTAAATACTCGTAAATCCCCGATGTAATCAGAGAATAACGATCCACGGGCTCGCGAACTCGCCAGGCGCGTTTGCCTCTATACGTTCGTTCTCGCTTGACTCTCTCTCTCTCTCTCTCTTTCTCTTGCTCTCTACGTTCAATAAAATTTCCCTGGCGCGCCGGCTGATAAAAGTCACCTTTCCGAGTTGCAACGATCGCACAACGGGCGAGAGCCCGTGAATTCGATATCTCTTCCTTACGTACACGTATGCCTATAAGACTTCCCTCCTCCTTCTCTTTTTTTCCTACTTTATAAAACGTATTCGCAAAGAAGACTTCCGAAGCTGAAAAATCGCCGGGAGTGCGAAAGAAGCGTCGCGACGGGGTTGTAAAGTAGAGCGCGAGATTGACGCGCTTAAAAGCGAACCTCCTTCGATGGCTTTCTTTTAAATAATGATCGGCCAGAACGTCGTTGGCTGACGTTGGCGTGTGTGCGCGCCTTCGTTACTCAATTTTTCAGGAAGTGAGTCGAGAAGAAAAGGAGAAGCTCACGAGCTGACTGGTTTATTTAAGAAACTTTCGAATCAATTTTGCTTCAACGCTTGGATTTATGCGTGAAATTTATGTGACTGGCTGGTCAAAATATTTTTCCTCGTTATTGAACTAACGACGAAGAATGAGAATTGTTTAAGTTTTCTAATTGATCGTCGCTTAAAAAAATAAGAGAGGGATTTCTTTTGTCTAAATTGTGTGATATAATGGTACAAAGGATATATAAAAATGATGTTAAAAATATTTTGTGCACAAATACGCATTTTTTTAATGTGACGAATTCCTTTTCTTGAGAAAGAAATATTTGTTTCCTTAACCGTTTCAAAGGATAAACGTCGTTTACATTAGTCATGTTAACATATTTTAAACGTCTGTTTAATATGCCATTGAGAATCATTTAATCGTCGCAGTAAGTTAAGATGAAACATTTACGAAAATATATGTAAGATTAAAAAATTCCAAGTAAAACGAAACAAAATTTTTTAACATACAATGAAATTTCAATAAACTCAATTGAATAAAATTATTTCTAAAAGTCATCCCACAATATTTCAAACGAAACACTTTTTCTCATCGTTAAAAATTCAAAATAATTCAATTAAGGTACATTTTAAAAAAAGCTACGAGCAGCGATCCCGCGGCAAATCGAAGGATGAAACAAGATTCGCGCGAATAAAAATTCTCCTCGCGTTCGTTTGCGCATCGTGAAAGTGAACGCGCGCGGGCGGTTAACGCGCGGCAGCGAGACGTCAGGAGTATATACCCACACATATACACGCGTGCGCGCGCGAAGAAGACTCGCGGAGGAGCTCGGCTTGCGAATGTAAAGCCACTCGGAGGGTCTTATACGAAAGAGAGAGAGAGAGAGAGAGAGAGAGAGAGAGAGAGAGAGAGAGAGAGAGAGAGAGAGAGAGAGAGAGCGGATACGTGGGCTGGCAAAGCGTTTCATCAAGTGGGTTCATCGGGGCCAAGACGTACAACAACACACGAGGAGAAGGAGGTAGAGGATAAAAGAAAGAAAGAAAGAAAGAAAAACGGAGTCTCGGAGAATGCGCGCTTAGCTCCGAGAAGATGTACCGGGAGAGGAGGCATCCTCGGACAAGCCGCGTTCGCCCCGAGAGCTCGCCCGTAAAAACACGTTCCTTCTCTCCGTGTGCCTGCTTCTCTTCTTTCCTACCTCACTCTCTCTCTCTCTCTCTCTCTCTCTCTCTCTTCCTCTTGCTTCTTTCTTCTCACATTCTCATTTATTTCTCGTTGTCCGGGGGCCTCGTCGGCCGTTCATCGTAAGCTCGGTGCTTTCTTTCCCTCCGCGCGCGATTCGGACACGTCTATCTCTTTCTTTCTCTCCTCCTCTGTCGATCTACTCCATCTCTCTCTCTCTCTCTTCTCCCTTTCATTCTCTCTTGCGCTGATTAATATCCAGATTCTCTCCGTAAGATAGGTCTTGTTTGGATGAAGCAATTCCAGCCGGTTTTTCTGAAGATATCTCTCGCGCCGTGAAACTGCCCCGTTCTTCTTCTAGAAGGAGAAAAAGAGGTAACCGCTGCACTCCACGAATTGCATTGTGGATTTTTATTATATACTTTCGCAAATACATACGAACGTTTGTCTTGTTCGGTCGTTGCGATGTTCCGCGTGCGAAAAGATAAAAAAAAAGAACTCTTCTCTATAGGTGCTACGTTTAGCAAACGGAATGTCAAAACGAGCGAGCGAGTATCCATTCCGTATAAGCGACAAATGTTGAGGTGATTCTAGCTTTCCAAAGGTTGAATGATCTTCGCGGGATAGCAATCTTTTGTGGCATTGCTACTATAACCGTTTTAAGCTGCCGTCTCCCAAGTCCTAACTCTTCTATCTCAAGAAAGACGCAAGATAAGGAAAGAGAGACGGTGAGGGAAGGAGAGGGAAAAAAAGAGAGAGAGAAAGAGACAGAGACTTGGAAAGTATTGATTTTCGCTTAAGGAAAACGTGAGTCACGATCGACTGACGATTATTCTCACGCGATATAATTGTCTATGCTTCGAGAAGCAGTTTTGCCATTTTCACCGAAACTTTTTTTTTAGTTAATTGATTGATATTTCATACTTACGACAAGTTTACGTTTGGTCTATTTTTTATTTTAAACTTAGGAAATTTTATATCTAAAATTGCACAACAAAGTAGATAATAAAATAAGAGCTCGAAAAATATTATTTTATTGAGTAACGCTTCAAACGTTGAAAATGCATTATTTCAATGATAAAAATATTAAATAAGAAATTAAAATACAATTCTATTATGATAAAAAGGTGAACAATAACATTATAAAATGTAATGATTTTTTGTTTGAAATTTTTTATTTTTATTTTTACCTTCAAAAATTTATAATGGACTACCATTAAAATTTCGATTAAAGTTTTTTTTGCATATTATTAAATCAAAATAAAAAAAGCCGATAAAACGATTAAATTTTGTAAAAATCATTTAGATTTAAGGAATGATTATCCTTTTACCAAAGTACGTGTCATACATTTTTTGGTTTTTACATTTCATTTGATATAAATCATTTACGAAGAATTTTATTACAAAAGGATAAATGTATATTTATAGGATGCGTTATTGCTTTATTTGATATTTCTATATGAGACAAAAGAGAAATACACACACACACACACACACATATATATATATATATATATATATATATATATATATATATATATATATATATATATATATATATATATATATAAGTACGGTTCGCGTTTGTAAGAGAGTTGGAAAAAAATTTTAATAAAGCATAAATAATAAAGATTAGATGAAGATATCGTTGGTCGTAAATTTAGAAAAATTTTTGCAACAAAAGCGGAATATGATTAAGGAGGAGATTCTTTTCGCGTTATTTGTCCTATAAAACACATTCTCAGATAATCTCGAATATATATACGCGAGAACGCGGAATAAAAAAAGAAAAAAAAAAAAAAAAAATGGATGGAGTAAGAAAATCGTTAACTCTCGGGGATGTGCCACTAAATAAACTGCCATCGCGAAAATAAATGTGCATTTCCATAAATATACGCTGCGAGGTGAGCGCGCGAACGTTTTTGTCGCCTCGCCTCTCTACATCATTTTTTCTTTTATTTTTCATTCGCTTCTCTCTCTCTCTCTCTCTCTTTCTCTTTCTTCCGATGCTCCTCTATATCTCTCGGCAAGTGGCAAAAGATAAGCGAGCGAACGAACCACGGCACTAAATTATACGGGCAACTTCGCGAAAGACGTCCTCGAGAAAGTCAAGGGAAAGTTAAAAACGTTAACTAAAATAAAAAAAAAAAAAATAAAAAAAAAAAAAAAAAAAAAAATAGTAATAATAAGAAAGAAAACGACTGTCCGCTGAGGGATGGGCGGAGAGAAACTTTGTAATAATACAACTAAACTCGCGCTCGCGCGTGAGCGAGCTTTTTCTATAGGGGCGAAAGAAGACGAAGAGAGACGCAGAATCGAGAAAAGATGGACGTCCCGAAGAACCGGTTTTTCTTTCTCCGAGCGGCCCCACGAATCAACAAAGAAATCAAAGCCGAACACTGAAAAGCCAACAAATTTGAAAAAGCACTTTGGCAAAAATTACGATTGGTTAACTTTATGATTTTTTTTTTCTTTTCTTTTCTTTTTATAAGAGTCTGCTTACAGCCAATATCTGAGTTTGTTTGGCTACTTATAACGTACATTATGAGCGCATGATGATTCTGTTATACAAGCTCGAGAAATTTATCGCCCTCGCTAAAGTCAGCTTTACTTGCTTTAAGTGAGCAATTTTTTTAAAATCCAAACATACATTTCGTACGCATAGAAAACAACTTTTAATGGAAATAAATCATGTTTATTAATGCAATAACACTTAAATTATACTTAAGTGTTCAAAATAAATGGGGAGCATACAAAGTAAAAATAATCACCTAGAGTAATTTAGAGAAAAAAAAAAGAGAAAAAAAAAAAAAAAAAAAAAAGGGAAAGCGAGAAAAAAGAAAAAGAAAAAGAAAAAACAACACGTATTCAAATATTACTACCCGTAATATTTTAAATGAAAACTAATCGGTAAAAAAAACTATACAGTTATTACGATTACATTGTACACTTATCACAACATTTATATTCATGAGAGTGCGAGACTAATTAATAAATGCGTACGGTGATTCATATTAATGCGAATTTCCGTACGAGGAAAATTAATTTTGTTCAAATTTAATTAAAAAACTTACTTTACGCGGTGAATTCGCGTTATTTCAATCAAAATGAAACGAAAAATTACCAATGATGGAATATTTATTGATTTTTTACGTTTATTTAAAGTTTTTAATAAACATTATATTCGTTTGATAAACATTATATATTTATTTTAATATTTATGCTTTGATAAAAAAGTTTTTATATTTTAAAACGTTTAATCGGCAATGATTGGGATGAATGTAACAGCGTTATATATTATAAAGATTGCAAGTGACAAAGGGGTCTTTCATATATATTTTTCTACATTTTACATTAAATATAAATTAAATATTAAATGGTGCAATGAAATTCTTTCGTTACACTAACCAATCTAATTTGTGTTCATTAACACAAATTTTATCAAATTTTTATTCTTTTGAATTTAATATAAAATGCATAAATTTATCATTTATTACCATTACACAATTATTGTGATCAATCCTTTTAACTTTTACAGTTTCGTATTAAGTTTTTCTTTTCAAATATTTGTATAAATTAGCAAACAAAATAAAATACTGATTTTAGTAACCTAACCTACAATAAAAATCTTTCAGTCTATCAAAGCTTTATTATTTAAAGTGAATTTTTAATACGTAATAATTTATAAAAATGTATGGATTAGTTCCAGTATAATAAAATTATTCAAATAATTTAAAAATAATCTTATAAAAAATTTTCATTGTGGTATTAAAATGTATATGTATATTGCGTTAATAGCAATATCTGTGATCAAGATACGGTTTTTAACGTCAAAGATGAGCAATTAACGTTAACAATAATCTGGATAAATTCATCAGCAAGTTTAATGCTCATTACCATACATTAGGTAAAATAATTAAGAGTTACGGTGTAAAAATAACAATTTCCATCAAAATGGAACGTCTTATTTTTTTCAACTAATTATTTCAACGAGAAATTAAACTTTCAAATTAAAAAAAAAAAAAAAAGATTCTTTTTATACGGTTTTACAATTACCTCGTAACATATCGTAGGCAGCAGAAAGTGAACGCTATATTGTACATCGTCACTCCATCCACGTGCGTGCGCTTGTACATCTCTCGTCGTGAAACGTAGAAGGAAGTCGATCCGTTAATTTAATCGGATTCATCAGAGCTCTCCTTATCTGCCCCTCTCTTTCTCTCTCTCTCTCTCTCTCTCTCTATTCTATTCTTTGCCCTCTTTAAAGAATCCTTCAAATTAGCGTAAAAATAAAATCGCGGCTTACGCTCGTGTGATCTCATCTTCTTAGCCTTTAGCCGCGGCATTGACTCTCGCGGTGTTGCTGCTGCCGCTGCGTCGTGCATCATTCAAGATGGCTGCGTCCCTGGGCGTGGCTCCTTCTCTCTCTCTCTCTCTTTCTCTTTTTCTCACCGTGAACTCTCTTTCTTCCTTTCTCTCTCTCTCGCTCTCCTTCTCAAGCCTTTGACGCGCTGAATCTCAGCCGCGCAAATTTCCGAGCGATCCAGCGACGATAACGATGCTTTATCACTCGCGAGGATCGCGATTTTTCCCGTCGTGATCCCCATACTTTCGACACGAAACGCAAGCTCCGCTGCGACGTGGACGGAAGAGTCGAGCCGGCGGCCATCTTGCTCGCCGCCGCGTGCGCTCCCTTCCCCCTTACTTGCCGCGGCCGCCTAGCCTCTCTCGCATTCTCTACGGTCCATCTGCCAGCCTCCCTTCCGTTGCCGAGCTTCTCTCTTTCCTTCACGCTGCGTTTTTGTGAGCGCCCGTATACATACGCGTGCATTTACACGTGTATGTGTGTGTATTTGAAGCAGTGGACAGCTTTTGAATTTTATTCATGTATGTAAGGATAGTTTTTTTTTTTTTTTTAGAAAAATGTTACGAATAAGTTGCTTTTGAAAATTAATTTTTTATTTCAAATTTCGGTTGCGTAAAAATGAATCATTTTATTTAAAAATAATTAACTTTTAATCCTCGTAAAACCTACTCAATTTTTTACCGTTTTTTATTTCAAACAAAACCGCTGAATTATTCACACGTATATACTTTTTTTATTTTATTTTAACCTAATTTTCGTGCTTAATCGTACTTTTTCACTCGCTTTTCAACAAACCAAATAAATTTTCCTTTATCAAGTGTGATTTATTGTAAAAATATACGAGGGATAGATTTATGAAGCGGCAAGAACTTCTACTTCTAAAATAGAATATCTTCGACGCGGCTTATGAAACTACCACTCTTCGCATTCTGCGAAGAAATCAATACAAAAGTATTTCTCTCGTTGTGTCAGTGACCTAACCACGAAATCATACAGAGTGTTATAATAAATAACGGCCCTTCTATTTTTATAAATGTAAACAAAAAATTTTCAGCGTGTATTTTTTAAATTTTAAAGTAAATTTAATTTTAAGCATATTACTTTTTTTTTTTTTTTTTTTCATTTCAATTTGGAAATTCAAAAAAATGTGTTGCGAAGGTGGTTAAATACATTTTTGATTAATAAAAGCTTACAATCCTAAAATACTGTTCGTCATTTAAACGTCGTGTAATAATTATTGTTCATTTCATGTCAAAAAATTTGCGAAAATATTTTATTTTTCATTTTAATGAAATTAATAGTGAATATTAGGTCATTTAAAAATAAAAAGTTGACACAATTCAATACTTTTACTGAACATTTTAAAACGTTATAGAAATACAAGAAAAAATAATGTACATATTTTGTTTTGCTTAATTTAATTTTAGTTAGCGCTTAAACTAGCATTTATTTTAACTTAGTCATAATGTACCCTAAATACTTGAATTACAATTTAATTCAAATTTTATAATAAATTTAAATCTTCAATAAAAAAAAAAAAAAGAAAGGTACGTTAAATTTTTACTATTTCCACTCTACGAGATCCGTTAATGATAATATTATTAAAAGTAAAGTTAAATAAAATGTGTATCAAGGGCTTTCAG